>JAUYWH010000016.1:2222526-2237003 GCA_034779795.1 Ctenopoma multispine
CGTCAAAACACTGCCAGACTTCGTCTGTGTGTAACTTGAGGTTTGTGCGTGTAGCTGTCCTCGTTTTGTCTGTACACAGTGATTTTTGCACAGCCCTCATCACGTTTACAGACAAATCTTTTTTACAAACCGTATTTACGGACAAACATCGGTTTACGCACAGATCTTTTTTACACACTCAAAATCATTGTGGCGGTTATTTGATCCCATAGTCATCTAACAAACTGTAAATGGACCAATATACCATACAGCATAGCATGTAGCAGTTATCCATGAATCCCGCTGTTAGTGATTAGACTCCCGGTTTCTCACAGTAGCTCCACAGAAGCATCCTCATCTACTACAGCTATCCAAATAACAATTTCCCCAAGGGGATCAATAAAGTACCTCATTATCATTGTTCAGATGCAACAGTACAGCTATGAGTTATGACCTATAACGCTTCTCTTAGTTAAAAGAAGTGAACAACATGGACAGAGATGATGAGCAGCAGTAGGAGTTGTGTTTGCAGACCTCCTGTTTCCTCCCCTCGTATCTTCATCCCCCTACTCATCCTTTGGTTAACCCCCTCAATCATCTGACAGGGAATTATCAAAGTGTCGCCATGAGCTCTTCAGAGGCCAGAACACATGCAGAGCATAAACATGCTAGCAATTAAAACCATCAGTGATTGAGTCAAACTGGCATCAATTAAAGTGGCAAGCTCATTGGCGTTGGATTATAACTATGTGAACAGATTTTTACTTTGTAACTTTGTAATTGGTATGTGTCATTTGATGGTTTAATTTGTCCCAGATTTCTTCTCAAGCCACATTAAAGAAGTCGTTTGGGTGTAATTAGTTTCTTGGTGAGCCTGCCATGTCTCTAACTGTGCAGAGGTTCCCCTTCTGAAAAGAACACATGTTCAAATATGATCAGGTTTTTTTTTATTTAAATCTTTTTATTGAAACACCAACTAAAACAGTCAAAGATATAAAAGGAACTGAAGCAAATTGTGTACGTGTTTTTTACTTAAAGAAATATGAGCAACTAAAGAAGAGAAGACCAACACACACACCGGCCTTTGTTGATGTGAAACCTGGAGGACCATCATGCTCCATAACACCATAGATTGAAACTAATAGTTTAGAACAAGTGATAAATATATGAGGATGGTTGATCTCAGGTATCAATCATTTGAAGGGTATACAAAGGCGTCTTGACTGATTTTTCAGCCTGACTGACAGGGAAACACTGTTGGGTTCATTCTCAGGCTGTGCTGTAAAAGTTTACAGTGAGGCCTGGGAATGAGCCCAACACGTTCAATATGCTTAGAAAATCAACCGAACCAAGGGGTTTCAATATGTAGAGCAGAAAATTGTTGGTTTGGGAAGAAATGTGATGTTATAAACCTTCTCTATGGATGCCAGTGAAAAGTGGGAAGGAGGGGTGTGCAAACTACATCATCTACATTTACAGTGTTGTTTTAATGATGTGCAACCTGACATTATAGAGTATGTCACTCTCTTTGCAAAAAACAAACTCACTCTGAGAGTCCATGCGTAGTAGCATGGTCGGATAGACCACTACAGACAGCATGTCCACTGAAGGTGCACGCAGTGTGCTACCCTGGTGCAGGTGTACATGGTACTACAAGTTAAGCTAACACAGCTGCTTAAAAATGCATGACTGAAGTAAACAGTGAAAGAACAAAAAGCACCAGGAGGCAACAAATATAGGCACTAACCAGCCTCACAGTATACTATATTTTCTATACTATAATTCCTTGTGCAGATCAAGGAACTGCACTGAGATGATTTTATTTGTGATCACAAATGAGCTGCTATAGACAGGAAGTACATTTGATAACAGTAATTACCTAACACGTTTTGATTCTTGTTAACACTGAACATAGGATGTTAATGTTAATGTTAGCTTTAGTCATCAACTAACCACCTACCAAATTACACCAGTTATCAACAGCAATGCAGTTCAATAACAAATCTAATAAATCATACATCAATTTTTATCTTCTTCCTTGATCTTCATGGTCACAACAGTCCAGCTCCTGACATTAGCGGTTCTTGGTTCTAGGCCATTAAAGAGTTGGTGCCACTCTGGAACCAATTTTCCTGGCTGAGAGCTGTTTCTTTGACTGTTGAAATGTAAAGGACCAGTTTGAAATTAAGCACTGGCTTAAGGGGTATGTGATGGGCTAAAGGGGGCACCCTTCTCCCTCACCCGAGATAAAGTGATGGAAAGAAATGGAAATAAAAGAATGGCAAAAAAGTAGTGATCCCTCTTCAGAGCTACATAGTAGATTTACATTATGAACATAATCACTATGACAAGGTTATAGTTTATGATCTCTCAACCCACTGATAAAGTAAACGGATGCTTGTTACATAGTGTAGTCGACAGCTGCAAATGTTTCCATCTGAGCTCTTGAATTGAAGCTGTAACAAAGTAAGAGAGTGAGATGTCTGACCAATTTAGAAGGAGGACACACAGAGCAGCTTTCCGAAAAGGAAAAGTGCTTAATTAAACACATTACTCACAAATATGTAATGACAGCATATCCTCACACCTCATGTGTTTAGCTTGGTGAAGAGTTCACCGCTTCATGCAGTGTTAGCTTCCACTTGAGCTCTTACTAAAAGAGCATCTGGACACTGGATGTTTTCATTCCAATAGGGCAGAGCACAAGCAACATTTGACAATGATTATTATTCACGTTGGATGGTGCATAATATTTGCAAAGTAAAATGGCAACAGTGAAGGTTAAAGGTTGTTCTCACTGTGGCACAAATGTTGCAGAAATGCAATAACAATTTCTTTTTGCACACAGACATTAAGGATGCCAAAGCATTCTTCTTTTGTGTTCAGATTAATCAGAAATGACCACGGCGACGAGGAGAGTGGGGGTAATAATCGAAGGTTTCATCAAGTCCCCCTGAACTTAAGGATAGGGACGAGTGTAAGGAGGTAGAAGCGTGATAAATGGGATGTACATATGCAGTTATTAAGCTGCTGATTTACAGAAAAATTACCACTCAAAAACCTTACTATACTCAAATATTCTTATCATCCAGTGATTTTGGCACCAATGGCAGATGATAAGAGGAGAACTTGAAGTGATCACTAGACAGCACGGGGTACTGGTGACCTTGCAAACAGCCTGTAAGGTTCTACAAACACTGTGACTGTTTGTTTGACCTCATCTAAGGCCCTGAGCTAAATCTTTAGCTCTAAATTATCCCAGGCAACAGTTGCTACATAGTTGCTCCAGTTATATGGTTACATGGTCACTTAGTTGTTGCTATGGGCAGATTTATGCCTGTGCCATGTTCCTTCTAGTTTTTAACAGAATTAACAGCACTCCAAGTGATTTTCAGTGTCTTGTATCCATCCCCTAACGTGTGCTTTTCAATAATCTTTTTGCAGAGTAGCTTGGAGTGTTTGTTTTGTTTTCAGGATGTAATTTTGGCCAGGACACTGATTGATACTACAGTCACTTCAAACACATTTACTGCACTCAGTCACTTTTTAAACCAATGTGCTGCACACGTGATGATTTATGTTAGATCCCCCCTGAGTCTAGAGGGGATGTATACGTACCACTTACTTTACAAAGATCTTTGGTCAAAAGTAAGTCAAAATCAATAGACCAATGTTGTAAACAAACTAAAAGGTGAAAACTTCCATAACTTCTATTACTGGTTGAAACTAGACAGACAAATCTACATTTTAAAATTTCCTTTTTCTTAGTAGGAATAAATAGAAAAAAATAATACCCCTAATCCCCATCGTCCTTACCATCAAAACCCATTACCATTTATGTAAAAAAAACAGCTGCCAACTAAAAACTAATTTGAGTACTGATTAAATTTAAAAATCTCCTTAGACAGTAAGACTCATATTCTTATGTAGTATTTTTAAGTCCCTGACTCATCACGCAGCTTTTGAAAATAGTATGTATAAACTCAGTTTCCTGGTCTTCCAGTCATGTCTTAAAGCAGAGACAGTAGTAAATGTGACACGCTGCTCAGAGTTGTTAAAGAAATTAGTTAATCTCCAGGCAGGGTCACTCAGTCACCTGTAAAGAAGTTAGATGTCGCAGAAAACAAAGAGGCTCCTGACAGGGATTAGTGTGTGCGAAGCTTTCATGCTATGGAAGGCAGATGCTGGCAAGAGCGTGGGTGTGTGTGTTCAAGTGTTCCCTTGGCCTCTTTTTGAATATGATGCAGGGATTCCAGTAACCTAATAATGACCTGACATAGCATCTGCTCAGACAGAAAAAAAGAGGAGGGACTGAAGTTAAACAGTTCTCAGAGAGATGGGGTGGGACAGGTGCTAAAACGGAATTTAGTGTAGGACACATGGATCAGACAAAATAACAAACAGGATTTTTTTTTCTGTGATCCAGTGTAACCTTTTGTGGGGAGTTTCTTGTCTTTATGTGTCTCTGTTACCACTAGCACCCTGTTCTCTTCACAGACCCACAGAGCAGGTTCACACTGAGCTCATGTGACAGAGGTAAATGAGGTTAAAGATGCAGTAGTGAACCTTATGCTACCTGTAACATCATCAAGCATGGTGAGTCAGTGATGGGCTGGGAAGGCATGTTCTTGGAGGACGTCACAGACCACCATGTAATAGACAATGTAGTAGACTGCTGTGAGGTATCAGGATGGAGTCCTCAGAATGATTGTTAGACCTTAAGCTGGTGCAGTGGGTCCTAGATTTCTCCTGGTGGCGGATGATGCCCAGCCTCGTGTGCCCTCACGCTCCCCTGATCTAAATCCAATTAATGGGACATTATGTATCAGTGTACAGGAGTTCACTGACGCCCTGACTCATCAGGAGCCCGCCCTGACTCATCAGGAGCCCGCCCTGACTCATCAGGAGCCCGCCCTGACTCATCAGGAGCCCGCCCTGACTCATCAGGAGCCCGCCCAGATAGAGTGCACACAGCCACGTGGGGGCTATACACATCCCCCGTCACATTAAGACTTGCCTTAATGAAATTCAACCAACTTAGATGTACATTTACTGTACATACACGTTCCATTTGAACGTGCAAATTCTTTCGGTCTCTATGCATTTTGCTGCATTTCCCCCCATGACTCATACCCGTAGTCAATGTTAACACATACACCAATATCATCAAAAACCGATGTGATTTAAGTGTTCCCCTAATTTATTGGAGCAGTGTATATACTGGATAGAGCGAGGAAAACATACTATTAACAAAAAAGGAGAAGGAGAAAAAAATACTGATGCATTTTTCATGAACTACTGTTGTCCTGGGGGGTCTACAAAATCTCAACAGGCGTTTTAAATGTATGTTTAATGAATTAATGTAGGCAGATGGATTTCTGATGGAGACTATAAGAAAACATGTGTCATAAAAGCACCAACATTTGTCAATAAAAGCGAGTGAGAGAAAGGCCTCCAGATGGGAGCTTGGACGGCGGTCTGACTGGAGTTTAATGAGAGATATTTCTGTGGGATTTCTGCACTAATTACCTTCCCCAACATCTCAGCCTAGACCGCCAGCCTCTCTCCCCTACTGTTTCATCAAAAGCTCTAAAAGCCCCCAAGAATGCAAGATTGGGCATCACACTACCCATCAGCAGCAGGCCTGCAGAAAAGCTTGAGAAATTGTTCCATATGATTGGGGCACTAGCTGAGAGGTTACTGCAATAGTCTGAAATGCACATCTGACAGTTGATACTTGCGCTTGCTTTGTGATTAAATGTCTATCACACAGTTCATGGTTAAATTGCTAATACCACATGATCAGTTTCATATAGACATGCATGGCGCTTGTGAAGGAGACACAGTGACATTAGCAAAGCTCAGAATGCAAGTCATATTTAGAGGTGTGTACAACATCGCAGCTCGAACCTGTCTGCGAAGGCGGACAATCATATTGTAGATCACTTTCCCAGTAGAGTGAAGGCACATACTACACGATGGCAACATCTGGTTTGATTCTAGTCGGGGACTTGCATTGCATGTCATGCTGTCCTTTCTCTCCCCACAATTCCTGTTTATGTTTACACTGTCAAATAAAATAGACCAGCATTTTCAAAAAGCTTGTGAGTGGAGAGAGATCATTATTTTATATTGAACTTTACTCATTTTATCCATGTTGTAGTTCTGTCAAGTCAATAGGCCCCTTTACATTACCACAAAAAATCCGATAACTGAGAGTGATTAGATATACTTATACAGAAATGTGATAATTGAAAAACCCGGGTTTACATGTTTCATCTCATTATTGGATTTCTTTCAGAGTACGTGTGCATGTACAGTGTGTAGTGATGTTTTAGAAAACATTGGGTCTTGTCTTGTGGAACACGGCAACGTCCACAGTTTAATCCAGGAGCTAATATACTATTATACTAATACTTTTTTTTTTTACATATGCACAGATGTAAAATCAGATTAACGTGTATACATGCGGAGTATGCGGATGCATACGGAGTATTGGAGATAAATCTTAGCCTATCAGATTATGCTGTTTACATGATCACTGAATAATCTGAAAACTCCAGAAATCCGATAATCATCCGATTTTTGCTGGGGCTGGCTTCAAGGCCCCCAAAGCTCTTCACAGGATAAGGTGTTTAGATAATAGATGGAGTATTAAAGAATAGTTTATTCTCACTCGGTTCTCTATCTATGGCAGTTGATGTGAACTAGGTGTTTGACCCTGAAGTTACGTACATACATTATTAATTATAATAAAAACCTTAAGCATGAGTTACCAAATGGTTCAGTTCTGCTCGTGTCATTTTCATTCATTACACTCCAGGCAGTGTATCCAGCGGGTGGCAAGGGGTGGCCCCCACTGCTAACTGCTAAGCCAGAGTTGAAAATGAAAGCTACAAAGTATTTTTAGTACAAAAAAACTGACCTAATTAAGGCTGGAAAAGATCATTATTATTTTAAGAGAGGCCTGATTACTAATTATCTACTATTTAAATTAAATTTGTATTTTTCAAATAAAATATTCAAACAACTTAAATACAACTTACTATGGTTGCTGCTTTCACCGTCTGTATAAACATGGACATTCTTTTACATGCATGTATTTGTAATTTACCAACACATCACCTGAGCCATCATTTGATAGAAAACTGATTTGTTCTTTTGAACATTGAACATTAAACCAACTCAAAGCTTGTAGCGGTCACTGTTGTCCTGCTTCGCGTTGGTTGTCATATCTTTCAGTTACAGAGAATGCAATGATAGAGTTCATAGATATGACTCAAATACAACCTGTCTAATTAACTAGGTAAATGGTAAAGAAAGCATTAAGATCAGTATGTTGTACCATCTGTTACTGACCATTATTGGCCCAGAAGAAATGTTTCAGTCTTTCCTGAAACATAAATTCAGCTAAAAATGACAGTGATACATATGCACATGACACTTCCTACTCTTTACACTTCATTAACAGTACAGTGAATGGTTTCCTAGAAGCTCCAGCTTATGTGCTTCCCTTGTTTGGGCATGTTCCACACTCTGACCCTCCTGATCAAACATTTCTAGACATGCATCTAGACAACAATATTCTTAGAATGAATTATGTGGCCTCACAGCTAGAAGGACCAGGGTTTGATTCCCGGGGTCGACCGGGTGCCTTTCTGTGTGGAGTTTGCATGTTCTCCCCGTATCTGCGTGGGTTCTCTCCAGGTACTCCGGCTTCCTCCCACCATCCAAAGACATGCATGTCAGGTTAATTGGTGATTGTCCGTAGGTGTGGATGTGAACGTGCATGTTGTTGTTTGTCTGTATATGTCAGCCCTGCGATAGACTGGCGACCCGTCCAGGGTGTACCCCGCCTCTCGCCCAAAGACAGCTGGGATAGGCTCCAGCACCCCCCGTGACCCTTGCGATGATAAGCGGTTAAGAAAATGGATGGATAGAGTTTACGTCCTCAGTCAGAGGGCTTAGCAGCCTCTGCTGTGTGATCCTGGCTACTTTTCCTTTACTGCTGAGATGAAAGAATAAAATGTTAGGGTCCAAAGGAAACAGGACAAGACAGATAGACCAAATCAAGGCTTATTTAAGTCTAATGATTGAAAACGAGGACGCCTGCCTTGCGATAGAGAAAAGGAACTACAACCTGATTACACTGGAGAATTATGCATTTTTCGGTCTCTAGAGAACCAGGCTGATTACAGCAGGAGTCGTCCAGATAGTGGACGCCAAACACAAGTTTGACATATGTTGTGATAATATCAGTGTACCTATGTTATCATTTACTCTGAGAGGACTTTAAAGACTTGGATACAGTACACTGCTCCTCTTAGAACATGGAATCTTTATCATGCATGAAATTCCATTTAAAACGCCACAATTTAAGCTCCAACGAGCAACTTAATGTAGTCGTGAGACTTGAAATTGATCCACTCCTCTCCACCCAGTCCTCCCTCTCCCTGCTCTGCTCTTCTGCCATCTGCTACACTCTGTCACACTCTGCACAGCAAAGAAGATGCAAAACTTTATAATAAAGCAGAAATCGCAGGAATTCTCTGATTGGTTGGTTTTTGGTCTCTAACCAATGTGGCTCTTTAGATGCTAAGTGCTCCACTGCGTTCTGGTCTCAAACTGCGTCTGTCTGCTGTTTGATGCTGAGCAGGTCATGTTCAGTGGAGACTTAGAACTTTCTCTCTCCAAACAGCTGCTTCCTGCTGCAGCTGGAAACAACACTATGAGAGCAGTGAAGCTGCGGTTTCTACCATCAGTATAACAATTTGTTCTTTTTGAAATGTTTTTCACACAACTGAACGACACTAATGTTGAGAAGTTTGGGGTCACTTGGAAATATCTTTGTTTTTATATGTTTTCACCTGTGTCAACCTATTTGCAAAAGGTTACATGGATACACTTTCACATTGTGTTCTAATAACAAGAACACGAGACTAATGACCCCAAACTTTTCTACATCAGTGTAAATGAATGTAAATATTAAAGAAAAGCAACAGTTTGATCATAGCCCACAAACACTGTACCAAGGTGATACCAACTCACTTCCCCCACTCCCCCCCTCATCTTCTAGCTTCTCATTGACTGGACACACTGGATCTAGGGACTCAGCAGTGGACAGATCAGGGCTAGTTTGAGGACAAGCAGGTCAGGAGTCTTTAAGGACCAGGTTTGGAAACCTCTGCTGTACTGTCTTATCAGAAATACTGACAAAGTTGGATTCTGTTCTTTGTATTTGGTGGACAGACTTAGTTGAGCTCTGCTGTGTTTAATATATTATATTCTGGCTCGGTGCCATAAAATAAAAGATAGACTTTAACTGAAAATGTGTCCTGTTCCCATCACAATGAGATGATCATCATTCTGAACTTGTACCATGTATCACTTCAACAGCGTCTGTTCAAATTTGTTTCTTTGAAACTGAAATGAACCCAATCAAACAAGGATGCATCTGGCAGCTTTGATCTGAGTTGGTATTCATAACAGATGACTTGCTTGGCTTCCAGTTTCTTTGCAGCCTTGGATACTGTAGGCAGCACGCTCATAACAGGAAAAGGTAGTCCCACTTGGAAATAACTGGAACAAAATTAAACAACAATAACAACAACAATTTCCCAAAGTTCCAAATCAGTCCATAACCTCAGATAGAGTAACTAAAAACAATGATTAAAAAAGGTGATAAGATAATGAAGAGGCTCAGTGTCAGTGTGCTACTTTAAAAACATGCATAAAACATGTACAGTTTCTCATACAGACTGACACTCTTAAAGCAATTAAAGATTAAAACACTGTATAAAACATAAACAGTGTATAATGGATGGATGCATTCTGCTACACGCACTGTCAGACAGTGTATTAAGATTAACGTTAAGCTTCACTGGATGAACTAAACTCAGACTCAGAGCTCATTATAATGCTGCACAAGTATCCTGCTGAAATCATGTGAAGTCATTTGACGAGCAGCTGATCAAGCTAAAATACAGTAGCACTCGATGGAGCATTTGTTTTACTTCACATTGTTGAGTCGTGACAGAACAGCATTAGTTCAGTGAGCAAACCATCTTTAATATGTTGGTGCCATCCAGGAGTTAAAACAAAAATCCTTCAGCTGTGCAGGTCCATGAAAAAGCACAGTGTGTCCTGCTCAAGTTGTGCAACCATCAGCAACAAAAGCACTGTGGGACTTTTATTTTGGATGTGCCTGGGAAAACGTGAAAAGCCCACTGAGAAGCCCGACCTCCATACTGCCTTTTTTTAAAGTCCCACTTTAACAGAGGCTGTGCCAAAGCTGGAATGAAAAGCTCACTTTGCCTTTTTCTTCCTCTAAGCAGTAAGGTACCCAGAAACCCCTCCAAGGTCTCCTCTCAATCCCACAGCTCTGTTTTATGAAAAAGTAATATGCTCTGAACATTGCATGGACCTGTCTGGCTTATGGTGTATTACTTTTATTATTTAGACAGAAACCTGCTGAGAGTAAAAGTGTGTTCCAGCACAAAGCTTCACAACATTTTTCATTGGACAACAATTTTGGATCATACCCGATGTAAATTTATTTTTTCCACCTTTTTCACCTTTGTTAAGGTTCCCAATGAGCTGAGGCCAGAGCTGTCCTTGGCATAGGCGACATAGGCAGTCGCCTAGGGCGCCACTTGCTAAAGAGGGCGCTGCTTCAAGCCCTAAAAAAAAAATCAAACAATAAAGAAAATTAAATAAATAATAATAATAATTTGCAGCCATGAAACCATAATCTTGCCAAACTGCCAAAGAGCATGTGCTGTGCTGTGCTATACTCTGCCCTGCGCATCAAGGGTTTGTTGTTCTAAAATTACAATAAATGAGAATGTACCAAAATGTAATAATCAAGCAGACAGCACCTCACAACAACACAGCATGTTTGTAGTACCTGAAAAAGTTATCAGTTCCCTTCTGTTGACCTGGTAAAGTGTTGCATCCAGCACCAACAATTACTGTAACAATTGAAAAAAAAATGACTCCCTGTGAGTGTTTGTCTCAGTCTTTTTAATGTCGTTTTTTAATATTTTCATATTTAATGAACTAGATCAAGTTGAAGTTAGCAACCTCACAAAGTACAATCCAACATGAAACACACACACACACACACACACACACACAAACCTAAAACCAGAGAGAGAGAACAAAGGATGTTACACAAGCTTTTAAATTTTCAAGGGAGGTCAAAGAAGTTAATCATAATTACTCAGTGTAATTACTGATTTGGCATTTTATTGTCCAATTACAGCTTTAGAAAGTGAACAGTTAGTGAAACATTTTAGTTAGTGTTTTAAGCTCACTTTCTTAAATATATAACTCAATATTTACCTCAATTTAGTTGGTGAGTTTGGGCGGGCCCAGCATCTTTCACACATGTTGGCTGTATTTATACTGTGATTTTATGTGCTTGTGCTCTATCTAATCCAATCACCCAGAACACAGGTTCAACAAGCTGAACTTAGGTTCATGGGAGACCAATAAAACAGAGGAGAAATTCCTCCTTCCTCCTCCATGCCTGCACGCCACGTGTGTCAAATCTCACATTTAGCAAGCTAACATTTAATAAAGCTGGTTCTGAGCCTCTGTTGGTCTTATACCGCTGAAACGCGCTGACGTGTTGGAGAGTAACCGCGCGTTGAGAGGGAAACAGCGTTATTGGAGAGTGTCGACAAAATAACATGAAATCTCTCATAAACAGAGAGATTTTATAAGACAAGAGTAGGTTCAGATCTGCTGACGGCTCAGTGGTGTGTGTCCTCACATGCCCTGCATGCACACACACACACGGGAAAAACCTTTAACAATATGTTATTTAGTAGCAGAAGGTGGTGTACAAATGGCTATAAGTGCTGCTTTCTCTCCCTCACAGAGCTAGTGTATGTCTCTCTCCCTCTCATCTCATTCATCTAGTATGTAGTGGGCCTGCTTGTAAAGTCCTCCCACCCCGACATGACTTTCAGACTGGCATGCTAATTGAAAACAGCGCTGCTCCCCCTGCTTCCTGCCTTTTCAACTGCCCCATATAGACGCCGGCACACACGTACGCGATCAAACCTTCTCGCCCACTTAACACACGTACCACATACACTACATGCATGTAGTGGTTAAAAAATATCGGTGTTAGCTGTGCAGTATACCTGTTCCTTTATACTCACTTCATCAACTGCAACTATACAGACTCATAGAGATGCATTCTCTTCCCCACCATGCAACCATAAAGTCTGGTCCTGTGTGGCAGGGAGACAGGAATGAATAAATAACAGATCTGCCAGGGTGCTGTTTTTACATGAACACACAGGAGTTGACTGCCAACATACCAGAACGTCCAAAAACAAGACAAGGTGACAACCTCTTCTGAGGTCTGCTGCATCTGTGTTTCACCACTGTAAAGCAGAGTCAAAAACTGCACGTGCTAACAGTGTCCCCCCTTTGAAAGAACAAACCAAAAGAATAAAGGGAGACTGAATAATAATAGGTGTTGTTACACTAAACTAGCACACATGCAAACACATTGGAGTTTAACGGGCTAAATGTGTTTTTTTCTGCTTTGCAATTACACCTATGTGTTTGTAATTTCCTTGTTTAAATGTATAGGACACATACACACCTTTATTATGATTGTTCTTTTTCTGGCAGATCTTTTTATTGATTTAGATAAATGTCTAAAATCATATTGTTTCCAATCAGAATGTGTCAACAAAGAAAATGTGTGTGGAAGCGGAGGCAGCTGGAGCACAGATTGAAACAGGAAACACGGCAACAATCTGTCATTTAAAAAAAGTTTTTTTTCTTTCTTATTGATTCAACATAATCTCACAACTACAGCAACGCAACATAAGGAGAAATACAAGACGTGATGTTTTGCCAGGTGACACTGTACTACTGTACCAATAAAAAAACACTGCCAGTCGTTTCAGCAAGTGCCCAAAACAACATCTGTTTCTGCTCAAGTGACGAAGATCCTAGAAGCCATAGGAATCCTGACTCTTGTCTGTGGGGAGGAAAGGAGGAAACAGTGGTCAGGATGGTTGGATGGGTCAACAAAACACAAGACTCTAACACTGGAGACCGCTGTTCATTTGTCATCGTCACTCAACGTTGGCTTGCTGTTGGTTGGATTCCTTGCCTGAACTGCCTGCTCAGGACCATTTTTTGTTAGAACCACTCGTATATTTAGGGCAGCATGTTCCACTTTCTGATGAGCTTTGAGCTACAGAGTTTGGCTGTTTACCAAATGTAACACTTCCAGTTTAAGCTAAATTCTACTTTGGACTTATCTCCAGCAGCCCTCTGCTTTAACCACATGGTTTGGAGCAAACTGCAGATGAGCAGCAACGTTCGTTTTGGAGAGTAGTGGCTTCTTCCTGGCAACTCTGCCATGAACACGGTTGTTCCCCTGATGTTGGACTCATGAACACTGATATTAGTCAGTGCACGAGAGGCCTTTAGTTTCCTCTTTGTTACCCCCCGGTTCTTTGTGATCTACAGGTCTATAACACTCCTGAGGTTGGGTAACAATGGTGTTGAATGTTCTTCATTTGTACACAGACTGCCTGCCAGTCGACTCGTGGATTCCAAACTCTTGAGCTTGGTGAGCATCAACAACTCCTCTTCTAAGGTCTTCAGAAATCTCCTTCATTCGAGACGACACACTTCCTCAAACCGATTTGATTTGTTCTTATTAAGAATAGGCAGCACCTCCCAGACTCTCATTATCACTCTCTCATTTCCCCTTCAGAAGAATTGATAATCCTGGATGTCACACTAATTACGATGATAATTCTACAAAATAAAACAATTTGTGTTTGTTTAAATGGGTTCCATTTATCTATTTTAAGACTTTAAACTGCAGAGCAGTCGTCTTCCAACCCAAACGTGAGCAGTTGGATTCTCAGTCCCGGCGAGCTAAGTGTACGAGATGTCCTTTGACAAGACACCAAAACCCTGTAGTAACGCAGACACAGGTCTAGCAGATGTCCAAACAACAATTTCCCCAAGGGGATCGATAAAGTGTTTGTACTTATTAAATAAGAGAATTCAGCACAGTGCCACTGTACTTTGTTGATTGAGTGCAGGACGTTGAGGCAGGTTCATTTTAAAATGTGAAACACATCACTTAGACAATTATTTTATCTTGCTTTGGTGTTTGCAAGGTAAAAAAAATAAATAAAGCACTAACTTTATCATGTTTTTACGAGATCTGCGTGCAGGTATTTTGTCAGCATGAAAATGAAATTGCTTATTTTCCAGAAAGCTGATGTGAATCTCTTTGAGAGAATAACTGTAAACAGTCATTGTCTCTTTCCCAGATAATAACTGTTTACAGCAAGCGTGAAAGTGTTGGACTCAAGAAATGGGTGTTTTTGTATTTTTGCTGGTCACGAATAGGGTGTTTTCATCCAAACATCTCTCTCTCTCTCTCTCTCTCTCTCTCTCTCTCTCTCTCTCTCTCTCTCTCTCTCTCACACACACACACACACACA
>JAUYWH010000016.1:2237103-2253198 GCA_034779795.1 Ctenopoma multispine
CTCTCTCTCTCTCTCTCTCTCTCTCTCTCTCTCTCTCTCTCTCTCTCACTCACACACACACACACACACACACACACACACACACACACACAAACTCTCAATTCAATCCAGAGCCTGTTGTTTTTAGCACCTTAGTAACCATCTACAGCAGCTCTGAAGGTTACAGAAACTTGGATTTCTAACCTCTCTCTGGTGTCGTCGTGTCTAAACTATCCACACTTTAGTGACGTATTTGCACAGCGTAGCTGGGATAGATTTGCTTCACTTCACCTACCTTTACATTTTTGTGAAGGACCTTTTGGACAAGCCAAGCGTCTTAATAGGTTATGAACTGTATAGCAGAGGTCAGTGTGGATTGCTTTACAGGCTTTCAGAGTTTAAACTGATTGAGGTAGTGGTGTGAGGTAGAGTAAACAAAGGATACATACCTGAGGACAGATGACGAGCCTGTGACGAGAGTAACAGCCAACACATCGACTATGTGTTGTAGATTGCCTCAATGCTGACGTGGAAGTGCTGCTGTTTCTCCTCCTTGTCAGCATTTTACTGATTGAGCCCATACTGGAGCATTGCATTTATTGATGTTCATGTAACTGACAGTGTTACTGTGTTTCACTTCGTATTGGAGCGAGTGAAAAGTCAACTCTGTCTCCTACAATGTATGTTCTAATGCAGCTTAACTGCCAACATGCTTTATGGGAAACACCATCAGTGGATGAATTATGTCCCAACGCGATCCTCAATCACAAGGAGTTGGTTGGTGTGAACAGTGCACAACTGCCTCACCACAGGCCTGTTTGCCTCCAGAGTGCTGTAAGTTATTAGGTTTAGGCAACAAAAGCACTTTGGTTAAGGTTAGGGAGCCATTGTGGTTGTGACTATGTCTGAAGTCACTGTCACATTTTTCTCTGTTAAGCCAGGCCACAGTCACAGTATGTATGTCTTAAAACAACAGCCAGGTTCTCAAATTCACACCTCCTGTCCTGTTGATAGGAAACGCTCCGAAAGATGCTTCTAATGTAAGTGATGGTGATAAAAATCCATAGTCCTCCATGTGTTCAAAAACATAATAAAGAATTTCAACTTCAACTTTTTAAACTGGCCACATTAAGTGGAAATCTGCATAGTTTTAGTTTAAAATTCCCTCTTTCTGTCAATGTTCTACTAGTGTAACTCAAAGTAAAACACTGATGGACACACTTAAACTTGGAAGATATCTGCTTGATTCATTAAACTCAGACTGCTTGCTTCAATCAAAGACAGTGGATTTAGGTTCTTTTCACTTCCATTGTGAGCGTTTTAAGAAGAGATCTCTGGATGTCCAGCAAGAACAGGAAGAATGATATAAAAAAAAGTTAACCCATGCTTTAACCAAGTGCTTTAATTCCATACATAAAGCTTTAAAAACGTTTTGACAGAAAGGAAATACTGGGAACATTTTACTGACATGATCTGTGTTAGTGTATTTGAAACTTGCTTTTTATGTTAATTAACATCATGTCTTCATTATGTTAAGTGAAAATGTTTCAACTCAGTTTTTTACAACTGAAGTCTTCTCAAGGCATTTTACAGTGTGGAAGCTTTAAGACCTTACAGAATATGAAGTTATAGAGAATTACACAGAAAACCATCCCTTTAATGGAAGAAACCTCCAGCAGAACCAGGCTGCTGGTGGGCGGCCATCTGCCTCGAGTGGTTGGGTCGGAAATTCAGTGCAATAACAATCCACAGTACACTTGTCATTTGTCTCCTGTAGTTTATAACACAGGGATTCAACAAGGTCTGATAATAGAAACTATAAATATATCAAAGATCAAATAGCATCAAGTAATAAACAAGTACATTCTTTGGCTGAGTTTGACTTTATTATAACACAGGTGACAGAGAAAAGAATTCCTCAGCAGAGGAAATGACCTGTGTCTGCCCCAGTCCTCACCAGATGTTAGTAGACATGCATCATTTGTTGTTTGCTGACAGAAAAAAGATGAAGATTTTTTCAGTTTTCTAATGTTTAAACATTTCAGTGTTGATAGAAATCTTTCCAAAAGTGACCTTACTGCAAATGAAAGTCATTTTTATATCTAACCAGCGTTGTCATATTTCCCTGGCTTACTGTGATTATCTGATTATCTGATTATCTTACTGTTATTCTCCCATTAGCTTGCTTCTTAAAGCTGGCACATGTAATGATGCATAAAGTGTCCTGTAGTATTCATCAATGCCAGTGAGTCAGAGCTGTGAGTTTCACTGCAGACTGTTAGTTTTAGATGGACTGTGTGGACGGGGTCACCGCTGAGGGAGTGGCAGCATGTGTGACACAGACTCTTCAAAGTGCACCTGCAAAAAAAAGCCAGACACACACCCAGAACCATCAGTTCGTCAGAACAAATAATATCACAACGCACTAATCTCCCTTTTGAATGACACTTCTTCTGGCAGTCAGGCCAGGGGGAGAGGGGCCCATGTAGCCACAAGAGACAACAAGAGGCAGGTCGCTCAAAAAGAGGTCATGCAGAAATACACTGTCCACGCTCTGTCATTGTTTGAGAGGGCTGTGTTCCTCTGATTTAATTTCACCTCCACTGTATTTGATTGGGGCCAGAAATCTGCAAACCCTGGATACCTGGATGTACACTGCCAGTCAAACGTTTAAAAAAATTAACATGTTTTTGAAAGAAAAGCATATTTTATGTCAAACTGATCAGACATACAGTGTAGACAGTAAACATTACTAGTGTCTTCTAGCACGCTTTGTTTGCTAGTGCAAATGTATTCATTTAAAAGGGGAAGTGATCTTTAGAAACCCTCTGGCAATGATGCAATGAATGTTTTTTATGAAAACATGGTATTTCCTGTGTGTGTCCTAACGTTTGACTGCTCCTGTATACCTTTAAAGGAGTAATAGGACCAAGAGAAAGATTTGCAACGACTGCCACCTCCTCCACGTTTTTGTGGTTCGTCCTTCTCGACAGATGTAGTTTGTGGCACAATCTCTTTAAATTCTCATTATTTATTACCACACTTCATTTATGTGCTAAGAGAATTAATGTACAACCACAGTTTGAATTTCACCAGCTCATCCACACGAGGCTTTTAGTAGAATCACATGTGCTGAAGCTGGGAGACTTTTGAGTCTCAGAAAGTTTAAGTTTATTTTTGAAAATTTTGCATTATCCTGCCCCACCTATGTACTCATCATTGGTTTCTCCCGAAATGTGTTAATTCTTCTCGTTATTCCAGCGCTGTGAAAAAACAAATTTTGACCACTGTGGGAAGGATTACAATGCTATTTCTATTGATCTAAGACTCTTCAGATCCACAGTGAGAGACATTATCTACAAAGGTTTGGAACAATAATGAAACTTCCCAGAAGTGGAAAATTAGTCAAAGAGCACGGTGATGAGGCATCGAGGAAGTCACAAAAGATCCAAGGAAAACACCCAATAAAGGTCATGAATCCACTTTCTCATACACCGGGTAGAAACGGCATCTGTGGCACAGTGGTGAGGCGAAAACCATCACTGTCAACCCACAAGAACATTCAATTCAACGTTCAGTTCTTCCACAAAAACCTTTTAGGAGATTGTTCTATGTACTGATGAGTGAAAAGTTCAAACTTGAATCCAGAAGCTCTTTAGATGTTTTATGTATGGATTTGTTGGCTTTTCCAACATCTCCTCAGTATGCAAAAACGTTTCTCTTTGGGAAAAAATGGTTTCTGATTAAATAAATATTCTCAATGTAGGAACTGCCATAATAGTAGTAATTCACCTAGTAATCAATGTTACACTGAAGTCTCTGTATAATGCTGCTAAAGCTGATCATGCTGTACCAACCGTGACATCTCTTTAAACAACTTCTTTGATATTAGCTGTTTTATTATCCAGTGTGAACTAAAAGTTTTCGGTTAAAGGGAGTTTATAAAATCTCCGTTGCACTCATTCTATTAGTAGCTCTGGTGTGGGCAGCTGCATGTTAAATGCCACAGCAGACCATGAGTGGTTCTGGTGACCAGGAAACGCTGAGCTGCTCCAACATTCCTCTGACTCACTGCCACAACCTGCAGTCAGCAGACATGGAAAAAAGGAACAAAACATTTTGAATTGATCCAAGACAAACACAATAATATTATTGTATTTCCCAGTAGAAATAACTTTGGCTATAATTGCTTAAAAAAATAAAATAAAATAAAATATTTGATTCCAAATCCCATCAGATAATTGGACTTAAAATTGTGGACGATAAGCAGGGCTGATGGTGCCATGATGTGTCAGCTGTGGTACAGAGGAAATGTTTTCAGTATGATCTAAATTAAGTGTAACAAGTACGTACCAAATTTAATGTCAGGCCTCTTTAACACCAATAACTCCACCATCAAACCCCACATAGGAAAATACCTGGCTGCACTCAGCTTTAATAAAAAGCATTTATGCAGCCCTGGGTCATGGTTGAACAGTAATTCTCCCTTTCAGGAAAGCGGCCTCTGGACATCGTGACTAAAAACTGTTGGCTTCATTCACCCATGATTTGGTTTGGAAAATTCCACTCTGCCACAGGGAAATAATACCAGATCAATGGAGTCTTGACTCAGTTTATTCCTTTCAGCTGACGTCAAAAGCTTGACAACATGGCACATTAGCTACCAGTGGTGCTCTGAGGCTTCTGTTGGCTGAAACCTCTTGATGGTTTGGCTTTTCTTTGGGTCAGTTCTGGTTTTTGTAACCCTGTGTTCTCTTCTATTTCTTTCAAACAGATAAAGCAACGACCAGCCTTTATTCTTTGATTTGTAATTGGTTAATCAATCCTTGTTGCAAAACTCATCTTTTGTCATACAATTCTAATTCCAAAAAAGTCGGGATGCTGTGTAAAGACAGAATGCAATGAGCTACCACAGCAGGATCTCCTCTTCTTTAAGCTACAGTCTGTAAACATCTGGGAGCTGAGACCAGTTGGTGGACTTTAGGAGATAAATCTTGTCCCGTTCTTTACAGTCCTACAGGCAGGTCAGTTCAGCACCTGGACTCTTCTACCATGAAGCCATGCTGTTGTCATAGATGCAGTATGTGGCTAAGCATTGTCCTGCTGTAATCTTTGCAAAACAATCCCTGGATCAAAGCATTTGCTGCTGTAATACCTAACACCTGGATAAATATTTCAGCATTGATGGTGAGTTTCCAGATGTGGAAGTTGCCCATTCCATAGGCTCTAATGCTCCACAAACCATCAGAGATGCAGGCTTCTAAACTGAGAGCTGATATTAAGCCTGAAGGTCCTTCTCTGTCCATTATTCCAGAGGACGCAGCATCCATGGTTTCCAAAAAGAACGTCAAATTTCTATTTGTCTGACCACAGACCAGTTTCCACTTTGCCACAGACATTTTTAAATAAGCTTTGGCTCAGAGGAGATGGCAGTGTTTCTGGATCATGTTCATATTTGGCTTCGTCTTTGCATGATAGAGATTTAACCTTCTTTTTTAGATGACACGGTGAACTGTGTTCACAAACAGTTATAACAGTTACTCAGATAAAACCCACACAGACACCGGGAGAACATGTTCCCCACAGCATGCAAACTCTAGGGCCGACCCATGGAGTCGAACCCTCGTCCTTCTTGCTGTGAGGCGACAGTATTAGCTGCACCACCGTGCTCCACTCGGCTCCAGAGTCTCTGAATCTTTTGATGATCTTACTGTAGATGATGATATGTTTAAAATATTTGCTGTTTTATGTTGAGGAACATTTTTAAGAAAGTTTCTGACAATTTGTAGATGCAGCTTTTCACAGATTAGTGAATCTCTGTCCATCTTTACTTCTGAGAGACTCTGACTCTCTAAGATGATCTTTTTTGCCTCTGTTGCAACTTTTTTGAGACGTGCTGCCATCAATTTCAAAATTATAATAATAATTGTTCTTACATTTTCTCAGCTCAAACACTTGATATGTTCTATCACATTCACAAATCATTGCCATCTGTTTCTATGGAGATTTTACCCAGTGTCCCAGTTTTTTGGGAATTGAGGTTATATTTTCCTGCTTATAACCAATACATGTAAATTATTTTTTTATTTATAGAGCTGTGTTAATGTCCTCCCAACAAGCTCAGAGAGAAGAAAGGATGCAGTCATGATTTTAAAAAATGATTAAAGGCAGATTTGAGTCATGGCAGGGGAGTGATCCCTATGATTCCCACTACAGTACATTACACATTTATTATTACTATATTTAAGTCCCTGTAACTCTGTGTTCAAAAACACATCATGGAGCAGTATGGCCACACATGAATTTTAAATATTTATTAGCACCACTTAATATAGAAATGCATTGATGTCAAAGCTCAAATGATATGATGTATGTTGTCTTCGCCAAGTGTGCACAGAGGAAATGCTCTCCTATGGGAACAGTCCCTGTGGAAAGTAGCAAATCTGAGTGTTTACTTAGAGCTAAAAACATCTCTGTAGCACAAACACAAGCTCAGGGTGCAACAGAAAAAAATATCACGTTTAAACATATCACAGAAATAAACCACAATCTGTTCATTCTGGGTCAATGATCATATGTCACTGTGGAAGAGAATTTGCTTTGATTCAGTTTTCTGGCCACTAAACTCTCATCATGCTCCCTTTCATTCAACAGGTGTCCACTAACTGGTGAACATGGTGGAGCATTTAGAAGCAGAGCAGAAAACAGAGCTAAAAGAGAAAAGAGCAGGATGTGCCAACACATTTACCAAAGCAAATTCATACATTAAAAATACATCCTACATTGTTTTTGGTGTGTTCAGTGTGTGCAGGAAGCTTTTTGTTTCAGTTGACTGTAGCTAGAGCGTGCCGCGTGGGCTGTCATGTTTGAACTGGTCCTGCATGTCAGCAGAAGCTCTTTCTAGTCTATATGTTGATTGTCTTATTATTTGTGCCTGTTGGATGTAAGTGGAGAAGAAAGTGTGAAAGGGTTGGTATTCCCTCTGACCAATGAGCCAGTGAACAAGGAAGAGCTGTGTCCGAGCTCAATGCAGTTTCAAAACTTGGGCCCCTCACTGGCTGCAATCACATAACTGGGATGCATGTGGGGTATTTGCCTCTGCAGTAAGCATGAACTGGCCCTTAGAGGTCAACAGTTCATCATGGTCTACGGTGCAACCGTACCACAAATGACACGAGAACAACCACATAAACACACACAGTTTAAAAAAAGTAGCAGTTCATGTTGGATACCATGTACTGTTCATGATGAAATCCTCAAATTCTTTGAGACCTTACTTTGTCACTTTAAGTTAGGGTGAACTGAACTATTTGTTCCCACAATCTGTCAGCCTAAGGAACCTAGCCCCACCCTTGCTTGTGAAAGACTCAGCCTCTTTGGGCTGCT
The DNA here is from genome assembly GCA_034779795.1 of Ctenopoma multispine. Classification (NCBI taxonomy): domain Eukaryota; kingdom Metazoa; phylum Chordata; class Actinopteri; order Anabantiformes; family Anabantidae; genus Ctenopoma; species Ctenopoma multispine. Next base: position 2,244,469 of record JAUYWH010000016.1, read on the forward strand.
CCTCTTATACCCAGTCATGGTACTGACCTGTTACACATCCTTCCCAGTCTTCTGTAGCTCTTGTCCGAGGCCTGCTCATCAACCCTGTAGTGCCTGCTTGTCCACCCTCCCCCCCTCCTGCTCCCCTCATACATCGATAGTGTCACCACACGAAACAAATCAAATTAAAATGTTTTCACCAGTTGCTCAATGCTTGATGACACAACAATAACAGTGTGGTGTGTTGCCACATTTCTGAACAACACAGTTGATGAGAAGAGCTGCAATATGGTGCTTGATAGCTTTACTGTAAATCATGTCACATAACTAGCTAAAGTAGCGTAAGTTGTGTTGTTCATCGACAACAATAGAAAGCCTTTTGTCATTCAAACTGACTCTTCATCTTCAGTGTTGCATGCACAGCGTAACGACACACAGAATACCAGCGATCATAACATTACTGACATTCATTCTATGTTTTCATCGTTGCTTTATTCAGACGACATACCCACAAATGTCAGTGCACGCTGACACTGATGAAGCACTTTCTTTGCCTTTTACAGGTTAGCACGGCATTCTGGTTGTGATGGACGTCCTGTGCTGTTCTGATAGGCAGCAATCTGTTCTTGCAGGATTTCGACTCTGATCATTGTATGTCTTGCACCCTTTGTCTTTTAACTTTGTTATTTATTCAGGTTTTCAATAGGTTTGTTTCGATTTTCCCAAAGTCATAATTACAGTTTTTCCTGATTCCTACAAACAATAAAGCATTGAACTGGAGTTTACAGTTAATGGGTGCATGGAAGAACTACACAGATCTCAGCTCCCATACTCCCTCAAGTATAATTGTGGATGATTAGCATGTTTCCACCACAGAATGGAGGATATGAGGCATGTTTATATACAAACACAACTGTGTGTGTGAGCGTGTGCATGTGTTTTCAGCTCTTTCTGAGTCTTCCCTGTGTTCCCCTCACACAGTTCCCATGGTGAGAAGTTCCTGTCATCCCACAGCACTGTGACACACACGCACACACACACACACACACACACGCACACGCACACACGCACACACGCACACACACACACACACACATATTTAATAACGTGCAAAGGCCCACAGATTAGATGAAACACGTACGCGCACTGTATTTGCTGTGATGGAGCTGGACTGTGGTTGTGGCAGATGTAACTCTGCCATATTTGTCTGTCTTCAGTCTCCTTGCAGTTGCGCTGTTTTTTTTTGTTTCCTTCGTAGCAGGATGTTTGGCTGTGTGGTAGAGCTCTCTGCACGTGCTCAGACTGTCGTAGGCAGGGAAGCAGAAACCACATGTCACATTCTTCTTGAGCTTCTGAAGATACAGACCCCCTCTGCTGATTGAAAAGAAAACTACAGGAGACATACCACAAAAAACATCAATATAAATTACGCTGATACATTCTATGTATTATTATTATTATGTATTATGTAGTATCTATGTGTTGTGTCATTTCCCAAGCTACTTATTGGTATTGTAGTCTACTTTTTAAAGTGTTTGGTCAGTCTGTCAAAATGCATTTGCTCAAAGCGCTAAACATCGTCTAAGGCTTTGTATGATTTTTCTTTCCATGTGTTAAGAATATAAATACCAAAATCATCCATCATCTCTTGGGTCTCTGTGGTTTCAGTTAGCCAGAAGCAGACATCTATAAACTTACTGACAGTGTGACAGTAGCCACCATGTTAGTCGTCTGTTGCTCAATTACATAATTACTTAATTTCTAGGGCTATGAGTTGTTGTTCTTACACGTAGGTAAAACCAACGCTATTCATTCATTATTGGGAAATGTAGGATTCTGTCCTAAAGCTCCTTCAGCCATACAAGCAATTAAAGTTACTGCGTCTTTTGTCTTTGCTATATCACTTTTGAACATTCTGTCTTTCAGCTTCACAGGCGTGCAGCAATAAATCACTGTTGTATTCTTCTAAACCTGAGTCAAGCAGATGGGAACCACACGCAACTGGCACAAGCCACCTCTATGTTGGTCAGGCCATGGTGCAAGAGAGAGGGAAGTAAAAACCTCAAAATACCCAAGACTAAACATTTAAACGTTTGCAGATCATGTAGTATTCTGTATCTTATTTGAATGAAAAAGATGTTGGTGATTTATGTAGCAATACTAAACATTTCTTCAAACAGCTAACAGGTAGAGATGACATTTGGGTGCAGTATCGGCTGCTCGTGAAGGCATGACGGCTGTCCAACTCAATTTACAAGCCTCTTCCGAGCAGTAATTTCTCACATCCTCCTGTACGTTAAAGAGCGACACATACAGTCATTTGTACAAGGCGCTCACATGACGGATTGCTAAATTAAAGTCTTGGACTACCACTGGACTTGGCCTGCCTCTGCTTTGAGCTCCACATCTGGGACAGGAAAATTAAAGGCTTGTGGTTGGTAAATGCTGCAGCAGGCGGTTAACTGGATCATACATAAACATCAAAATGTTGCAGAACCAATAACAGAGGACTGTCTCTTCTATTGTAAATAATGTGAATACCTAAATAGATGTTTTAATTATTTCATTGTATTTGTTACTTAAATTGGTTCCATTTACTACAAGCAACGTTCTTCCATTTTCCTGTGGGGCTTGGACGGTATGAGGCAGCAAATGTGCAGTGAATGCAATGTGATTTTTAAAGTAAAAAGTAAAAAAAAAAAAAAAGCGCTCTTAATTCAGATGAGTCCAGCTAGTTTTAAGAGAACAACTGGTTTTCTGTGCCAAAGGCAAAAAACACCAGTCAGACTGTAATCAATGAATGGTGCAAAAGGGGTTCATCAGTGCATTGGTGACTGGCACACAGTCCCCTCTGAAAGTATTGGAATGACAAACGAGTTTGTTCCAAATGTTTTGGAACACAAAGTTGTAAAGGTTAATTATAATTATTCAAACTTAATATTTGGTTGAAAATCTCCTATTTGCTGTAACAGCATCAATCCTGTGACTCAATGACATCATCAGACTGCAGCCCATATATATTAAGCTCTGGTCACTGACAGTCTAAAACCTTCTATTTTCCATAAGTACTTGTGTGGCTCATCTCTACTTTTCTGCATATTCCAGTCTGATTTTCTGATTGCTGGTGAGGAGTTTACATCTTGTGGCTGTACATCTTGTATATTTCTGCTCCTGACGTCTTGATGATGGATTGTAATGACTTCACCACTGCTCTGTGGAGGTTGTAGATTTTGCTCTTTATAGATCCCAAAGTGCTTCATAAGAAGAGGTGCTATCTGCTATGTTGTTAAATGTATCAACGCACAATTCGATCTTAAAACAAACAATACAAAAAGAAATTAGTCTTGTCACCGCACAACTCTTAGAGGGGACTGTATTGAATTAGAGATCAGATCAGATTAGATATCATCAAAATTGTAGATTGGGATTTTTCAGTAAGTTACTTATAGACTCTGAGTTCTTACTGACGCTTCACCCACTTACTGGAAAAGTTAATCAACACTTATTTGAACACTTAAAGGTCAACATCAAGGAAACATCTTTTCCCGGGGGGTCAGTGAACAGGCCACAGTTTGACTGGGACGTGTTAAGTACAGTCTTTATGAGAGATGGTTTTAGCAGCAGCCAACTCAAGTTGTGCTATGGGTCAAGTGAAATTGTATTTTTATAGCCCAGCACTACAAAGAAGAAATTTTACAATCTGTTCTGCATAAGACCTCAATGACTGCAGCACAAAGAGTCTGAGTAAACACAGAGGATTAAAGAGGTGCAGTGGCTTCTAGGAGGTTTATAATAATCTTGCCAGCAGGACAACGTGAACTCTACTGCACACAGAAGATTTAACAGATTCATTGAAGAATAAGACACTCTAAGGCCATAAAGAGCGCTGGTAGGTTAGTCCCTGTGGCCCCATTCATTCCTGTGACAATTGCTCATGTGCATGCTATAATAAACCATGTTTCCACAGGCTTCCTCACACGTTAGTGTTTTTGGGCTCATAGTACATACTCAGACCTATTCCTACACCTAGTGGATCGAAATCCTGATAATCATAATAAAAAACTGTCCCTGATTAAAGCACACTTTAGTTAGAAAGCTGCTCTTATGGAAAATGAGGCAGCACTAAGTTCTCACTGGCGCTTTAGCCACTTACTGGAGAGGTAAAGTAACATTCATCAACATTTATTTGAACACGTTAAGGTCAACGTCAGCGGTTAGTTATCAAACAGTGTTGTGAAAAATGACCTCCTTTGGTCCGGGTATTATACATAATACATTCATACACACAAACATTTACATACGTATCTGACTGCTTGAAACACAAGCTGAGAAACAAACAGAGTTGTCAGCTTTCCTGTTCATCGCTGCTGTAACGTGTGTGTTTGTCTTTGTGTGATCTGTGCTTTCTTATTCTGGAGTGTTATAGTAGTGGGTCACAACGTTTAAGGTTCCAGCGTGTTGTCAGACACCGAACCAGAGGAGTGTATGTGTGTGTGTGTGTGTGTGTGTGTGGGTTTGTGTGCATGAGGTCAGCACTGACGGTGACTGCACTGCTTCACTTAAGAGAAACGTGCTGTTGTAATAAAAAACTAAAGCATTTTGTTACATGGTGCATATATAGTGGAGCATGTTTCTAAAAAAAAAGGTTGGAACTCTTTGTAAAATGGTAATAAAAAGCAATGTTTGTATTTAATTGAAAACAGTAGAAGGTTTCAAATGTTTAGAAATATGATTGTTTTTTGAGAAAATATTTGCTCATTTTGAATTTGATGCCAGCAACATGTTTCCAGAAGTTAGCGTGGGTAACAGAAGACTGAGAAGATTTTTTAAAATTATACAACTAATTTAAAAAAAACATCTGATGGAACATCTCAAAACGAATTAGTTCATTTAAGAGGTTTCACAAACATGTGCATTCACCATTTAGCAATTTAGAAATAGTGAAAAGTAAACGTTGGTGACTTCTCTGGGCCCAGGCTCATCTGAAATAAGCTGAGGTGAAGTCAAACTTTTTAATTCTCTGTGGAAATCATTGACACTGTGTCCTCCATGCTAAAAAGGAGAGACATCATCTTTGTTGTTAGCTGCTCAGAGGCCAGCGTCTGTGATGGTGTGGCGATGTCTAACATATTTTAGAGTTTATTGTAGAGGCACACTCTACACATAGTACAGCAACATTGCTCAGTAGTTAAAAAGTCCAAGTTTCAAAGATCAATACATTAAACTAATGTTTTTGTAGTTTTATTTTTTAATCTCTAAACTTGGTGTCTGCACCATGAGATTCCAGCTGTGACTAGTATAGAACCAAAGCCCCAGATTCCAGGAAGTATCTCCTGCTGGATAAAACTTTGTCAAAGATTAAACCAGGGAACATGTCATGATACAAAAGTGCAAAATGTTGCCCAGTCTGATTTTAATTTTGATTTGTTTTTGGACAACAATGGTGATCTATGGCACAGATGAAGAAGATTTTATGGAAGCACACACAGCACTTGCAAAAGGAATTTGATTGTCAGGCCTCATGTTCTTTGGGTCTGATTTACTGAAGGTTTGGAAAACATGCAAACTTCATATAACTTGCAAAATTCAGCACAAGCTGATCTACTCATGGTGAACACTGAGGACTGCGTCTGTCAAATAAGCAAAAATAGTGCATGCTGTAGATTGTGCACCTTTCTCTTCATACATACGGAAAGTGGGGCATTTTTGCCCAAATGCACAAAATACAGGGAAGACAGCTGCAGTGGCTGTGATTACATCTGTACTTAGGTGCAATCTGCTTGCGCACAGACAGCTGCTTTTATTTGGGCGAGTTCGCTGAGAGTTTTAGAAGCGATTCCACACGTTTCTTCTTGAGATTTTGTTGCTGTAGCTCATTTAAATACGACCACCACCTCCATGTTTGCACCTGTTTTCTTCTTAGACCACCTGCAACATGCTGCACCAACTTTGCACACAATTTACTACTGACTGTTTAGCGATCTTAGTAAATCAGCCACCTGGTGTCTAAATGCATGATTGGAAGTTGAAGTAGAAAGTTTGTGCATTAGTCTGCCTTTGTAAACATCCTTACTGGAGGAGGTCAGTGTTATGTCAGAACAGATTTGTATTCAGAGCCACAATGTTCCAGCAGGAAAGAGCTGCTGCAGCGTTGTCCTGATTCTCTCTGTGCAGGCTAACAACCGGGGGACATTTATTGACCTGATGGAAAAGGGAAATAAAAGAGTTTTGATCACACATTCACACACACACACACATACAGACAGCACAGAAAACAGTGTTGTGCTGTTTTAATGGTCCGGACAACTGAGCCCCTTCTCCGCTGTTGGTTCACCATTTAAGCAGCAAAACCTGGCAGACGTTCAGATCCTCTCTTTTCATGCCAGCTCTCTCTCGCTCACTCGGCCTTTCTCTCTCTGTGTCTCTCCGCCAACCTTGACGCCAGCCTGCCTGCCTGTTAGGGCCAAAGCTTCAGGCTGCTATTAACAGGCCAAGCACAATTACTATCACAGATATGCCTCACCGTTTACTCGCTAATGATTATCTTCTGTCCAAGTTCCTGTTATCCTACACTTATGTCAGATATGACATTATTTCATGCTATCATTACGTATGTTTATGTTTATTATAATGCTTACTGGGATTTGTCGGATCCTCTGCGTTCATGTGAGGACTGCATCTGGAGTTAACATGTTACCAGGGAGACAACACTGGTTACACATGGCAACAGCTAACCTGCTATTAGCCCTGCAAAACATAGACCTGCTCCCAGGATAATGATCTGAAATCCTCCAGGACACCTGAATCCTCCAAGAGCTGATTACTGTTATTATTATTATTATGCTATTGTTTGCTACTTCAAGTGCCAGAGAGTTGAAAGGCACCAACGTCTACATCAACCAGGACATTTCGGAGGCCGTAAGAAGAAAGAGGAAAGAGCTGCTGCCAGCATAACAGAGGTGATATAGCTGTGTTAAAATATGACAAATTGCTCCTAAAGCCTAAATCTCTAAATATTTGATTAAGTAGTTCTTGTTTTAAAGTTGTCAGGTCTGTGATCCACTCAAATCTTTTACCTGGTTTCTCCAGTATCGATATCAGGTACATAACTATATAACTTGAATTATATTGATCTGGTAATTACATTTTTAATGACACTAGCTATTATTATTTCTTTAACTATGTCCATAATACAACTGCTGTTATTTTATTGAACTTGGTTATTGTCCCATTTATTGAATAATTTTTAGGGTTCAAATCAGAAATCAGATTTCTCCTTTATTGTATAAATGTGCATTGTATAAGAATTGCATGTATGTTTAAATGATTTTTATCATGTTGTATGTGTAATTTGAAATTAAGGTCTCCAGGAAGAGTGGCAACCACCATTGTGGAAGCTAAGGAGGTACCTAATAAATAAACAAATACCAGTACATGACAATCATTTCTAACTCCATACAGCCATTTTACATTCACATACATACATACATTACAACATCCACCCAAATTCTGAAGGTATTACCTGACTGTTGCAGGGTGTTGGAGTCATACAATCCTGTTTAGGCCAGGACAAGTAGACTTTCAGCCAGTTTCTCTGGAATGACAATTTCTGCTCCACAAAAAATAAGTAGCAGGATACAACATCAACATTCATTTACATTAGGTTTTATATTTATTGTGTATACTTTTATGAAGTCAGTATCATCACGTTCATTTTTTTCCTCTTATAAAAAGACACTGAAATACTATTGTCCCAATGCACCCAGTAAAGCAACTGAGACAACATAATTTCCTGTTGACTGGGGTCTGGGGGAAAGCGGTGACACTACAAGCCAACACAAACAAGAAATGAGTAATGAGCAGGCAATAAAAAGTTTTACCAGTTGTAGGTTGACAGTGAAACCCTGAGTTAAGAGTTGGACATGCTTCCTTCCGTCATTAACAATCAGTGTGTATTCATAAATGCACAAGCACTGTCCTTCGACCCTGAGCGGGGCATTATGGACGAGTCTAAAGCAGCACAACTGAAGAAGAAAGCAGACCAAGCTTTATTGGATACTAATGCTCCAATTAGTAAAAACGTGCTGTATAAACATTTTTATACATTTTGTATAAGCAAGTAATTTATGTTTTTGTTGTAATTACTAAGGAACATTTAAATACAAATTTAGTAAATTTCAAGGTAAACATTTAATAGCTAATACGTTTTATCATTTGTCTTATATGCACACGTGTATATAATGTAAATCAATTCAATTCAATTCATCTTTATTTGTCTAGCACCATATCATAAGAAAGGCACTTTACATAGAAAGTTTAGGACCTTGCAAAATGTAGTGTATATATACAGAACTATGTAGAAAACCCAACAGTCCCACTTGAGCAGCACTAGGCAACAGTGGAGAGGAAATACTCCCTTTAACAGAAGAAGAACCAGCAGAACCAGGCTCAGGGTGGGTGACCATTTGCCTTGTCCGGTTGGGGTGAGTGGACAAAGAAGAGGGAAAAGAACAGCAGGCAACAGAGATCAATACAACAACAAGGAGCAGCAGACGAGGCACTGGGCAGATTGTTAAGACTAGCGGTTACAAAGCGAAATCACACAACTCAAAGATCGAGGACACCTGCAGGAAGGCACAGAGAGAAAAAGAGACAGAGAGAGAAGAAGAAAACAAGAGGAGCTCAGTGTGATATGGGGTCCCCCAGCAGACTAAACCTATAGCAGCATACCTAAGAGATGGTTCAGAGTCA
>JAUYWH010000016.1:2253298-2265461 GCA_034779795.1 Ctenopoma multispine
GAAATATGATCTCTCTTGTTAATTCCAGTCAGAACTCTGGCTGCAGCATTCTGGATTAACTGGAGGCTTTTTAATGATTTATTAGTGCATCCTATTAACAGTGAATTTGCAATTGGTGGCAATCTGATCAGATAGCTTGTCTCTCAGGCCCTGGGAACCAAATAGAATAACTTCCGTCTTGTCTGAATTAAAGAGTATAAAGTTACAGGACATCCAGGCCTTTATGTCTTTTAAACATACTTGAAGTTTGACTAATTGATTTGTTTCATTAGGTTTCATAGATAAATATAGCTGGATGTCATCCGCGTAGCAATGGAAATTTATAGAGTGAAATTAGTGTTAAAGTACATATTTTGTCTGTAATGTCTACAAGAGAGATAATTATATGGTAGTTGAATGCAGTTATATGTATTTAATTATTATAACTGTAATATTTCGAACTTCTTGATGTGACTCTGCTGAAGATTTTAGCATTTAGCGTATGTGAACAGCAGCAGTTTCTCTCTCTCTCACACACACACACACACACACACACACACACACACACACACACACACACACGTGTGTCAGAACTTGTAGCTGCCTTGCACAACCACAGAGGGGAAGGTTAATTTTTCTACAAACCATGTGATCCTACTTACCCCACAGACTCCCACTTACAAACACACACACACACACTACGTAAAGAAACCATGTGACACTGTCACAAGAGTATCCATCCATCTTCATTAACATGAAAGGATTGCTTGGGGTTGAGCAAAGCTTGCTTCTTATTTCCTCCCTGATTGGACCACTGCAGCATCAAATTAAACAAGAAATCACTTGTTTTTACTACAAAAACATCAGGAAGACTGTGTGGGAGTAACATTTGTACAAAACACTACAACATTCAACTGTAATTACACTGTTGTTGAAAAGGTTTTTTTTAAATCGAGGCAACAACTGCAACAAAGGCTCATGACCAGGCTCAAAATGGGGACAGTGAGATTCTTGGTCAGGATCCCAGGTATGAATGTGTGAGATTGACACAACCAAGGACAGCAATACTGTGTTGTTATGCAGGCTTGATGCTTGGACAGCGTCCCTGATGTGAATCTAGCTGTCGTCACAGGAGTGTCTACGGCACATGCATGGAAGAAAGGCTTGTTGCCACGTTGATCTCCGCGTCACTTGAAGCATCACAGATTTCCCAGGAAAAATTATTTCTGTCTTATTTTCCTCTTTAGTTGCATCTATTATCGTACTATAGAGTGCTAAAAATATTTTCTTTGTATGTTTTTCAGACAAACATTCAAGGGAATTAACAAATCACACATTTAAGTTTTTATTGAATGTTAGAAAAAGTCCCAGCTTTTCTGGAAATTGGTTTTATAAATTTGCCTGGGGACCGTTGTCTGCCCTACCCTGTTGTTAATCCAGCATTGTGTAAATAGCTAATTACTGAGCAGGAAGGGTGTTTCCCTGATTTGTGCACTTTACCCCACAGCAACTACTTGTTATTTCTCTGCCATTATCAACACTCAGTCATCCTGTTTAACTCTGTGTCCCATATCTGTGTGAACACTTAAGGAAGATGAAACTAGTCACCAGCAGCCTTTTACTGTATACTTTTGAACATTTCAGACACAGATGTGTGTATACAAGTTCTTCTTTAGGAAGATACTTCTAGTATGTCTGTTTTAGTTTTTTATACTTCACATGTAAAAACCTTGTGTCATGCCTCTTTAAAAATTTCATTAGACAGAACTTGAAAGAAGCTGAAAGCTAAATGGAGAATTAATGGATGCTTTTCTTTTCCAGTTTCTCAAATTAATTGTCTAAGTTGGACAGACTTCTTCGTTTTATTACAGCCAGTGTTGACTCATTGGTTCAACCTCCATGCATCTGTTGTCCAGAAGGATTTTATGATTTTTTCACCAAATTTCTGAGACCATTTGTATTTGGCACTGGTGGTGTGAATTGTTCTGCAGCTAAATCTCCAGCTGTAGTTAAACACCACGTAAGACAAGAGTTTCTTTGGTGTGCGTTCATCGCACATACGGCTGGACTGCATCCATAAAACCGCTGGGTGTTGTAAAACTGACATAGGGATTAATCATAGATAGGTACTCTGACTGGGCTGAAAATACCTGGTTGTGTTTTTGAACCATTTTTATGTTTGAACATGCTGGTGTAGAAATAGCAAATATTTTGAATGGTCGACAAACTATAAAGCACCACTGTATATTTAGGTGACCAGAAGAAGAAAGTCTATGGCGTAGTGGTGGATATAGTGGTGGTTGGATAGGTCGGTGAGATTTTAAACAAGAGGTCCTGTCAGTTTAAGGTTGTACTTATCAAACCGTGGCTTTTTGACCTAACTGAACCTAACTTGTTTTTTTAGTTTTTAGTGAGATTTCAAGTGTTTTTCCTGTATTAATGAAAACGACGTCTTGTGGCTAACAGACGAAGTAGCATGAGATTAACTACTGTTTGCATCCTGTCTCTTGTCAACAGTCAGTATCGTTTTGTTTTTTTTTAAACAAAACGATTTTAACAGTAGCTTTAGTTGTCTAAACCTAACCACTGCTTACATGGTTAGGTTTAACCATGTGAGCAGCGCTTTGGAAAGCACGGACAAACCCGGATTGATCACTGCCATCACTTGGGCCTGGAGTCTGGTTGGGGTGCACTGAGTGAAAGCTGTGATGAAAGCTGTGGTGAGAGGAAATACTGAAGAGTTAATAAAGCATAGTTAAGCTTAAAGTTAAAACACTAAAGAAGAGATTTAGGACAGAAGAGAGTGTTGTCATTACTGGTAGGATTAAAATGCAGAGAAATGATAAGAAGGTTATGCCGACCAGTTACTCATGGCGCCTCTTCTGACAGTGTGTGTGTGTGTGTGTGTGTGAGAGAGAGAGACTGAGTCTATTCTTATTCACACACATGGATTCAGCACAGTGAGCTTTCTTTGGACAGCAGATGGTTTATTTTGCTTGCATCATTTCTTGTCGTATGATCATAATTCAGAAAAGCTGGATCCAGCTCTGAGCAGCGTCTTGACTGCATTTATGCTGAACCTGCATGAGGAAGTATTTACAGTAAAATGTTTAAATTGTCATCTTGAGGTTATCACACATGATGTTTACATGCCAACAGGTGCTCTGAAAACGCCTGCAGCGTGATTCATTAATGCTGAACGAACACACAGTAGTTCAACACACTGATTCATGGAAAGAATGCCGGGTTCATGGGTTAGTGTTCCCAGTTTAATTCCAGTTACGGAGTTTTGTTTCAGGCTTGGATCAGTTACCAAACTGACTAACATGATACAAAGTGACTGTTCAGATGTCTTGTTTTAAAAGTCACAGAGCTGAAGTAAAATGCGTAAAACAACAGTGGACACTTTAGTAAAGACCTTCTTTGTGACTGCTAGACTGTATAGGAGGATGATGAAGAGCATGTTTTTCGTTCTTACTTGCAGTGCTTTGAGATGACAAGCTGTTTCCTCGTGCTCTTCTTTCCTGGACAGATGTGGCCCAGTAACCTCTGAGCCATTAAGGTGGAGCAGTTGGAGTAGGGTCTAGTTGTTCCAAGGACAGCAGTGACTGCCGGTGCTTTTATCTTTTTAATAATTCCCTATTGCATGGACAGCCTAAAACAGGCCATAATTTATACCTCATACCTCATGTCAACCAACATGAACTCAGTGCTAGTTCTGGGCTGGTGCTAGTGCTTCTTCAGTGTTGGTTCAACTTGTAAAACTGCATCAATGCAGTCAGCAGTGGAACTGGAACTGGCTTGAGTGTAAAAGGGTATCACAGAAGACGCTGTGCTTTGTGTACCCGTTTACCTGAAGTAGTACAATAATGTTCTAAGCATATGTAAAAAAGGACCTACCCATGTGATGTTTTTCATCATGTTTTTAAGGAACTGAATCCCCATCTGTGTGTGCCAGTGCAGAAGAATCATATTCAAAATGAACTCAATATAAGACAGGTGTGAAATATGTGGCAAACTTAACTCCATCAATGCAAATAGTGCAGCACAAAAAGTGTGGGAAGTGGGCTTCTGTTGGCCATGTGAGGACCTGATGAACTTGTCATGTGACTATTACTGGATGGTTGACTGATCTACCATTGCAGTCATTCTAACATGACGCCAGGAATTTACTGCATGTGTCATGACTTTGACCCCCGTGTTCCCCAGGTTCAGGAATGGAACTGAAGCTCTTGGGAATTTGACCATTTACTGTCTGTGAGAAAAGAGGCCATGGAGGACACTGGTGGTGGGAAGGCAGCGCAATGTCTCGTTTTATAGCTGGGAATAAGGGTTGGACAGGACCTGGTACACCCTGGTGCAACACTTGTGACACCTTAGCCCACCAAGAATGACCCAATCTTTCTACCCCTCTCTGTCTCGCTCGGTTTCTTTCTTTCTGCTCCCACAGAACGCGATCAAAGCAGTTTTTTACATGAGCTCGTAACCCATATGCTTTACTAGACTATCCATTTCTCCAAATTTGTTAACTAACTATTACTCCAGGACTGTGGCCATGTTCAAACAAGTGCTAAAAGACCTTTTTCACAATTCCAGCAGGAAAAGAACATGTCCAGGGAAGTGTCTGTCATCTGCCAGATGGTCGATAATCGATATGGTCAACTTCAGAAACTCCCTCTTCCACACCTGCTGTTTTCTCTGTAAGTCACTTTTCCACCTTCTGAGGGTTGGGCACAGTTAAACAGTTTGACTGTGTGCACATGAAACATATCAGTACAGTTGATTATTCCTCAGTTTCTAATGTAAATCAACAAGTATTTCACCATTACTGTGCAATTTGAAGATTAAACTGCAACAGTTTTCTCACTAAGTGAAACTTAAAAATAATAATAGTTATAGTTTAAAACATGTGCATCTGTACAGTATATACAGTAACATGCCAAACAACTAAACCACATTTTAAATTTAAATTTTCTGTGTTGATAAAATCTTCACACTCACTTTTAGACTATATACTAGATTATGTCTCCTAGATTTGTTCATTGATTTGAAAAGAACATACCTGTCAGGGTATTTATACACTCAGCCAAGTCATATACAAGGAGAAATAGGAAGCTAGTGTATGCTGCAAAACATCTGTCTTCCTGTAATACAGTACAGAATTACCACCTTGCAGCTGCATAACTTCACCTACTGGTACAGTTGCACTTTATATACATGTCTGTCCAGACTCATACTGTAACCAGTTCATCCATTACTCCAAGTGCCATTTGTGCCAGATGTGATGAGATTCCCTCCAGGTATTTCTAAGAAAGAGCGTTGACAGGAGTGGGACACACATGACATAGTGGCCATGACCTTTGACCTTTGAGTCAAAGGTCATGGCCAAATGGTAAAATCACAATTCCAAGTGGACATTTGTGTCGAACTTGAAGAATTTCCCCGAGGTGCTCATGTAAACAATGATTGGGATGAAGTGTGGGATGGATGTGAAGACACAGTCACCCATGACCTTTACCATCTATGTTGATGAAGACCCTAAAACGTAAAGCCTCCTGCTGCAGCCTGCATGGAGGCAGAAAAATAAGAACTTCTAAGAATAAGAAGGAACTGTTCACAATAAAAATGTATTCTGATCAAACTTTGTCCTCATAATTTCTCCATGTGAACCGTTCATTTAAAAGTTTCATATGAGGACAGTGCCTCAGTCTTTGTGTTTTCATTTTATTAAACAAGCTGTTGGGCAACTCCCAGTGAAAAGCAAAACAGAAAACAAGTCATGTTGAAACCTGCTTTTCTTTACGCAGATTGACAAATCATCCAGTTTCAATCATACAACAGAATTCTCAGTATCATATTTATATTTTAAGTCCAGACAGTTCTGGTTTAGCCCACACAGTATATCATCAGCCCACTATTCTTTACTCTGACAAAAACAGATTCTGTGAAGAAAATAATGTTGAGCTAATGTGTAGAGAAAGTCATCTACTAAACTCACAGCAACTTCCTTTCTTATTTCTGGGACTGAGATCATGCTAGGCATAAATTCATTCATTTGAAATGTCCTTTGAAGTTACATAACATCTGAAACAATGCCAAATTAAAGGAATGTTTTGAGGCCGGTCTTACAATTTTTGCGATTACATACATAGACAAAAGTCACTGAAAAAACATTTTCATTTCTAATGTATGAAAATAGTAAAGAGAGCAATACTCTGTAAAAAGTAAATCAATGGATTGGTGGTGCATGTGTACAAATACAGCTGGGTGAAGGTCTGACAAATGACTTTTTCACCATCTCGTGATGTTGAGTTGCTGAGTGTTTTGGATCATTGTCTCCTCCCCCTCCTAAGTAGTTTTGATGCATTTTCTCTGTAATTCAGACATTAAGAGGTGAACAGAAACATTTCAACAATGTGTGCCACAAAATGTTTCTGCACACAGCTGAATTCATTCAGCTGCTATGATTATGAGTTATATCGCCAATAAAGATTAATGAGACTGTTCCAGAAGCAGCCGTGCAAGCCAAAGTCCGGACACTAATTCCACAGTGCTTCACAGATGAACTTGTATGGTTTGAATCATGGGCAGATCAAATCTTTGTCTCATCAGCTCGTAAAACTTTGTTCCAGGACTTTTGTGGTTCATCTCTGTACTTTACTTCAATTCCAACCTGACTCTCTGGTGAAGTGTTTGTATCTCGTGGTGCGGCCTCTGTATTTCTGTTCAGGAAGTCTTCAAATGGTGGATTGTGATACTTTCACCCCTGTGCTGTGGAGGTTTGTGGGTGATTTTACTGGCTGTTTTTACTGATGCTGTGTTAGTAAGAGGACAGACAGGAAACATGGGAGAAGTGAAGTGTATGACATGCAGCAAAGGTCCCCAGTAAGACTTGAAGTATTGTATAGTATCCTAAAGATGTTACACTGCATAGTTTTAAACACATATTTTTATGGTAAATCTCTGAACTGCTGTACAACCTTATACTTTATAAAAGTGTATAAATATATCATTTAAGTTAATAAATGAGCTGTTATGTAGATAGATACAACTTTATTAGTCCCTCGGTAAAGGTTCCTCCGGGAAATTAAATGTAGCGTCTCCATCACACACACACACACATCCAATAACACTTAGTTTAGAGGAAGAAAGTGTGACGATGTGTTTGTCACTTAACAAGCAGAAGATTTATTTATTTGTATGCTTTTTTAATTTGTTTACGGGCCCCTGAAAATCTTGCTCGCCAGAGAGCAATGTTATCTGCTTCCCACATAGCAGTTCTCACACTCTTTGGCTGCTGTTCATATTCCAAGAGTTGTTTACTGGCAACTAGTGAGAGGCCTGATACAAGGTGTAGTTCCAAGAATCCGTAAATAAATGTGTTACTGTTTCTGAGGGGACAGACATACAGGACAGACACAGATGAGCATCAGACGCTGTTTAAAATGTGCAACAGTGTGAGCTTAACATTTTGTTGTGTATGAGGCCATTTATACATTTAGTCTATTTGCATGTTTTCTCAAGTTGCATTCTGCTGAGCAGTGATACTGCTGATGTCACTGCATTTAAGCAGCAAAACTGAAAACTGTAATAAATGCACCACAGCGGACTGTCCTCTCACCTTTCCTCTTCACTCTGTACACCTCCGACTTTCAGTGCAATACTGAGTCCTGTCATCGGCAGAAGTTCTCTGACGACTCAACTGTTGTTTAACACCGTTTCCATCTTGGGAGAGAAGGTGGAGGTGGTGGAGGGGTACAGATACCTGGGTGTCCACCAGGTATCTGTCCACTACCTGGGTGGACAGATACCTGGGTGTCCACCAGGTATCTGTCCACTACCTGGGTGGACAGATACCTGGGTGTCTTGACAACAGACTGGACTGGAAATGTAACACAGAAGCTGTGTACAGGAAGGGACAGAGCAGAATCTGCATCTTGAGGAAGGAACAAGATGTTGCAGATCTTTTACCAGTCTGTTGTTGTTGGTGTGCTGTGTGCTGGGGCAGCAGAGAGGAGACTGCTTATCAAACTGCTGAACACCATGGAGAACAACTCTCTTCCTCTCCACAGCCTGCTGGTCAAACAGCAGAGCAGCTTTAGTCTTACACTTCTTCAGCTCCTCTGTGATAAAGAAAGGTACAGGAAGTCCTTCACACTGTACAATAAAAGGGAGCTCTGCTCCAAAGGTTTAACTATCTCTTGTGGGACTTTATTTTCCATTATTACACAACTGATTCTTAGTTTATACAATTACAGCATACGTAGCAGTATTGGGGGCTTTTCTGTTGATTGTTTCTGTTTCGGTTTTAGGTGCAGTATATTTTCCTTTAATAATCTTTATCATATGTGTATTTTTGCATTATCCTGTAATATCTTCAAATTCAAATTTTATTTGTCATACACAGTACGATATGCAGTGAAATGCTTAAGCAACCGGTCAAGACCTTAAAATTGTAAAAGAAACATTAACAAGTTAAATAGAACAAAATAAAATAGAACAAAATATATAAAAGGGAGAAATATAATAAAATGAAATATATAATAAATATATAAGTATGTAAGAAATATTAACAAAACGTATCTGTACAATAGATCTATACATATGAGCAGCAGCAGTCTATACAGTATGAAATATATGAGGATGAAGATGAGGATTAAGGATCTTCTGCAACATATATCTATCTATCCAATCTATCTAAACCACTTAACATAACTTTGTCACAGATAAGGAGCTTTATTCCATGTTCGTTTGGTCACAGTTACAAAAACCCTAAGACAAGGTGCGGGAGGTTCCAATGCTGTGATGCTAAAGGAGATGGAGCTGGTTGCCTTTTGGATGTTAGGAGATGGAGCTCCTGCAGACTTTTGTA
Organism: Ctenopoma multispine; assembly: GCA_034779795.1. NCBI lineage: Eukaryota > Metazoa > Chordata > Actinopteri > Anabantiformes > Anabantidae > Ctenopoma > Ctenopoma multispine. The sequence continues at coordinate 2,262,150 of JAUYWH010000016.1, forward strand.
GGTGAGCTAATTTCACCTGCTAATGAGTCAACAGTAAATTATCAACATCAGCTTGCAGTCATTTTGCAAAATTAATTAAGTGAATATGCAGTAGAATTAGAATGAGGTGGGAGGCTAGGGAATCCATTATATCCCCACAACTACAGAAAGACAGAAGCTGGGGGGGTCTGCATATATGTGTCCATGAATACCTCTTTGTCTAAATGATGTAGTATCCCATGGGTGCCAAGTGTCTGCACTCTGTTTCAAAAGCCTGGTCAGAGGGCCTCCAAACCTCATTATAAGCTTGACTGCCATTATGCTCTGGAAACACACTCACACACACACACACACACACACACACACACACACACACACACAAACCCATGCATGTATAGATTTGTAGGTGAAAACGAACCACTGATCAGACACTGACACTGATCTTAATGTAATCAGTATCTTCATCCACCTATAAACCCAAGTCTAAAGACTGAACCTGCAGGAGGAAAACAGGAATTAGGTGCAATAGCACCCACTGATCGAGGCAGCACCCAGCCAAGAGAGGCCTGGTCAGGGTACCAGTGCCCAGGGCATCACCAGGGAGGTGGCACCCAAACAGCCCAGCACAAACACTGCATTTCTTCAGCTATGAACGATCAAGCTTAGCAACAGCTTTGTCTCTGTCCCGTTGGCCAAACTCAAATGGCGCACACACATGCGCATACACGCAGGAAACACACACACGCACATTATCTATACTCTCAATGATAGGCTTTTTACATAAAAACATGCAGGGACACTAGACACTGAAGACATCTGGTCTTACATAATACTAGCTATTACAATTAATGAAAAGCCCTTTAATGAAGCTGAGTGTGTTCTGCTGCAGGAGTCAGAGAAAACAGTCTCAAGCTACTGATTACCCAAAAACCGCTTGCTGCTGCTCTGAATTGGTTGGGGAGCACAGAAAGAGCAAAACAGCACTGTGTATGGCTCTTGCCTGCAGGTATTCACACACTGTTACATGTGAATATGATGGTTGCCTGTGAGCCGAGGCCAGATACAGTGAACTTTTCATTTCATTACGATGCTGTCAAGGCTTTATCTCACACAGACTATAAAGTATTGACGTCTTATAGACTTGTGTTACATCCGATCCTACTGCTGTGTGTGTGTCTGGGTTTCTTCTCAGGGGGGTGAAATGCTTTGGGGATTTGTTGTTGTTTTATTGAAGACGTCTACTGACTCTGCTGCTTTAGGGCCCCCAGGAAATGAAAGCGCTGTTATAAAGGTAGTATTTCTGAGAAGACTTTGTTAGGAATTTGGAGTCTGAGGGGTGATTTGCTACCAGTGCTGTATATGACTGAGGCACAGAGAAACGCTGGATTTGAAAATGAAAAGATTTAGAGAAATTCCTAAATTATTTGATTTTGTTCTTTTTTATAGGATTTGATCTCCCCTTGATTGACCAGGGGCCCTGAGATTTTGCTCCTTAAAGGTGTTTTCAGACTTTAGATGCAACCTGGAGCATGTGTGCTCTCAACAGTGCAAACGAAGATATAAAGGCATCTGCATGAGCTGAAAACATTTTAAATTTGTGCAACATAGAACTGTGTGCAGATAACAGGAAGGATGTGCTGGCCAGAAATAAACTGCCAAATACATCATATTCTGCTGTGTATGCTCACAGTCAATGCCAAACGTTGTTCATATATACAGTATATGTCTTTTATTATTACTTCTTTGTTTTTTAGTAATCTCTACCTTCATGTGAATCAAACGTGGACAGGGACAGTACTTGCAAATCATCCATCTTCATCCATCCTGCAGCCTGGAGGTTGGTGGTAATGGCCCTGAGGCCCAGGATACACCAAGCCACTGTTCAGGGGACAGAAATGCTGCTTTATTCAGTTTGTATATTTGCAGTTCTAGGACTTTTTCTGCTATTTGTTTTTGAATGAATAATAACCATGTGGAACTAAAGGCAGTGATTCCCAAATTTCACAGGTTTATAGACTTTGCAACTAGAGACAACAGCACACTCTATCAGGTCTACTGCAACATTCAGGGAGTGTACAAGGCCACAGCAGCTCCACATATAGGTATGTCAGACCACATCTCTGTGGAGATCAAATCAAACAAACCTCAGATCTGTAGGTCAAGACCAACCATCAAGACAGTGCAGGTATGGACTGAAGCAGCTTTTTCAGCATTACAGGACTGTTTTGACCACACTGACTGGGGGGTGTTCAAAGACGGCACAGATCTGAAGGGATACACGTCATCTGTGCTGTCCTATGTACAGTTCTGCACTGATGGTTCCTACCCACAAAGACCATCAGGGTTTTCCCAATCAGAAACCCTTGCTGGATAGCTCAGTGCGCCCCCTGCTCAAAGCCCACGTTGCTGTCTACAGGCCAGGCGACAGGTTGGCATTCGGCAGAGCCTGGAGAGACCTCAAAAACACAAACACAGATATAAGCAATGCACTGAGTAGCACTTTGACAACAACCCACAAAATATGCGGAGAGGCATCAGTACCATAAAAGACTACAAGCATAGGGACCAGCTGGTCAGCCACAGCCCCACTCTCCCTGACACCCGTAACGCTGTTCACACGCTTCGAGACTCCTGGTGGCAAAGAGATTATACAGCTTCCCCTGCCTGGAGAGCAACAACAACACTAACTCTAATTAACACTTTGGGACTTGTTCGTTCTAATAGAATGCAAGATGAAGGACTTATGCTGGAGGACAGGATGTCTGCACAAACCCCATTCAGTCCCTGACAGTTTTTTTTTTCATTGAACATGAAGCTACATTCAGCAGCTTAGTAGCCTAATAGCCGAGGCTAGCATGAAGCCTATCCTGTATCAAAATTCACCTAGCAGGCTCGCAAATGCACCACAAAAAGACCTCTACAGACCTCTGCAGCTCCATAATTACAGCTGCTACAAACATGCACAAACATTTCTACATGATGTTGATGAATACACAAGTCGAGTGGGAATAGGACTCCATTATCAGAGGGGGCAGTCCTTGCAGAGACTACCTCCACAGATTGCTCAGTAGTATACTGTAATTACAGTTTAGAGACAGAAAGACAAGTGGACGTCTTATGACTTTTCAGTATCTTGGTAGAAAGTTATTGTGAGGACTAACTATAGGATTCAGGCACATTTTACAGTGTTTTTATCATTTTACCATCCAGTACTATTTGAAAAGTCCATCCAACCAGGGTCTGCTGGGAACGCCTGGCAGAGGAACCTGCCAGAATGATCTTCAACCGCCACCTCCGGCAGAACTCCGGTCTCATCCCGAGGGAGGCAGGGGA
>JAUYWH010000016.1:2266474-2331206 GCA_034779795.1 Ctenopoma multispine
GTGGCCGGGGAGAGGGAGGTCTGGGCTTCCCTGCTTAGGCTGCTGCCCCCGCGACCCGACTTCGGATAAGCGGTTGACAATGGATGGATGGATGGATGAAAATGGATTTGTGGTCTAGAGCTACTTTCTGCAGGCTGTCCATTATAAAAACACAAAAACAGTAGCAGTGGGGTATTCAGCTATACCGCACAATAAAAAAAGAGAAGAAATGAATTCCCAAGTTTATCAAGGTATTTAACAGACTAATGTCAGCGTGTCTATCTGCAAGCTGAAGCTCAGAAGAAGCTGGAAGATGTAGCAGGCCAATAACCATAAACATCAAACTGCAGTAGCCCAGTCAACTGTGGAATGACATGAAGAGAGAAAATGAGAGATATTCACACCAGACATCCTAAGAATATGTGTGAACTGAAGCTGTAGTGAGTAGTTTTCCATAAAATGATTTTATACTGTAACTGCAGCTCAAGTGGCTCTGAAAAAAGTGCTTCATTCAGCTGTGCTGTGGACATCTCTTCCTATGTTGTTGTTGAACTCCAACAGAAGAGAAAATGCATTGGCTTGACATTAAACTCAATCACCCCCTGTGGTTTGTGTGAGTGTGTGTTGTGTGCAGAAAAACTTTATTGTGCACTGCTTTGTACTCACTAACTCTGTATATCAAAGTTGATAAAAGAAGGCCCTCTGCTGGACACTGTCTTTGTCAAACATTGGTTTTGTAAGACTACACACACATGCACACACACTGTCACACACACACACACATACACAGGCCCAGAGTGCTAGCGAAAGGATTAGTTAAAAGCACATAATAAGCTTCTCCAAGACAACCTGGAATCTCCTGTGAACAAGCCTGAATCCAAGCAGAGCCATCCAGCACAGCAACGCTGCTCATTTTATATCTGCAGCTTTCACATTCAGCTGTGTAATGGTTCATTCATTACAATGAAGAATGTTTATACTGTTACTAAAATGGAAATGAAAAGGCTTGACAGTGACTGTATCTGAATGTGTGAGAAAATATTGTGCATATTAGTTTTTGGATTGCAAAGTAAACACCTTATTCCCATTTTTGTAGTTTTGACCATTCTTATCTCGGATAAGAATAAGATAAGTCTAATAAGATAAGTCTACTGTGTTGTATGAGACAGACAAATAGATGGCATCAATTCATTTCACTAAAAGAGTTCTGGACAGCACATACACACAAAAGGTTGTCTTTGTGTCTTGCAAACTCCTTAGTTGTTGTTGGACATGTTTGTACAGTCCCTGAAGGAAAGAATAAAATTAATAATATGGAATTTAAGCATTTATTTGCATTTAAACAGATTTAACCAATTCACTGAATTGTTACTGTTTTTTAACACAGCATCAGCATCATTTTTAACCCTGTCATACATTTTTTAACTTAATGATAAACTTACAACTCATCTTTGAACTTGCAGATATGTGTCCATGGTTAGGCACATGTATCTTTCTATCATATGAGTACATACTCAGTTTGCGACCATGCATTAAGTATAGATGAGTAAATATGTACAATCCTGATGGAAGTGATACCAAAAAAAAGTAACAGGTACCAGGTGCTATGCATAACGTGTGCCTTGAAAAATCAAGCTGAATTGGTATCTTCCAGCTTCTGATTTACTGAACACAATTGATCAAGCTAATCAGCAGTGAGTAGGACAGGGGTAGCTGAAAAACAAACAGAGCAGTGGTCCTTGAGGACCAATACTGGGAACCCCAGGCTTCTTCCATCCTTAAAATAACCTGTTAAGTCATTTGAATGTTTAACGTGTACTGACTTTACATGTTAAACTGGTTAACGCATTGTGATTTTACATGTAATCACTCTACAACTCTCCTTTAGCACCTCTCTTAAGACAAGTGCCACTGGTCAGGCTCCATGGTGTGTTCTAGCCGGTGTATGTGAGCCACGCCTGACGCCAGCTCCGCTCTCCACTATCTTTATGTATCTGGGTCTATTTCTGTCAAACCTGCTCGTATTCCTCTAACCTAAAATCCACTTGTGAATGTATATACAGTAAATGCCTTTAATGGGTTGCTTAAAATGTGTGTGTAATTAGAGAGGGAAAGACACACACACACCACAAGAGAAGGAGGGAGGAAGAAATCTCTGTTCAGGAGAACCAAGCTGTTGCTGCTGACATATTTTAACTCTATTACTACTAGTTCTGAACAAAAAATGAACAACAAGAAAGATTATTAACAGTTGTTGGCAGTTAAAATAAGACAAGACAAAGGGTGACTAGCAGGGATGGGCTTGAACAAAAAATCAGCCCTGGCATTTTTGGTCTAGGCAACCCACCATCACTGGTCTGACACCATCCCTGCAGACAATCCACTTAAAAATAAGCACTATGTGTTATTTCCCAAAGCTACGGAAAAGCTGATAAGTACATGTTGTGTAAAAGAACAAGTGTACTGTACTCGCTCGCTCTTGACCCGGTGTTCATAGATGGAGTACACAGTCCATCCTCCAATTAGTAGTCACCAAGTAGTTGGCAAAGAAAAACCTCTGCTAGTATTTAATAGAATTTAAGTGTAACATACAGAAGTCCATCAAAATATTGCCAGTGGACAACAAAGATTTCCTCATAATGGATATTACAGGTTCAAACATGGAGGCATACATGTCAGCACAATATTGTTTTAACAGCCAAATTATATCCACTGCTTCACTGCACCTCCCTTTCACGTTGGTTTATTCATATCAATTATTACCATCCAATTACACTTTTCTGAATTTAGTGTACAGACTATAGGTTCGACTTGAAGGGGGAGAGTGGAAGGAGGGACAAGATATCTGATGGGGCCATCCCAGTGTCAACACAGAAAATAAAGCACTAGGCCTCTGTGCCGATGAAATAAAAAAAATATATATATAAAATTACAAAAAGGTGTAATCCCAGTGTGCCAGATTACCAGTGCAGCGCTGACGACTAGTGTGGTCAGATGACCACAACTTCTAACTTCAAACTATGGCACAGTATGGTAAATATCATTTTTGTCCAGCTCTGCATCTGCCCTAAGACCATCAGCGCAGCAGCCCCTCTTACTTTAATCCTCACTGAAATAAAATCATGAATGAAAGCCAAATTTATATTACTATTCAAGTCAGGTGAGAAAACAAACCTCTCTGGAGGATCAGTTTTGAGATTCCCTAACCAGACTGATGAAGCTACTTGGATGAGTAGTGAAACAAGAAACAAGATTCACCGTCCCTACATGTCCTGAAAGTCATTTTAGTTGGAAAACTTACCATATTTTTTTAAATCTTTGTCCATCACTCTCCTGTCCTGGATCTATGTTTACATCACATCCAGACTTAACTACTGCATTAGCATACTCTACGGCACATTATCCAAGTACTTAATAAACTGTGGAAGTTTTGAATGTCTTGAAAAGTGATCTATAACTATGTATTATTATTATCATATACTTTGCGCTTCTCTGTTCTTCGAGCACACATTTTCCCACTTAATCTGTTTGGTTGTGTGACGAGCTTAATTAACATTCCCTGAGTGTTTACAGTCAATTATTCAACACAGTGGCTTTTTGTGGGAGCTACTCATTACTCTAATGCTGTCACAGAGAGAACAAATCCACTCTTTCAGGGAAAGGAATCCCCAGGGAAAGGATCTCTGCTCAAAAGATAAAGTTATTTTAAAAGCCTTTAAGTTACATACTCTTACTTAACAGCAACTTATCTGCTTCCTCTAGTCCAGAAGAAAAATATGCGCAAAAGCAGAAAGCGAACCTGTTGAGTCTTTGTGGTGTAGTCTATTGCAGCTGGTGACAATGTGTGGCATTGAGTGTTGAGCTGTTTAGGAATTAAAGGGCTGTGTAAAGATACAGAAACCATTAAAACACTCTGCACTGCACTGTTTCTCACACTGCTGAGGGTATGCAGCCTTCCCTTCCCCATGCTTACAGTTTAATGGGAGCGTGCATGTTACAAGGTCATTGTGTATATCCGCTGGTTTGATATAAAACAAACCACATGCATGCATGCACTGTACAGACACACTCACAGGGCATATACAGTACAGACATGCACTCAAACCCTCCTACCACTAAACAAGCATGTTGCTCTGTTGCTGCCATGCAAACATGCAATTACACCTCGTTCTCAGACGCTGCTACTTCCTTTTTTACACATTCTCTTTTTTTTTCTTCCTGTCAGTTCTTCTGTATGACCGCAAGATGTGTCACATGTGGCTGAGGAGACGCCATGAGGGAGGATATACATCAAGACATTAACATTCCTGATGGGTTGCTCTGGTTACTAGAAAGCAGCTGGTTACAACTTAACATCTAAGGTGAAGAGGCAAGAAGGGTAAGACAGGAACAAGATGGGAATACAGCCACTCTTACAGTCTTCAGACATTGAGCCTCAAAGAGTATTTCTTCCTTATTCTTCTTATGGTCTTTAGACAGATGGCACAGAAAGGAGATCTCTTTCATACCGTGAGTAGAAGAGAAGAGAAACATTTCAATCAGCCAATAGGGAACTTCTATAAGAGCCTATAGAAGGTACATGTGGGAAGATATATGGAATCAAAAACACTGATAGTGAACAAGCCACTGTAACTTTCTGGATTTATCTTCTCGTGAAACATGAAAAGACCTTGCTCGCTGACTATTACCCTATCCTCAAACTACAAAAAAAACAATGCAAATGATGGAATATTGTTTGTTTTGCCCGAGGTGAAAAATTACTAGTTCACTTGCATCAGAGTATCTCCTCCTGAGAGGCTACCATGAGGGCTGGTTGGTATAAGATAGTAGGAGAACAACATTCAAAGGACTTTTACAGTTATCTGATAGTTTCCATAACAACTGCTTTTAAAAAAATGTAGAAACAATCCATCCACCCATTTTGTGACACATTGGGTCACGATGGCAGCAGGCTAATCAGGGTAGTCCAGACATCCTTTCCCCAGTAGTGTTTTCCAGCTCCGCCTGGCATAGCCAGATGAGATATACAATCTCTCCAGGGTGTTCTGGGTCTATGCTGGGGTCTCCTACCAAATGGACATGTCCGGAAGACCTCCAGTGGAAGGCGTCCAAGAGGAACCTGGTCAGATGCTCGAACCTCAACCTAACCTCAGCTGGCTCCTTTTCAAGTACCAGCTCTGCTTCGATTTTCTTTGAATGTCTGAACTCCATGACCTATCTGTAAGGAAGGCTGAACTACCATGTAACTGCTGACACACACAGGAACAACGGAGGTCATCGAAGAAACGCTGCTCTTGTTTCTCAGTTTACAGCTGTTTGTCTCAGAAAGGTGATCCGTTTTGTTTCAAAAGAGACTGATGAAAGACTGCTGAAAAAACGTCACGTCACTCAGAACCCTGACAGATGTGAAACAACAAAGTGTACTAGGTACCAAGTGCTATACACAACTTCTGCCTCATGAAAAAACAAAAAAGGCAAATAGAGAAGAATCAAGTACCATTCAGTGGAAAAGTTCATACTACTGGGTTGCATTACTTACCTTCAGGATGATGAAAATGACAACAGTAAAGAATGATGATGTCTACATATGCTGATCTGGACAATCTCAAAACCTCTTATTTTGAAAATTATGTATTATGAACAAATTTAATGCTCAAAAAACCTATTCAGATTTAAGTTAAAATGCATTTAGTAAAAATAAAATATATTTAAAACTGGACTTTGTGTTGCTGTCATACTACACCAAAATAAAAAACCAAACCAGTTTCTGTCTGCAGAGAAGGACAGACCCGGTATGTGTCCCAAGGCTCCTCCAAAGAGGGTCAAATCAAAACCCGACCACTCTATGTGTCTACCTATATCTGGACTCTTTTTATCTTTGACACTTTGGTTTAAACTTGGTAATTAGCAGTTCTACTGTATACTTGACCAGGTCCAGGTCCTTACCATCCTTCTACTTGAGTTTCAGTCTTGTTCAGTAAAAACAAGGAGGGAGGAAGCAGAGGGGATAACATCAGATTACTGACACACAGCTGAAGCCAGTTACTTGCCAAACCAGATCAGCAATAATATGCAATCACTTTATACTATTAGTGCTGAGCCTCAAACTAGATCCCAATGTGACATTCTCAGTGGTATTTGCTGCTCTAATTGGATTAACATCTCAACACATATGCTGCCAATTAACAAGCAGCAAAATTGGGGGCAATTACATTCACTTACTGTAAAAATAGAAACACCAATGGTGTGAAACAAAACTGCGATTCCTTTAACTAGTCCCCATGAAGTTCTTGCTCCATTTATTGATGCAGGTTTAGCCACATTACACGTGTATTGTGGGTTTGGGATGTGACTGCCAAACCTGTAAATCCCAATTTATTTGCCTCAGTCTTCTAATCACTGCTGCAGAGAATGGAACATTTGTGCAACTAAAATAAATGGAATGCTGTACTGAGATGTTTAAGTGTTACCTCACAGTTTTCACAGAAATAAAGGCTCATTTCACTTTATCACTGATTGTTATAATGTGAGTCACTCCAGTACGTGGAGGCTGTGGCTGGGGACAGAAAGCTCTTTGCTCAGATCTGTGGCAGTCCGACAGCACGTTAAAAGTTCATGCAGTATTTTGATGTACACGAATCTTGGAAGTGATTGGACTGGAAGTGACATTTAGGCCAAGCAAACGCAACACAAGTGGCCTGCTCCTGTTTTAATATGATTTTGAGGCTGAGCTGCAAAGAAAAACAATGCACATGCACATTACAGCCCTGTTTTCAAAAACGTTGGGATGCTATATAAAATGTAAATGAAAATAGAATACAACAATTACCCAGTTACCCATTATTTGATTTACCTGGCCCTGAACCAGTCTTGCACTGTGCACTGTGGAAGTGGGGGAGAGCTGGTCTCCATTAATAGGCTTGTTCAAGATGAACTGCACCTGGAAAACAAATGAGAGCAGGCGGCAGCAGCAGGGGGCGGGGCTGCAATGAAGACGCACAGCTTCTAACTTTTTCTAGCAGCATTCAAGCTGGAAGTCTCTGCAAGTCGCTAATACTCACATCACTATGAGCTCAGACGCAGAATAAATAAAATGCAGATTTTTTTCTCAGTTTCCATTAACTGTAGTTGTTAAAAAGCTGGTGCAGACAATCGGGAGTTTAGATATTTCGATTGTCAGGACTTAAACATCTGTGCAGATGTTATTTTAGCGATGTAAAAGAAGTTAGTTAGAGACTAAAAAACATATTTTATGATAATTCACCAGATTTATTCTGTAAAATAATCTTGAGTGTATTTCACAGTAAATAAAAGAGGAAGTGTTTCTATAAATCATCCTGTTGTTGAACCAACACCTGAACCAATCAGATATTAGATCAAGTGAGAGCCAGACATTTCTCTTCACGCCCTGAGTCGGTGGAGAGCGACTGCAGTGCCAGGCTCCAAAATCTGTGACTGCCTTGGTCTTATGAGGTTGTCATTACCTACATTGCATGATGTCAGATGGTGGTGGTGTGTGCACGATGGGGGTTAGGGGTGGCCACTAAACTATAATCTCACCTAGGACACTAAAATGACGGCTCTGATGGTAGGAACATTTTACAGCAAGTCTGTTTCCAGGTAATTATTGTACTGTCACTCTTGGTGCTACTCAAATACATCCATATACAAAATGACTTTGCTATGGACAGCACGCCACCTCCCGATATACTGTGGGGCCCCGAGAAGGCTCCATCACTTCTGGATCCTGTTCCTTGTAAATGAACTTTCACTGTGTTTCTGTTTTCTCTAGTATAGGATGTTCCAGTCTGCTTTCTAGCAGTGTTTAAACTCTAGTCATTATTTGTTTCTTAGTAACTACCAACATTTTTGTATACCTCATGTAATGTGTCACCCACTTTCCATATTACCACTTTCAGAAATGTTCAAATACCTAGTTATCACTGTAGTTCCTCACAGTCCTCCATACATGGTAACAAAGTACCAAATGTGGCATACCACAGCCTGCTTCCCCCTCCTGTATACACACACACAACAGTGAACAGACCCTTCCTTATCCACTTGACAAATGTTAGTCCAGAGACAATCTGAGTATTTATAGCCTGAATAACTCAAACCGATTCATTAGAAGTTACTACTCTGGTCGAGAGGCCTTTCACACGGTCACAGAGGCAGAGCCCATTGTTGAATTCTGCTTTATAAGAGGGCCTGCAGAGGCTTCCACTATTCCACCGTGCTCCAACTATGTTCGTCTGGCTGTAAAAGTCCATCGCAGAGAGATACAGTAATTAAGTCACAAAGGTTATTGTCTCCTGGGGTTAGAGTGTGTGTGTGTGTGTGTGTGTGTGTGTGTGTGTGTGTGTGTGTGTGTGTGTGTGTGTGTGTGTGAGGGTTGGAGGACGTATCCAGAATGTGTAAGTAACTTCACAATAGGAGGTTCCCTTGGGAAAAGACCAGGGCCGAATCAAGACAAAGAAGAAACATGACTTCCTGAAGTTCAGCAAAACTGCTGATCACACAGTGTAATGATACTATGAGGAAGTGAATGTGAACTTCACTGTTTTTTCTTGGCTTTTTTGAGCCCTCTCCTGTTTGACAGTACAATGTTCTGTGTCACATTTGCCAATCTCCATGTTTGTTTGTGTTTGCTTCCACTTGCGTCTATGCCGTGTGGGGCATCGTCCAAATAAAGTGTTTTAGGAATGAGTCCAGTTCCAGTTCCCTTGTTCCAAAGTGAATTTTTTAGAGGGTTTTTCATAAGATGTAAAAATAAGGTTTGTTGTTAACAAACAATCAATAGCTTGTCAGGAACATCAAACGTCATCACATCCACTATCTGTACTTTTTCAATCATCTTTGAAGCTGTGAACACTTCTAGATCAGACCACGCTAAGAGGACTGTGACAATTGGTCAGAACTTTAGATCTAACTGCATGAATCTGTTACACTCATCGCAACTAAAAATTATAGCTATAGCTAGTTATTATAGCCTTCAATATTAGACAATACTGCCTGCTCCCTGCTCATCATTTACCACAACCATTGTGAAAATACACAATGGACATGTAATTATCCATAAGCTGAGAAGGTGATTCCAGTGTTAAATAATCTGCACACATACAGCACCTTTCTATTATATCAGTACTCTAATGACAAAGCTGCTATACAGTGAGTGGGTTACTGACCCCCCTGGGGCAACTTGGGGTTCATTGTCTCACCAAAATACACGTTGACATATGAAAGGAGGAGGCAGGAATCAAACCAATGATCCCAAGATTGGTAAACGGCCACTCCTCCTCCACAGTTACCTTAATAATAGGCTATTGAGTAGAATATTGGATGGTGTCCATAGCAACATGAATCACTGAGCCCTCAGCAAGCAGGTGGCTGTATGAGTTACCTCAACCTAACTAAACCTAACTATACCTCAGGCATGTATTGATTAAACCTCCAGTTGTGTTTAATTTAGACACTTGCACACTTCACACAGTGACTGTCCAGCTGTGCAAAAGACAAAAAGTAAGGACGTGAACTTCTCTCTGTAGCTGGGGTTTGCAGACTGGTCCAGTATGATTCTAGCGAGTGGTTTGGACATGTTGCAAAAACCGTTCTTTGATGATTTTTGATTTTTTTTTTTCTGGATTGTATTTGTATTTAATTGTAAACTCCTCTCCCACCATCTGCTTACAAGACTGACCTCATTTCATGCAGTGTTGATACCATAGTTGTGACTTCAGCCCTCGCTAATGATATCCTGTCTTTATAGTTCCCCACCTGACCCAGCTTACTTTCAATTGGCAGATGAGAGAACGGTACATTTGGCTGCTTCCATATGGTTTTGCTCTGCTACTTTCAACCACGCATGAACCCTACGCCCCCAAACCCAACACACAATCACACATGCATACATACATACACAAAATCAAAGACACATGCATACACTACAACATGAAGACAATTATAAGCCATTATATAACCTTCACACCTCGGTGTCCTACAAATACGACTGATATCCTGTCCAGTAGATGAGCTGCATGTCTAAAAATGTGCCCCTTTCACTCGCTGGCCACCTGGAGTTGTTAAATTAATGTGACGGCGCAGTGCATCTCAGTCTCCCAGGGCCTCGTGTATCGCAGAAAGCATTAGTCAAAACTAAATGAATATGCATACGATAAACAGTGCAAGCCAGCTGGTAAACAGGTTTTAAAGAAATTGCATTAACATTTTATGGGTATGACTTTTTGTACTGTGTGCTGGGACTATAACAAGTTTACTAGGATGACTGGAGCTGGTAAGGAGTCTCACAGTTTCACATGGACCAACATGGACATACAGTTCAAAGTGATATAAGGAGTCTGCAGGATGAGTTTAAACAACATTCAAATGGGTCAGTGAGCACATGTTCAACGCCTTCTGGATCATATGGGATGTATGAGTATTAAAGTTATTGTATGGATTGTCACAGATCAAAGTTTTTCAGTTCAGGTAATGCGTTCTCCCAGCAGTCTACAATAGCTAATTCTGCCAATGTTGTCTAAATTGTTTTGTTGGAAACCATGAAGTAAGATGTCATAAAAATTCCTTCACACTGTCAGTTCAATGCACGATGATCCTGCCTTGAGCGTTCCGTGGGGTGTTTATTAATGTGCTGCCAGCAAACCATTCCAGCCGCTGCATTTGTGTTGTCGTACGCTGGACGTCGGAGCTACACACATCATTTGAGACTGTACTCTCGACCAATCCTATGAACCAAAGTCTACGTAAGTGAAGTGGGGTTATCTCACCTTCTGACAAGCAGTACTAGTGGAGTACACCGACTTCAGGGCGGATCACTCAGAAGCTGCCAACCATTCAGGCGTCACACCCAGTTTACACATTGACTTGCCAGATGTGCAAAGGCAGAGCTTCAAAGGTCCATGTTCTGTCATGTATGTGAGTGTTCAGTACATTTCAAGGTGATCTGCGGCTTGGATTTTTATATTCGTAGTGTAAGTAGAAACTATTAATTGCAGTGGTTGGACTGGAGATCTCAGGGTCAGTGGTCAATTGCAAACACCCTTTAGTGACAGTGAACACCTACACCCAATTTCATGGCAATTAATCCTGTAGCTGTTGAGCTGTCTTCCTCTGGGCCACTGGAAGGCAGAACTGGCACCGTGCTGCTTAGACTACATAGCTGGAGGAGCATGTATTACAGTTGTAGTGGAAACTGTCAGGTATGATATGTTTAGTGATGATGTGTGCATAGTTCTAACTACTGCAGAAGCGTACACACTTTATTCTAGGTTATTGCAGGTAGTTTTAAATAATTTCCATATCTCCAAATAAATAAATTAAAGAAAAGGAAAAAAACTTCCTGTGAATAGAGGTAAACAAAGAAAAAGACAAAGAAGGTTTATAATGTCTTGGAAAACGAACTTCCTGGAAGGGAGGAGAGAAAAAAACTAGGGAGGTGTTTTTTATTGTTGCTATACAATACAAAAGGTCTTAAAATAACCACTTTTTGGTGAGATCATGTATTTTCAATTGTGTTTGGAGGAGGTGGGGGCAGAGAAATACAGCACCAGTTCTATAAAGAGGCATACCTATTGAGTTACACTTAATCAAATGTTGTTTGAAAGTGCAGTAAAATTCCTGCTTTGGCAGTCTATAATGCTTAATACCTGTTTGGCCGACTGTGAAACATATTTATTCATTAGGCTAAAATATAAATCTGGTGAGGTCAGCAGTAATGGCGCTCTTTTTTTGGTGGGGGGGGGGCTTTTTTGTCCTGCTAGACTTCAATCGGTTAATGAGAGAGAACAACAACTATAAAACCAATGTCCAAGTTCTCCATCCAATGGAAAATGTCAGTTCTTTCCAACCACTCTGTGTTCCAGCTCCACAGCACAGTTCAGTGTGCAGCCTCTTACCTGTAGCCACACACACAGACACACACACAAACAGGGTATTAGTCAGGAATGCTTTGGTTGGTAACATATAACTGTGTTATGTAATCGTGATTCAGTTATTTGAGGTTGGGGTCAAAGGTCAATTATAAGCTCCTCTTAATAGCTACTTTACAACAGTTTGTGATGACTCTTGTTAGTGCCTATTTTCTGTGATGTGCATCCTACTATCTTCCTCAGAGTGGGAGGATGAGGCTTAGTTCACACATCACATGACCAATTAGTGGAATTTCAGTCACATTGTAACATGTGGGTGGATGTTGGGAGGATATGGTGACCTCTGTCTCCTTTAGTGATTAGAGAAAGGTGGTCTCTGCTGTCAGGTATTTGGGTTCTCTGAGCTTTTCTCTGGTTGTCCACTTACCTCTGCTCTGACCTCCTCCAGTGGAAGTTGTAAGTGGTTTTGCTCTGGTGTTCACAGACAGCTAAGAAGTCTGTATCTTATGTCGAGGGTGCTTGGTGTTTCATTGTCTGCCTTCATGCGGCTCTTACAGGCTGTCTAAAAGACCTTCCTTTCCTCAATGGGGCCACTGAGCCACACATGAGGCTCAGGGCCACAGGACTAATAGGGACTTGTGTAATAGGGACTTACAGACATTCAGAACTCAAAACAGTGCTGTTTTTACAGTGATTGCAAGTTTAAACGAGACCATCCTCCCAAACACCACAGTATCAAATGCCCCAAAATGATGTTTATGTTCGAGAGGTAGTGCCCTCTAGTGGCCATAGTAATTATTAGGGAAGCAAGGAATTCTACAAGTAATTCAGCAGATGTGAGCCAGTGGTGGATGTAGGAAAATGGACATGGGGTGACAAAGGGGTCAGTGGGGTGAGGTAACCTCCCTCTGTGTTAATTTCGCTGTATATGTTTGTCCAACTACCATAGCAGCTGAAAGAATGAATGAATTATAACATCCCAAAGTTTCACCTGAATGTTGTGCAGGTCTAATCCACACTGTAAGAGTTTGTTTGAGGTCATTGCTACCAACGGATTTCTAAAGAGATATTAAATCCAATCACTTGCTTTTTCCACCAGAACAACACAGAATGTGTAAAAGCTGTTTTCACTAAAGATTAGAGTGTTTTCGAACACATGGTCTTAGACTGCCAAACTGACATCTGACACACATGCACACAGGCATGATTTGAGTACTACTTGGGAATACTTTGTTTCTCCCTAACACATGGATGTGTTACATGTAATCAGGTTTACAAAAAAACGTGTTTGTTTCTGTTTGTTAAATGTAAACCCACATATGCTTTTTTCTTAAGAGATAAGATGCTTTATTGATCGCACACCAAGGCGGTTCACATCCCCCAGCAGTTTAAGTGAGAAAATAAAGATAAATCCAAGGAAGAAAAAAAAGACCAATCATCAGAAAAACTATATATAAATTATGAATAAAAAATGAGATGTGTTGCACAGGTAATTGAAAATGTGAGTTTGACAATGTTGCAAAGGATATTGCATTGACAGTATTGTACATGATGATTTAAGATACATGCCTGTAAGTAGAAATACACCTAATTGCTGTACGTATGTATTTATATACAGTATCTTGCTCTGTAACATTCAGAGTTATAGACACGGTATATAAATAATAACAAAATTGGAAATCAAGTGCTAATTATCTAGATTATAAACAGTTGTACTCTAATATAACAGTTACTACACTATAGTAATGTAAACACCTGTGTGACAGGTATGAGTGTGTACATATCTATCTCTTCTCCCATCTGGCCGCCTGCAACCCTGTTGCTAAAGTCAAATGTCAGCTATTGTGAAGCTCAGTGCCTCTTAGACCAGTAGGGGTGGGCTGTCATTTACTTCTGTTTTTTCTAGTTAGGAAGGTAAATTGATGTAATTTGGTTTTCTTGTTTTTGTTCAAGTTAAACTCATTAAATCCTAGAATTGTTTTGTTTGTTATTTTGCTGTTTTCCCACCCTGAAGTCTAAATTGTATTCATGTACTATTTAACACCTTGTAAATAAACTGTAGCTACAGCAAATCAGCAGTTCGTGTTTATGGCTGCTTCTGACATGTTTAGTCCTGGCTGTCTATATATGCTGTAACACTAACCAAATCTAGATTATGGATGTGGCACACAGCAGAGTCCAGCACCATGTCGAGTACCTGGCTGGTAACCAGCAAAAATCACTTGTAATGGGTAAAAATAATTCATATTAAATGTGAGCCTGTAGTGGGTGAAGGAAATATGAAGGTGAAAATATCACAATTTCAGTGTAATTATCATTGTAGAAATAGGGACTCTGGCAGACAGTAATCATATGTTTAATGGTGATTTAAAAGGGAACAATAGGTTAATATGAGTCATTTTTAAAGAAACAAGCTGTAGTTTAACTTAGAGGACTTGTGGGTACAACCTACTACTCTAATACAGACACTTTGAAATTCTGCACGTGACTTCACCATTATATATTCAGATTCTGGCTGATGTGAATCCACAGTGCCACCTGTACAGGCCCATCCACAGCCCTACATACTGCATTTTTTTTTCTTCTGCAATCAACGTGGAGCAAACCTCTGGCTAGTCTAAACCTGGCTTAACAAATAAGTAGTTGTAATAATAAAAAAGAGAATCGACTTTGGATTATCCATTAAATTTAAAGAAATGTGAACTGTATATGAGCATAAGTTGTTTAAAATGACCCTAAAACTCCTGTCAGTTTGTTGATTTAATACAATACAGATAAACAGAAATTGGTGGTGCCACCCTGTCTATACTATGTTATACTGTGACTGTTTATCTTGCGCAGTATGAAATGAAACCTCCTTGAATGCATCACCTGGGTGGTTGTAATACCCTGTGATTCCCGCTTCTCCATAATCTCCCCTGTGTCTGAGTTAAAGAATGTCCTAATTACAGCCATTTTAAAGAAGCGGGTGACGTCTTTTGATGTAATATTACCCTCCAATCCAATTAGCGCAACACCTGTCAACCTCGATCAGTGGCAATGGCCTGAAAGTTAAACCCAGCCACTTACTGACTGTTTCAAGTGCGCTATGACTGCCTCTGCAGACTGACTACAGCAGTTTGTAAACAGTCTGTGTCTGTTTACATATTATTTAGATTAGGGACGAAGGTTTCAGAAAAGGCTGCAGTTGTTTGTCGACATTGTTGTAATTTTCTGCCCAACATTTAGACAGGCCCCAGCAGGCAGTTGGGGGCAGGTATCTAACTAGCTTATTTTCTACCACACACAACAGAGATGACACAAGTAAATAAACTCAATCACTGAGTAAAGTGCAAATAGAAAAGATGCTTTAAAAAGTTCTCTACTGCAAGTAACACTTTGGATTCTTCTCTCAAACTGAAGTACATGCTGTAAAATATACAGTACTTAAAGTATACTGCCTGATTTCATAATAATGTACTGTATATTATTCTATTATACCCATAATACATATTATTATGGACCATTTTTTGCCTATAATAATATGTCATAATGTGTTTGTATCATTCTATTTTGATTTAGTAACTAAACTTGTCAAATATGTACACTATGTGCCTCAGATATTTGAGTTTGTTTAATAGAAGATAAAAGATTAATAAAGATTGTTTAATATTAAGATCAGTGAGCAAGCGCAAGCTGACAGCAGCAGATAGTTGTAAAGTAGACAGACTGCGACCGGCAGTTCTGTCAGTGCACGGTCCAGCTGACAGCAGGCAGAGTTTTGCAGTGAATCAAGGATTCCATCTGGTGGCCAAGTCATGACGCATCTGCTCACAAATGTTTCAATCAGGCATTTATGCTGAAATGTTGTTTTATATAGGAGCTCCTGTGGTCAGACCGCAGTGAAGTGATAGAGCCTCAGAGGAGCTGGCTGCCAGCTTGAACTTCATACTAAAAGCTTCAGTAAAAACACTTAAAATTCTGACGTACCAACCTTAGAGGACTTCCCTTACAAAAATTCATCATTAGGGAAGATAACCTTTGCTGAATATGTTCAATCTGTCTGGACTGGGCAGAAGAAGGGACAGTACTGTCTCAAGAAATATGGTTCCTGGGTCTCCCCACAGAAAACAAACCTAATGTGTGGGCCCTTTATAATTGCTCTCTTCAGGGATTAGAAAGGAATAATGAGCAAGTAGACGGAGTTCCTCAAGACCTTCCCATAACTGGATATTTCTTAACATACTTGTGTCCTTTCACTGTGGGAAGAACAGAAACTTGTGTTTAATAATAGGGGTTATACCAGTAGTAGTGACTATGATGGGAGATAATGTAGATTTAAATGCCACCATTGCCAAGTATCAATAATTGTACACAGCAGAAAGGAATTAAATTCGCTTTCTAATATTTATCTTGTGCTTGTGTTACTCCTGTCTTTGCTTTGCACTGCCAGTTTTTTTTTCTAGTAAATCTGTCTCCATAATTGATACCGTGACGACACATGGACAAAAATGCTTCTTTGTAATTTGGGCTAAATTACCCTTTAAAAGAGAGGCACATATGGTATGAAAGAAGAAACCGCTCACGTCACAGAGGTTGGGGCGGGATTATCGCTATTAACAAGGCCAACTAAATCTTTATTATTGCTATGTCATGATAAAAATCATGTCTATAGTTTATTATATTTTTAAATTGTATGTAATAGATGCTAGATAGCTAGCTAAAAGCTGAGGCTAACTAAGTGTACCGTTAGCGTCATGAATCCAGTGTTACGTGTTAAGTGTGACACGTTGATCGTGGCCAGCATGATTTCTTTAATGCTGACCCCTTACTGTAATTTAAAGACCTCTTGACTGTGTCATTTCTTGTCGTTATTTACCTCTTCCGCCGTTCGTCTGTCACTGTTTTTTTCTTAGGATAAACGTACTCATCTACGTGACGCCTTTATTTTGAAAGGGGTACACGTGCCATCCACAGTTTTGTTTGCATGCAACTCCACGTGAGCAACCTTACGTAAAACTATTTTGACCAATCAGCTGCCGTTTACAAGAGCGGAAGTTATAAGCCATTGGCGTTTTCAGACCGTGTAGTGTTTTTTTTTAATCCAGGCTCCTAAACTGATCAACATTACGCATTTCTGTAAAGGTCTATCTATCGGTCACTTTGCAAGATGAAACACAACGCTAATGTTCCGGCTTTCCTAACCAAGCTGTGGACCCTCGTGGAGGATGGAGACACCAATGAATTTATTTGCTGGAGTCAGGTAACGCCAAGGCAGAGTTACGATATCTTTAACATGCTAGTTAACGCGAAGCAGATGACTAGCTAGTTGCTAGCTAGTGCAGTTAGCCCTTACCTAACCCAGCAAGTATAGCATCTTGCTACATCACACGAATAACGGTTAACCTACAGATGCATAATCCATGAATATACACATCACATTTTCTCGTCAGCCTACCACTAAGAGAAAGATTAACGAGCAGCAGCACAAGTGAAACATCAAGTATTAGCTAGCCAGTGATTTCTCCTCTATTGTGTGTATTTGCTAGTTAGCTAGCAGAACTAAGCTAAATTCAGTCTCTGCGTCATCCTGGCTTTAGTTCTTCTTTATTTGAGCCGTGAGTCACTGTAACGATGCGTGTGTCTGCATACTTTAGAGGCATGGAGTTCAATCGCATACTAAAATAGAGCAAATAGCTCCCCAAGGTGCTGTTTTGGTTGTCATGGTGGTGTTCATTCTTTTCCAGGAGGGCAACAGCTTCTTGGTGCTGGACGAGCAGCGCTTTGCAAAGGAAATCCTGCCCAAGTTCTTCAAGCACAACAACATGGCCAGTTTCATCAGGCAGCTCAATATGTGTAAGGCTGCATTGATCATTTTAGCTTGTACCTATACTTTTCCGCATAGCATTAGAGTTGTTGGGTAGTCCTGCAGCCACATTCGTTACCAAATATATGGTAAGGAGTGGCCCGTAACCATTAAATGTGGATTGTCAGAAGCTAGATGAGCAGGTAACCAGTATAATTGGTAATTACCATAGTACTAGGTAGGTACTGGGTAATAATCAGGGACCAGGCAACAACTACCAACTCTTTTCACTTTTAATCAATCTGCAAATTATTTTATGCCCAATACAGTTTCTCACAGTCCAAGATAACATGGTTGGGTAGGTTGTTGTAAAGAGCCAACAGTCCCTAATATATTTAGTCCACTGTCAAATTGGACAAAGAAATGCAGCACATTTTGACCCTTTTTTTTTTACCTGTATGAGCAGATCTTTTGCAGAACCAGGCTTTGTTTATGTTATGAAGCTGTACATATGCCAGAACAAATACCACAGTAAACATGGATACCATGTAAACATATCATCAGGTGTTTGTCCAAGTTGTTTTATTCAGCGGCTGGAGACTCACAGTTACACTGCAATAACCTGTGTGTGTGTGTGTGTGTGTGTGTACACATATGTGCAGATGGATTCCGTAAAGTGATGCACATCGATACAGGCATTGTAAAACAGGAAAGAGACGGTCCAGTGGAGTTTCAGCACCCATACTTCAAACAGGGACAGGATGACCTGTTGGAGAACATCAAGAGGAAGGTGCAGCATCTTTCTGTCATTGTGCTGTGTTATTTCTCACTAGAATTAATATTTTAAATATATTTAAAAGTATCAGGATCTTTGGCTTGTATCTCATTACTTTGCTAATGTCACACCTTATATATCTTGTTAAGAATTTCTTAGACATAAATATTATTAGTTTTTTTCTCTACTGTGCATTATAAAGTACCATAAACACAACATTTCATTGTAATTTCTTTCACTTAGGTTTCTAACTCTCGGCCAGAGGACAGTAAGATTCGACAGGAAGACCTGACCAAGATCTTGGCGAGTGTTCACAGTGTTCACAGCAAACAGGAGAACATCGATTCCAGTCTAGCAACACTCAAGAGGTGAGCGTAGCTCCTGCAAGGTTTATCTCTGGATATATCAGAGTAAGGGAGAAACCCAGGAGTCTGCTGTCACTTGTGTTCAGTTGACCCAACTGTTGTTACTCGGCTGTTGCTAGGCAACTCAGCTATAGCACAGCTTATGCTTGCAGCATTATTCACAGATTGCTTGTGTTGCATCAGCCTTACACACAAGATTGCTGAAGTGTGTGTGTGTGTGTGCGTGTGTTTGGGTATGCGCGTGTGCATGTGTGTGAGAGAGTGAGCTATAATTACTGATTGGTGTCATCATCAGTAACTGAGATTTTTTTCTAAAGTTTTGTCCCCTCACAGGACATCTCATTTTTGTTTCATGGTCTGTGCTAAGAAAAGAAGCTGTAGAAACACTCAGGGACAGTGTTGGTACTGTTGTCCTTTACGTCAATAGTAAATGATACTTGTGTTGTTGTTCAGGGAAAATGAATCTCTGTGGAGGGAGATCTCAGACCTGAGGCAGAAACATGTCCATCAGCAACAGCTCATCAAAAAGGTGAGCACTACACCAAAGCTATCAGTTTACACTGTTTGAAACTGTACTTACTGTCATGCCTCATGCAGTGTTTTCCCAGTTTACAGTGTGTTGTCTTTGTGTGTACGCATCGCGTCAGAACTCCGCCCGTGCGACACAGAGAACAGAGGAGGATTATAAACGTGACCATGTAGAGACAAAAATGACTCAGTTGAAAAAAAGATAAATATCATGAGGCTGTTTAGTTAGTTTAATAAAAGCAGGTGGTGCCGTTCAGGGGGTGGGGCACCGCTCTTGTATAACGGTGGAGGAAACACTGCTGATGGAAAGGCCTTCTAACAACAACAAGCAGTAGTAGTTGCAGTGTGTTGAAAAGAAAATTTCTGGTTTGCCTGCTTCAGTCATGCGTCCCACCCAGCAGGACCATCTTTGGATATGTGGTTTTATTTTAGCTTGTTCAAAGGATAAACAGAATGAGAGGTCTGTGTTGAGTATCATCATTCCTACTCTGTTCTTATAAACGTAATGTTTCAGTGTAAGCAGCTTTATCAGATGCTGGCTTGTAGTGGACTGAAGTTATTTTCTCCAGTGCTCGTGTAAACATTTTTCTGGCGTTGCGTTGGAAAATGTATATAATAACTGCTCTGACACTGTTCTTTATTGCAGCTGATACATTTCATTGTCACGCTGGTACAGAACAACCACATCCTGAATTTAAAACGCAAAAGGTAAGCTGATGCCTTGTTCTGTCCTTTAGACACTACGACACCTTTAAATGGCCGATCTTCACAAACACACAGTCCCTGAACCTTACGTTAAGAGAGACACCCATAAGTAGAGTTAGTTGGTGAACAATGTCTCAAAAGGCCTGAAATCAGAAGAGCTGTCACTTTTGCAGTAGGTTTTCACTGTAAGTTGGAGTTTTGTAGACCACCAAACTGTCTGTAGAGAACTTCTGCATTGCTGAAGCTGTAACCTGTAAGGTTTTGAACTTTTACTTGAATGGTATGTTAAACTGATATTCTCATATCTATATCTTAACGACTGCACATTCAGTCTACAAAATGTTTCAGCACTTTGACAACGTAGACTTTTGAATTTAGATGTTGATGTTTGTTGGACAGGCCAATTCTTATGAACAGCAATGGAAAGAAGCCTAAATACATTCATCAGATCTATGATGACAAAGTGTGTGTGGAACCAGTAAGTAGATAATTTTTTTATAGATCATGTTGAATATGTCATGTAGGTTGTATGGGAACTTGTTGTGACTGTGTGTATCCTGTTTAGTCTTCTGTCAACAGTCTGAATGGCATGAAGAACTCAGACATATCAGATGATGTTATCATCTGTGACTTGACTGAGAATGATCCTGAGTTGACGGCTGAGTTCACAGAAGAGTCACCCAGACCTCATGAGCAAGGGTAAGACCGTTTACCTGGTACTCCTTAAGGTTTTGCTCCGCAGGACAAATCAGTTGCCCCCATGTATTGCTGTCATGCTCTGAATGTTCTTCCTGTGCACTGAACAGCAAGGTAGCAACATGTTGGAGGTTTGCTGGTTTTCAGCAGCTTAGTCAACATCATTCCTAATTAATAAACCTGTTCTGCTAGAGTCCAATATTGAACTACTGTAAATGGTTCAGTTTTTGTTTGTATGTAATAAGGCTGCAACTAATGATTATTTTGGTAGTCTGGTAATCGTTTTTTATGATTAGTCACGATTATTTCATGCCTGCGACCTGTGGTTGCACATCCCGTTCTGATGTTCACTTGACACTAACTTGACTCGCAAAAACTTACCTCTCAAGAGACGGCGACATGACAGCTCCAGGATGGTTGTGTTTTGGTGGTGCTGCCGTGAAAAGATAGCTCCGCTTTGCATAATTTGCATTCAACCTATTTTTTTTTTCTCGGTTAAGTGCTCCCCATCTCTCTTGATTCAGAAATATGTGATTTACCATCACATCTTAAACAATCAACAGACTTCAGCAACTAGACTTCAGCGAAGTCTGTGAATAAGACTTTCTGTCCATGGTGCGTGCGTAAAAGCAGCCTGAGAGTCTGAGACATCTTAACAGGTGAATTGTGCACATAAAAACCTTCCAGACATTCATGAACATTTCTGACAGCACCTGTGCTGTAAAGTACTATTGAGTGGGCAACTAGTACCAATCAAGTGTTTTTTACCATCTTTGCCGTGTTTGTATAGCTGTGGGGACCATGTCTTTTGTGATCTGGTAGCTTAGTGCGTTTGTTATCTAGTTAGCACTTCTCTTTTTCTAAGACACACCTCAGGTAAATGGTGCAGGTTTTGTATCTGACCTGTTAGCAACAGACTGAAGTTTAATGCACTCTTAGCACCGGATTTTGTGGCACTGTTGTAAACGTAGATAACGTTTTGGATGTGAGCTTTTTGTGACAAACTCTACAGTATGTTTTTTTTTTTTCTGCTGAAAATCTGAACCACCTCAAACTATTGAACCGCTGGTTTTCTTTTTACCAACCAGAACATCATTCACATTAGCTTCTACTGGAGCCTGTGTCTAGTATTATGTCTTCTTCGGTTTTCGGCCACATGCATGTACATGAGCTGAAGTTGTTAGTCTTTCTGCTCAAGGTTGGCTGTAAACCTTGAAGACTTTCCTTTAGGTTGGCAGGTCTGCTGTTCATCCACGCAGTATTTAAAACTGATCCACTAACCAAACAGTGTACTGGTTCACCAAAAGAAAGCTTTTAGTGCAAAGCAGCATCAGCAGAAACTCTTTATAGCCCAAATTACAAATCCCCTTCCATGTTCATGGTATTTAGAGGAGCTCAAGGCTATTGGTCTGTCAACTGGCATGGTAGCTCTGCATGCAAACATACATGTATTTGGATATTTGTTCGTTAAATGGGTTTCTCAGAATACATAGGATTTATCTCTTTAGCTTTTTGGACTATTATTTTCCTTTCACAAATTGCATAGTAATGTCTTCATTCAATAACACCACTTCTGAAAAAAGCATACCTGTCGTGTATTGAGTTGTCAGCTGTACCTTTTGTTAATGACACGTTGTCAAAATGTCCTCCCACAGGGATATAGAAATAGTGGAAGTCGAGCTGGACAGCAGTATAGTACAGCCAGCAGAGACGGAGGTGAACACCAGCATGTCCACAGATGACCCTAAACAGACAGAGGCTGGTGTGACCTCAGCAGCAGACGAAAGCCAAAGGAGCAGCATTTCAAACAGCACTGCACCAACCAGCAGCGCCCTGCAGCTCAATAAGCCCTCCGGCCTGAGCCTGGAAGACCCCGTCAAGATGATGGACTCCATACTGAACGAGAACGGAGCCATATCACAGAACATCAACCTGCTGGGCAAGTAAGTGGCAACTTAACAACTTTGTAGTTAAATAGAGCTTTAATAAAGTTTAATGACAGACTGGTCACAACAAAATCATTCATTCATCATTGTTCTGATTCTAAAGACTTGACCTGTTGCACTACTGTTAATAAAAAGCTTCTTATATTGCATGATTTTATTCCACTTCATGGAAAAAAACAGTTTATATAAATTCATCTGACATAATGAGGAAAATGCAGCTCTGGTAAAGCATGGTCTTTTGTATCTGTTTTGTCAGGGTGGAGCTGATGGACTATCTGGACAGCATCGACTGCAGTCTGGAGGACTTCCAGGCCATGCTTTATGGAAAACAGTTTGGCACTGATTTTGATACCCTGGAGGTAAAGTGACATCACCCAGACTCTAAGACAAAAACCTTCACTTTCACTGTCTTTGTTCTTCCACATTTTCTAAGTCTACAAGTTACTCCTAAGACTGTTGAACAAATTGTATTGTGTGTATCTATGCATTTTCAGGAGAGTCTGATTTCCAAAGACAACATAGCACAGTTAAACAAGGGAAGGACAGAGGAGGACAACACAGGTGAGTGGAGGGGATCTACCATTAGCTGGTTTTAGGCTTTATTGGCCGATCAGTCTGAGATAACCCATTCTATGGCGATCACATACACAAGCAAGTTGGCTTGGGTGGTGCGCCAGAGTGCAGTGGAGCACTGAGGATTTTCACTCCTCGTTCGCCCGCTTCATTCTGGTTCGGGTTTAACCTTGCTTCAAGCTCGTGGCGTGAGCAGTACTGGAGCGAAACAAAATCGGAGCAGGATGTAGGTCAACGCTCCTTCCTTTAGAAAAAAACAAAACAAAAACAAAGCTGCTCTGCACTCCATCCATAAGTCCGCTCGCGCGTTCTGTCACACCCGCAGTTACACAGACAGTAACAGCACCTGTAAGGCCAAAATAAGTTGTTCAGGAACGACAAGGAAAACATTTGATGATGATTTGTTGCCGGTTGCACTTGTTTACATGTAGAAAAGTACATTTTTACTTGGAGGTTTTCAGTTCCATCTTAAGCTGCTCAGAAATGTGGTGACAGTCAAGAACACACCACGTTTTACATCATCTTCATCCCCATTGTTGTGGCTGTTTCTTTCTGTTCAGATAAGCAGTTAATCCAGTACACCACCTGCCCCCTGCTGGCCATCCTCGATGGCTGCACCCCTGCTCCAGAGCTGGACCTGGGAACTGGCAGCAGCGACATCTCTGGCTCCCCCCTCCAGACTTCCTCCGACCCCATCGCTTCTATGGAGGCCGAGCTGCCCTCAGAGCTGCTGGACACCAGCCTGGAGTCTCAGCAGCCGGTCCGCAGCTCCCTGATCCGCCTAGAGCCTCTAACGGAGGCGGAGGCCAGCGAGGAGACGCTCTTCTATTTGTGTGAACTGAGTCCAGCCGGATTGGAGGCGGACTCCACCCCCCTGGACTGAGTGTGAGCAGGAAGGGGACTGATGGAACATCAATGCCACTCACACTGATGTTTGCTCACTACCGGTTTGCATCATCCCTTCATCCTCCTGTTAATCCTGACATTGACTTGTTAATATCCTATCACCTCAGGTCAGGAACAGATCTGAAGAGAAGCACCAGGCAGGTGGAAGTAGAGTATACGTTTTCACATTTAAGACCTTTGCATTGAGTCACAGGAATGAGCCACGTTTTCATAAAATAAATGATCATTAAGTAACTATAATAATGATAATAGTAATTACAGAGTAACAAAGCAGAACACACACATACTGTCCTGCATATACAGTATCTCTTTAGATCATTCCTCATAGTCATGACATGGTTCATGGTTACATGTGCACTACAATATAACCCCTGTTTACTTCATCTAAAGCATGATGTGATCTGTAGTAGCAAAACACATTACATTCAGATTTTACTAAAAAGTGACAAGACCTATAAAAAACCTTTTGGTTACTCAGGCTCAGAATATCTGATCCTGGACCACTGACACTCTCCTCTGTCTGTTCCCGTGCACACGTTTGCTGTGCAGTGTACGGGAAAGCAAAAAACAAGAGTTTAATCCGCTTAAATGTTTTATAAAAACTAATCGCATGAGAAACAGTGGCTAGAGTAAGCACAGGACGGCTTCATCTCACCATGTGGCTCATACATCGTCAGCGAGGAGGCATTCTCACCTGACCTGTATCAACAGACTGAACATTTGTATATACTTGTGGAAATGTATTTATTCTGATTTGAGTTGATCTTTTGCTATGCGCCTCGTCCACCGAGCGCAGGAAGCAACATTCCTTCACTTTCTGGACAACTGGGACAAAAGGTGCTGCTGTGATTGTCCACGTCTGAGTGTTGGACAGTTAAAAATGTGGTTCAATAGTCCTGTTAGACTTGCTGTATTAGCAGGTTTGCTCTCCGTGTTTAGTAACGGTTTGACAACATACTGCAGTAACTTGTCCAAGTTGTCACATTTTTCACAGGAACCTGATTTTGTTGCAGTGTCCTGTAGTTCTTTAAGCTCACGAATGCTCGTCCTAGTTCTCTATTCATTAACAGTTCAATTTAATGCTGAGAGAAAATGGAGATTTGATTTTGCTATAACAGGATCAAGATGTCCATGTTTAGTAGGGGTCCACGGTTTGGTGCAGACAATGTTTTTTCTTTTATGTTTCTTCCTTTTTCTTGTGTGTGTAGGTCTTTTACATTCTGTTCCGTCCCTGCAGAACAGGGATGACCTACACTCTGTAACAGTCCCTGAACACTCGCACCACAACAATAGCTGATGGATGTGTGTGTGTGTCAGTGTTTCAGAACTGTTACACCCCCTGATGTTTAGTGTGTGGGTTGGACTCAGATCCATGATCTCGCAGTCGAACGGTTGTCGTCACGTTGAGTTGCCTTCAGGATGTTAGTGTTGTGCTAAAGCAAATCTTCTCTCCTGTCTCTCTTTACTGATCATAGAAGTGCCTGCATCCTGTGTCTCTGTCTTTTTTATTTTAGACCTCACATATTGTTCAGATCTATTGTCACATGACTTCTCCACAAGTTGTGTCATTGTTGCGAGCCTTGCTGTTACAATAAAGCAAATGCTTCTGTGTTTGTTTGTGGTGTCATTGCTTTTTATCACACAAACCCAAAATGGTTTCTATAATCTGTACTTCCTGTGTGCAGAGCCATACAATGGACTGGTTGCACTAATGTTAACATGTAACGTATGTTTTATGTTCAGCGGCACACTTGGCTACAACTCAGCGAGTTGATCAGCTTTCATTTGTGAGCGTTAGGACTCCCAGCATGCTCTGGGGTAATAGGTTTGTACACATTAATTTAATTTTATATGTGCCTCAAAATTCTACTGCTCCATAGTTTTCCCTATTATTATTTAAAGGGCAACTTCACCAATTTTTTTCTTATGTCATCTTTAAAAGTTTTCCAGCTTGAAGTAGACATATATAGGGAGATAGGTTTATTATCATTTATGTACATGTTGTCCCCATAGGAAGTAAGTTGAAAACCGGTCAGGTTGATTGAGTCTTTATTGTTATAGACTCTTAGTTGAACTTGACCTTTTTCTCACAGTACCTCAAAAAGTGGTTTGGTTACCCGTGCTTGTAGGGCAGCAGTTT
Organism: Ctenopoma multispine; assembly: GCA_034779795.1. Taxonomy (NCBI): domain Eukaryota; kingdom Metazoa; phylum Chordata; class Actinopteri; order Anabantiformes; family Anabantidae; genus Ctenopoma; species Ctenopoma multispine. Next base: position 2,292,758 of record JAUYWH010000016.1, read on the forward strand.
AGCGGCTGTGGGAGAGGAGAGTGCTGCAGTCGTCCTGCAGAGGGCAGCACATGTGAAGCGGAAGCTGGTGTGGCGCTTGTATTACGTCTCACGAAGAAGAAGTGAGAACGAAGCGTCGTCCATCTTGTGGCAGAGAAGCTCAGCGACCGTCGGATCAAACGTTAGAGTAGAAAACAACAAACAACAGCCAGCATGGGAGCCGTCCTGGGTTTGTGCTCCATGGCGAGCTGGGTGGGTAACACGCGTCTTTATATTTATATCAACAGTGAAATCAGACAATGTGTTTTATCTGTGATTAGCTGCTTCGACTTCAGAGAAGCTGTCATGACTGCGCAATAACAGAAAACAGGCCGAGTGTGGACTGTGGCGCAGACACACAGTCAACATCTTATAGTTAACGTTAACGTTCACTTACAGTCATCTGACAACCACGTTTACATGTTGTAGTTAATAACGTGGATACATAGTTAAGATGACGCTAACTGTAGGACTATATGGCCGCTTCCTTTATTTGGAAAGCACCTAACTAACCACAAACATGGCGAGCTGCTCAGGTTGTGTTTTATGTTAACATAACGTTTACTAGCTGGTTCAGCTAAATTCGCAGGGTTCAGAAGTGTAGTTAGTGGGTTTGTGTTTGTGAATATTGACAACACGCATCTGGGGGTGTAAGGTTTAGCTATTGCAACACAGCAGTCATGTAAACAAGAGTCGAATATCAGCTGCAGCGGGCAGGTGGAGGCGCACAGCTACACATCCACCCACAGGCGCTGCTTCACCCTCCTCACTCTTACCTAACCAGCTTAAAACATATAACTATCTGTCAGTGACTACAGGGCTGTTATCGCCCGTCGGTCAATCTAGCAGTAAATGACTAAGCTTTTAACAGCTGTGTGTGTGTGTGTGTGTGTGTGTGTGTAGATCCCGTGCCTGTGCGGCAGCGCCCCCTGTCTGCTGTGTCGATGCTGCCCCAGTGGAAACAACTCCACAGTGACTCGCCTCATCTACGCCTTCTTTCTCCTGCTGGGGGTGGGCATCGCCTGTATAATGTTGATGCCTGGCATGGAGGGGCAGCTGAAAAAGGTATGCTATGAAATACACGCAAGAAATAACAGATCTGGATTCATGGCGTTGCTGATAATATTTATCAGGTGAAATGGTAACCACGAATGAACTCTATTATCTTTGTTTTTTTAGTTTAAGTCTGTTTAAATATTTTATTGTGAAGAATTAGAAGGAAATGTGAAAGTCAGTCATTTAGATGCAAACATGGATTATTCTCCCTGTAGTATTGACTTTGCTAAGACAGGACATTGTTCCTCTGTGGACTTAAAGCTACATTACTGTAGAGATCACAAGATACATTTAACTTTCACTTGCTTCTTAGTTGGATTAGAAATTGCATAAGATGTGCGGACTGAAGCCAAAAATTCATACTGTCACCACCGTTTAACTGTGGCATCACCTCAGTGCAAATGTGTAATCTGGAACTTTTGGCTATTTTATATTTCTTATCAATGATGTAATTGTGTTTGTCTAATGAGGATGACCTGTGAGGCTTCATACTGTTGTACAGCGGTCAGAAGTAGTAAGTGTTCCCCAGTTTACTGCTTAAATTGGTTGTGAAATGTGATTTATTCTATACCAAACACAATAATAGTTATGTTTCATGTCTTTATTGAATACTATCATCAAACATACAGTGTGATGGTGGAAAAAGTAAATGAAACATTAGTCAGGTGTAAGTAAACCTGGAGTCCAATCAATGAAAGGAGAATGGAGGTGTGGTTTAAAACTACTGTGACTTACAAAAACACATCGTTAGGCTAACTTAGTTAGCTAAAAATCTTGTGTGTGAACCTGGATGATTAAAAAAATAAACTCTTAACATTTCCTCGATAGAGCCCATTCCATTCATGTTTTGACAGAGAACATAAAAAGCCAGTCCGCACCAAACATGTGGCTGAAATCAGAGCCACATCAGGTTCAGTTGACGCAAACAGCAGAGTGTAGGAGTAAAACTGGCAGCGGCACATGTGCTAATGTTCAGACTACTGCAGCTGTGCACACTTGTCAGGAGTACTCCGTACGCTGCTGGTTCTGTTTATTTCTGGTTATAATATCTTCTACTCCTTCCTGTTGCAGTAATCACATTTGCATACAAGGGGTCTTTGTTTTGCTGTAGAGCTGATGATTATAATTATATACAATAAATCTTGCAGCATCTGCTTCTGCAAGTTACCACCCAGGATCAGCCAGGAGGATTTAACCCATTCCTTGCTTAAAATATTTTTTCAGTGTGAGCTTTGAAGGCCACGAGAAGCTTCCCAGACATGTACAGCATATATTGTCCTGTTAGTACATCACAGCGTGTGTTTTGTCTGCTGCTGTAGATTCCAGGTTTCTGTGAAGGAGGGATGGGCTCTTCTATTCCCGGCGTGGAGGGTCACGTGAACTGTGACGTGCTGGTTGGCTACAAGGCAGTGTATCGTGTTTGCTTCGGAATGGCCATGTTCTTCCTGCTCTTCTCTCTGCTTATGATCAGAGTGAAGAGCAGCCACGATCCCCGAGCTGCTCTGCACAATGGGTGAGTCAGCATCCATCCATTCATCCATCCATCCGTTCATCCATTCATCCATACATCCACACCTGCCTGCCGGCTAGGATCTGTACCAGCAGACTACTGGAGTTGTTACCTGCACTGTAGGAATGGATGACAGTTTGTGTTAACTCTTTATGAAAAGCCACATGGCACATATCAAAATGAGTGTTTATCATTTTAGCGATGTGAAAAAGTGTTTGCCCCCTTCCTGATTTTTGACTTTTTTGCGTATTTTTCATACTTAAATATATCAGATCACTAAGCAAAATTCTAATATTAGACAAAAATAACCCAAGTAAACACAATATGCTGGGATGGTTTTATTTATTGAGGAATAAAACTAACCAGACCTACATGGCCCTGTGTGAAAAAAACCTAATAATTGTGTGGGCCATCTTGACAGCAACAACTGCAATCAAGCATTTGTGATAACAGGTAATGAGTCATAATTGTTTTAATTCAGCCACATTGGAGGGTTTCTGTGCTTTTTAAGGTCATGCCACAGCATCTCAGCTGGACTCAAGTCTGGACTTTGAATAGGCCACTCCAAAACCTTCATTTTGTATTCTTAAGACATTCAGAGGTGGACTTGCTGGTGTGTTATGGATCATTGTCCACCATTGGTCACTGTACCTGCTGTACTTCAGCTTGAGGTCACAAGCTGATGGCTGGGCATTCGCCGTCAGGATTTTTTGTTAGAGTAGAATCTATGGCTCCATCAATCACAACAAGTTGTCCAGGTCCTGGAGCTACAAAGCAGCCCCAGACCATCACACTACCACCACCATCTTTGATTGTGGGTATGATGTTCTTTTTGTAAGTTTTACACCAGATGTAACAGGATCTACACCTTTCAAAAAGTTAAACTTTTTTTGTCAGCCCAGAGAACATGTTTCCAAAAGTCTTTGGCATTATCAAGATGTTTTTTGGCAGAAGTGAGACGAGCCTTTATGTTCTTTTTGGTCAGCAGTGGTTTTTGCCATTTTTGCCCAGTCTCTATCTTATTGTGTCTTTTATACTTTGATTTTACTTGCCTTTCTTGTAATACTGGAAGTCGGTGTTTGCTACTGGAAATTTAATTTCCCAGAGGAACCTTCCAGAGGGATTAATAAAATGTCTGTCTGTCTGTCTGTCTGTCTGTCTGTCTGTCTGTCTGTCTGTCTGTCTGTCTGTCTGTCTGTCTGTCTGTCTGTCGAGTCATGAACACTGACATCAGTTGAGGCAAGTCAGGCCTGCAGTTCTTTAGATGTTCTTCTGGGTTGCTGTGCTCTTAGGGTCATTTTTGCTTCCGGACACTTCTGGGAAGATTTACCACTGTTTCAAGTTTTCTCCATTTGTGGATAATGGCTCTCAACAGGTCTGGCAGTAACAAGGCCTGAGTGTGGATAGTAAAATTTTGCTCAAGTGTCTACAGTCCAGTCACTTCATGTTTTAACTAAGGGGGCAATTACTTTGTCACATAGGGCTAATGTAGGTTTGGATATTTTTTTTCCTTAATAAATAAACTAATCACTTAAAAACTCAAGTTTTTGTTTACTTGGGTTATCTTTGTCTAATATTTCAGTTTGCTTGATGATCTGAATCATTAACGTGTGACAAACATGCAAAATCATAAAAAATCAGGAAGGGAGCAAACGCTTTTTCACACTACTCTAATTATTACTTAAAAGTCACTAGGTTGAGTACTATTTTAAATAAGCAATTTATAAAATATTAAGAAACAGTTTAGTCGTTATGCTCTAGCTTCAGTCCAAAAGTTTTCAGTGATACAACAGAGATGTTTGTGTAAATATTCACTGAGAAGCTGGAACGACTTTATTAAATGACTTTAGGGGTTAATCTGATATCAAAATAGTTGTGATTGATTCAGTTCAGTCCAGAGACTGGTATAAGATCTGTTGCAAGTTTTATCCTTTTCCTGTCTTTTTCAGCTTTTGGTTCTTTAAGTTTGCTGCAGCTGCCGCCATCACTGTCGGAGCATTCTTCATCTCAGAGGGTCCCTTCACTACCGGTAAATCCTCCTGTCCATTGTCAATTCTCAGATAGAATCCAGTGGAACTGGATAAATAAATCAGATTTGTGGCCGGATGTTATCCTGCACGTGACATCATCTCTAAAGAGCAAAGATACAATTTGCACCACTACCTTTGTATACATGGTCGTCACTGTATGTGTGTGTTCCTCAGTCTGGTTCTATGTCGGCATGGCTGGAGCCTTCTGCTTCATCCTCATCCAGCTGGTTTTGCTCATCGACTTCGCCCATTCCTGGAATGAGTCATGGGTGGAGAAGATGGAGGAGGGCAACTCTCGCTGTTGGTATGCAGGTATGGTGACTGTGGTGTTGAACAGCTTGATTAACTGCTGGTTTCTTAAAAAAACATGGGTCAGCCTGTAAAAAATGTGACAAAGCTGCGTTGTGTGTTTGCAGCTCTGCTGTCAGTCACCGCACTGAACTACCTGCTGTCTCTGGTGTCTCTGGTCATGTTCTACGTCTACTACACCCACTCTGATGGCTGCACCGAGAACAAAGTCTTCATCAGCATCAACATGCTGCTCTGCCTCGCTGCTTCGGTCTTGTCCATCCTGCCTCAGATCCAGGTTTACAACAGTCCTGTTTAATAGTGATGTTTGAGCAGGGACGTCTGTAACTAAGCTCAGAACAGGAAGAGAGTTGATCAATCAATCTGTGGATATGAGTCGAATGCTTAGGGCAGTTTAAGGATTACATTTCGTTTCCTACTGTTCTCTTTGTGTAGGAGTCCCAGCCGAGGTCTGGCCTGCTGCAGTCCTCTCTGGTAACCCTGTACACCATGTACCTGACCTGGTCTGCCATGACCAATGAGCCCGGTAAGATAACATTTGAACTATCTAAACAAAGAAACCCCATCAAACAGGAAGTCAGACGAGGTGTTGTCCTGCACACTAGTAAACCAGTGCGTGTTAACTTGACTGTCTTCTTCTGTATCACAGACAGGAATTGCAATCCAAGCCTCTTGGGGATTATCGGGCTGAATACCACCACTCCTGCAGGCCCGGACCACGTGGTTCAGTGGTGGGATGCCCAGGGAATTGTGGGATTGATCCTTTTCCTCATGTGTGTCCTGTACTCCAGGTGAGCAAGTCCAAATAGCAATCTGTGAAGACATGCCCAGACAGGTTCCCAGCAACTGCTGCTTAAAGTAACTTTGTTTTTTTTCTCCAGTATTCGTAATTCCTCCAACGCCCAAGTGAACAAACTGACTCTGACCAGCGACGAGTCAGCTCTGATCGAGGACGGGCCCCAGACTGAAAGCTTCGAGGAGGGCGGAAGCCAAAACAGAGCTGTAGACAATGAGAAGGACGGCGTCACCTACTCATACTCCTTCTTCCACTTCATGCTGTTCCTGGCGTCGCTCTACATCATGATGACTCTCACCAACTGGTACAGGTAGGCCAGCACCGATGACTGCTGACAGACCAGATTCCCTCCAGCTTAATGACTTCTTTTAATCTGTAACTGTACCCTGTGTCCTCTGTGCTCTCTCCAGCCCCGACTCCAACTACGAGGCTATGACGAGCAAGTGGCCTTCAGTGTGGGTGAAGATCTCCTCCAGCTGGATCTGCATCGCCCTCTACGTGTGGACGCTGGTGGCTCCACTTGTTCTGGTCAATAGAGACTTTGACTGAAACTTCCTTCCTGCTCGTGCACAAATTCATGCCCCACTTCATTTGTGTTTTTTTTGTTTCAGCAATGTCATTAAAAATGCAGCTAGCTTAACCCTGCGTCAGTTAGCGCTGGAGGCTGCACTCTGACTTAGAAGGTTGGAATGTTTCAGGACTGAGTGAGAGCAGGGTTGTCTGAAAGGTGTCAGTTATTGTGAGTCCTCAGCAGCCTGTAGTTCTCCCCCATGCATTGTAAATATATGCTGTGTTTTCTTTCCATAAAGACAGAGCTGCATGCTTTTCCTTGGACACTTGATGTGACATTAGCAGTAGCTGTATGTGAAGCTTTTATCGTGATGATGATGATGCTTTGAATAATGTGCCCCAGTGTGGGCAGCACCAGTATTAACATATGGAAATGCTGTTAAATGTAAAATAAGAGAGAAGTGCTTAGATTGTGCTGTTGTCAGATGGACTTGGGGACTGCAGCTGTGGCACTGAGAGAACAACTCATGGTAGTTCACTAACCTGTACCATGCGCGGGCATAAGCAGTGCTGTGTAGCATTGTGTGTGTGTGTGTGTGTGGTCTTACAATTATCTGCTACCGTGTGTTAAAGCTCCAGCAGCTACACTCTCCTCAGCACATACACAACAACACACATTCCTGTTTTTGCTGCTTCTGATTTGCATTGAAATTTGACTTTAAATGTAAAAATTTAAACAGATTGAAAATGTGTACTGTAGATAAATTATTTGGTTGTGTTTAGTGTCAGCACGTAGACATGTTGTAGTTGTTTGATTCTTTCACCTGTGCTTTTATCCTAGTATGATTTTTCCTCTTGACATGTTAAAGTATATTGTAAGTCGTTTAATAAAACAGGAATAAGAAGATAAGTGGCTTTTTGTCTCTTCTGTAGCTGTGTGAACCTCATCAGTTTCACAGAATTTTCATACTGGAGGTTTCAAGTGTTTAACACGTGTTTTCCTGAATTTCTATGGGTATTGATCACGCAAACAAAAAACAAGAAACACCTTGTTTTGTTTGATTTCAAAACATGCATGCATCTTGCAGAGTCGAGGAAAAGCTCTGAAATGTAACTTTAATGTTAACATTCTGTTAACAACTGATGTCTATAGCTGTAATGTTTAATCTCAGAAGTTAAATGTTTTATTATAGCTCCCCTACAATAAAACATTTAACTTCTGGGGGGGTCTATTGTAATGCTTCCTACCTCTATCAGAAACCTATACAGTATATCGCAAAAGTGAGTACCTTACATTTTTGTAAATATTTGATTATATCTTTTCATGGGACACTGAAGCCATGACACTTTGAAGTCACTTCTGAAGTAGTCAGTCTACAGCTCGTATAACAGTGTAAATTTGCTGACCCCTTAAAATAACTTAAAACAGAGTCATTGATGTCTAAACCGCTGGCAACAAAAGTGAGTACACTCCTTTGAAAAATGTCCACGTTGTGCCCAGTTAGTCATTTTCCATCCCCAGTGTCATGTGACTCTTTAGTGTTACTATGTCTTAGGTGTGAATGGGAACAGGTGAAAATAGACGTATGAGTGCTGCCAGCATTGCTGCAGAGGTTGAAGGGGTGGGGGGTCAGCCTGTCAGTGCTCAGACCATACGCCGCACACTGCATCAAATTGGTCTGCATGGCTGTCGTGCCGGAAGGAAGCCTCTTCTAAAGATGCTGCACAAGACAGCCCGCTAACAGTTTGTGAAGACAAGCAGACTAAGGACCTGAATTATTGGAACCATGTCCTGCAGTCTGATGAGACCAAGATGAACTTATTTGGTTCAGATGGTGTCAAGCATGTGTGGCAGCAACCAGGTGAGGAGTACAAAGACAAGTGTGTCTTGCCTACAGTCAAGCATGGTGGTGGAGTGTCATGGCTTGGGGCTGCATGAGTGCTGCCAGCACGGGGGAGCTACAGTTCATTGAGGGAACCATGAATGCCAACATGTACTGTGACATACTGAAGCAGAGCATGATCCCCTCCCTCCGTGAACTGGGCCGCAGGGCAGTTTTCCAACATGACTGTTGCTGCTATATGGACTCAAACTGCACACAATTCAACACACTGCACTGATTACTGTTCCTGTATCTGCTACACACACACACACAAACACACTGTCTTGTCTCTCTGTCTTTGTGCCACACTGGTTGTAATTTATTGTCTGTAATTTGTCTATAATTTATTGTTTTTCATGTCGGTACTGTCCTAGAAGAAGCAAATTCTTTGTATGTGCTAGCATACTTGGCAAATAAAGCTGATTCTGATTCTGATGATAACAACTACACACACCTCCAAGACGAAAAAAAAACTGGGGGTAAAGGTGCTGGACTGGCCAAGCATGTCTCCAGACCTAAACCCTATTGAGCATCTGTGGAGCATCCTCAAATGGAAGGTGAAGGAGCGCAAAGATTGAAGGACAGCAAGGAGGTCAGCAAATTTACACTGTTATATGAGCTGTAGACTGATTACTTTACTTTGAATCAAAGTGCCATATCTTTAGTGTTGTCCCATGAAAAGGTATAATAAAATATTTACAAAAATGTCTGTAATCTGAAACAGGCATAATACAAATCTGAAAATATCTCTGCAAACCTCCCATCTAGTTTCATTGCTTAGACTCCAGGTTTTCTAACATTTGCTTCACCTCGGTTCACATACTTGTTCCACCCTTCACCCTCCGGGACTGGAATTGACTAAATTGTCCATTTTTCACATTTGCAAAGAAGAAAAAGAAGAAAAGTCTGTCATGATGGCAAAAATAACAGTAGTCAAAAGTTGATATAAAATAGATAAAAAAATATGAGACTTTTTATCTTAGATTTTTCACTTTATATTGTAACTTTGACTTTTCTGTTTTGTCATAATTATCAATTTTTACACATGACCATTGTTAACTTCTTGTTCTTCTTTATTTTTTTTCTTCTAGTGGCAGAAATTGTCCCCCATACCACACAGCTGAAGGCAGTTCACTCGGTTACTGTACATGCACTATGATGCAGGTCAACGTTTGATTCATGTCATGGTAGTACAATACTTGTACTGTAGTCACTTGGGCATGCTGATGTGGGGATTCTTTTTTTTTTTTTTTTTTGGAACCGGTTCTGGGAAACAGGACAGTGGTGCCTTCTGTCACAGCAGAATTCTGCTGGTGTGTGGATGTGAATAGAAAACCATAGGATATTTTGGCATGTTAATGAGAAAGCTGATGTCTTTAAAGCAAGCGAGAATCTTTGAAAATGAAGTGTGGGAGAGTTTGACAGTATTTGTGGTCACAGTTGAAATCCCAACACGTATACTGAACTGAAATACAGAAGTTCTGACAAAGATGCTTTAATGTGTGTAAGTGTAAGCACATTGTTGACAGCAACTCCAGTGCACTACGTCGAACAGGGTACAAAAGCAAGTGAAAAAATGAGAATAATGAAAGTTCTTTGTAAATGATCTGGGCAGGAAGTAATACAGTAAAATTCATTCATTCAATCATAAAATTAACCAAGAAACAGTCTGAAGCAACCACACAGATGTATTTTCACTCCCGTCAGTAACCCTGTGACATTCCTCATGTAAAGTGCAACAGGAAAATATATTGCTTCCAATATGACCTTTCTACAGAATTAGGACTATAATAGACAAAATATACACAAAGCTGAACAGTGTTCATAAGCCTGACAGTTCCTCTCATTAACCACAAATATTGTTTCTTTACTGTGCACACACTGAGCAGTGAGAAGATCTGACCCACATATTTGGTTGGATTTGGGAGGTGAGGTGTAATAACACAAACAAACTGAAATGTCATCTGAAACATACACCTTACATGGAAGTGTGGTGTAAAACAGCACAAAACAATAAGAAAACGATCTTCTTCTGCTTTCCAGCCAGCACACACTAGTTTTGGTGAAAACTAGTGAAAATGGTATTTGACTGCATCACGTTAAACTTCCCACTTCCCGACTGCATTTCATTCTAACTAAGCAATACAGCTGTCATGAGCTGAGAAACTGACTGAACAGTCGAACATGCTGCCTATAACTGAGGCTATAAAGGTCGTTTCCAGTCATTCCCAGTCAGGGTTAGCTCTACCCAGCCTCTGAACACAGCTGGATCTGTCTTCTGTGGCTCTGGAGGAGTTTTGTCTACTATAAACAGTAACATCATAATGATTTCATTACAAGCTGTTAGCAGATCAGTTCCTGGTAGTGGTTTTGTTTATCATTATTTATTAATCTTACTGATTAGTGAAACATGGAATTCTCCTGGATAATCTAAAAACTCTAACTCTAAGTTTTCATTAATTTAAATGTGCTGTCTTTTAGCCTGCGATGGACTGGCGATCTGTTCAGGCTGTACCCCGCCTCTTGCCCGAAGACAGCTGGGATAGGCTCCAGCTCCCCCCACTACCCGATCTCGGATAAGCGGTAGATAATGGATGGATTGATGTTCTTTTATTTTGTTATTCTATTTTTTGCAATGAAGTAAATAGTTTTATATTGGAGAGTAAATACTAATTGTATTTTAGTTGTAAAACTTAAATATATTTGTTCCAGCCTACAAAGTATGCAAACTTCTGTACCTTCAGTTGGTAGCAGCTGGGTAACAAAGTTGGTGAATTAGCCGAAATGTAACGAGAATAATTGTCAACTTTTGCCACTACTTTGTATGTAAGTATTAACTTACTGCCCAACTACTAACTAAAGGTGTCCCTATACGCAGATAGCTTTATGAACACTGTAGATTCCACATATAAAGAAATGAAACAAATACAGAAATGAATACAACTTTAGCATATACACAAGTATTAAGGACAAACATTCTTGACAAATATTAAAGGAAACAGGAGATTAAATAAAATGACAGTTCTGCCTATTTACATGAATGCACATCATTTACACACACTACTTTGTCTTTGATCACAGTGAAATCCACATTTTCACTTGCTTTTGCTATTTGATTAAATTACGTTCCAGTCATTCATCTAGCAGGTACATATTTGGATACATGGATTTATCTTAACTTGGTCACTGACAGGTGGAGATTCCGTTTCTCAATACGGGCCATGAAAACCTGGACCTACCTGGGTAATCACGCAGCTGCCCTGCTCAGCAGACTGGGTGCAACCAGCACTATTTCTCTTTATGCAACTGTGGGCAGAACCTGGAGGCTGATTCACTGATCATCCAGGCTAAAGACTAAACTCCCTCTCACATCAACTTAGGCTACACGTACAGGGAGCTCGTCCCCTGTATCGGGGCCCAAGCTGGTGTAGGTGACGGATGGCTCCACAACTCCTGGACTGAGTGGGGTCGGGTTGGAAGCCTGCTGGCTGCCTGTGTTCCTGAACTGCTTATAGACTCGTGGATCCTGCGCCACATAGGTAGAAGCCGAGGAGTAAAGTACCAAGCCCAAGATAATGATGAAGAATGACAGCAGATACAGGCCAGAGAACTGAAAAAGACAGACAAAGTTAATGCTAAAAGCCATATTTGCACCTTCCCTAAATCATTACAGGTCATATGTTGTCCTGAAAATATAAATCAGCGTGGATGGTGTCCCCCCACAGATCTAGTCTAGATCCACTTCTCTTCAGTGTACAGATTAATATGTTCAGCATATACTGACTCTGTACTGAGTACTGAGTTGAAATACACATATACTGTACATTCTTTATTTATCACTGAAGAATGTATAATGTTATTATATAATATATAGTATAATATAATAGTCCTAAAAGACTGATATCATGATGGACTAGAGGATCTCCCATCTTTGGGCCTGCACATCACCAGACTGGTGCTTCCTGGCAGTTCGAGATTACCTTGTAGTGAAAGAGGAAGATACCACAGAAGAGGCTGTAAAGGTCAGCTGTAAGCAGAGAGAGACTGACTGAGGTGGCACTGGTCCTCTTCATCACCACCGGCATGAAGCTGTAAAGAGCGAACATGAAGGCGCTAAAACCGATGTAGAGAAGACCTGCAACCACAAGCAAATCATTTTTTCAGTACAGTTACACTGCTTTTTAAAAACTACTTAGATTACTTGCAGAGTAAGTATTGTGCCTGTATCTAAGTTATATGTCTGTATCTCTGTTTGTATCGGTTTGTGTGTGTGTATGTGTGCACTCTGACCTATCTGCCAGTCCCAGGGAACCTTCAGCAACTCCTTGTGTTCCATAATGGCCCTGCAACAGAGTACAGACAGAAATTAAAAGTCTGATATAGTCTGATACATAACAAATGAGTAACAGTGCCACAAATCACCATTGAAGTACCTAAAAAGCAATGAAGCAAAAGAGATAACCAGATAACCAGAATATAAAAGTGTCAGAGAAACAGAGCCAAAGTCCCAGAAGGGTCACAAAGTGACATTAACAGAATGATTAGTCATAAAGTAATAGTCATAGAGTCAGAATGGAGTCACAGAGTCATATTCACACACTCGTATTGTGACAGAGGCACAGTGGAGTGACAGAGTAAAAGAGTCACAGCACTGGGTCAAAGAGTTACAGGGTCACAACAGAGTCACATGAACATTGTCGCAAAGAGAGAGAAATAGAGTTACAAGGTCACATTCACCACACAAAAAGTGATAAAGTCAGAATAACAACAAAGTTACAGAGTCAAAGTCACAATCATAGTGGCGCAGGTAAGGTCAGTCACAGATTCATAAAGTCACACAGTCATAGTCGTAATCGTACCTAATACATCATAGTATAACAGTATAACATAGACATGTCAGTCAGAGAGTCACAAAGTCTAACTGAACAACTGAGTTCTGGAGAAGCAGGCTTTAGCACAGACGACAAACTCTACAGTACAAGCAACAAGGCCTTATCATCTGAACTGAAAAACTCTTCCCACACAAACTCACAGCTGGATGCCGCTGAAGAAGGATCCAAAGAGTCCTATCATACCGAGGAACTCCACGCGACTCAGGTTCTTCACAATGAACTCCTCACAGACGTTGGAGATTCCATACAGCGTCGCTCCTCCCAGAACCAAAAGATCCCCGAACAGCTTCTGTTCTCCTAGACAGATAAGGGACAACAACAGAGGAGGAAGGAAACATGAGCAGTGCTGCACATGAGCAAGACTTGCTGCATCACCAACAAGCTGGAAAAATCTATGCTGCTCCTTGTTACTGTTAGGATCTCTGTTACCTGCTGTTCTTTTTTTCTCTCCTCTTTCTACTCACCACAACCGGTCGAGGCAGATGGCCGCCCACCCTGAGCCTGGTTCTGCTGGAGGTTTCTTCCGTTAAAGGGAGTTTTTCCTCTCCACTGTTGTCTAGAGCTGCTCTAGTGGGACTTTTGAGTTTTCTATATAGTTCTGTATATACTAATATTTTGCAAGGTAACCTTGCTCTGTAAAGTGCCTTGAGATGACATTTGTTATGATTTGGCGCTATACAAATGAATAAGAAATTAAACTTAAGTGAATCTGCACGCCTGCAATCTGAGCTTGAACTGGTGTTTGTGTGCATGTGTCACATTAAGGACAGCAACGCTATCTACTGCGGCCTGGTAGCTACTGTATATGGGATACGCATCAGACTGGGATGCAGAAGGTGGTAGGATCAAATTAAATCCCTCATACCAGCTGTGTCCTTGAGCAAGACACTCAGCGCTAGCTTCCCGGGCGCCTCCGGTGGCTGCCCATTGCTCCCCCTCAGGGGGATGGGTGAAATGCAAGAGTCAAATTTTGTTGTAACATGTAAATGTGATCAATGACAATAAAGATGATTATCCTTATCCAAAGTCCTACGATTTTTTGGGTACTCACCAAGGCCTTGCTCCCGACCAAGTAAGATGTCAGCTCCCACCATGCAGCCGATACCCAGCAGACAGAGTCCTGCCCCAACAAAGTGGACAGCCTTGTACCTCACCAGGAGAAAGAACCAGGAAAGCAGCAGGACCACTGGGATGACAAAGCAGTCTAAGAGCTGAGGGGAAGGACAGAGACGCAGAACAACATGATGTTTTGGGACTGTGGGATGAGCACTGGAGACACAGAATACATCCAGCCAGTCAGCCATAAGCTGTTACACAAGCCGTGTGCAATAATGTCTATTGACACTAAGACAGACAGTCATATTAAAAGCCACTCTATACTGCAGGGACACACTTTCAGATCAACTCTATGGCTCTGACTATATTGATTTCTTGCAATTTTGATTAGGTAATATGAGCTGATTCATTTGTTCCAAATAGGTGGATCCCAGTCTACATTCAGCCTTAATGTAATGGCCTTATTTGCAATAAGGATTTATTACTTGAAGAAAAATAATGTCATTCTGGGTAATAGAAATACTTCTACTGCAATAATTTGAGTCATATAAAGGGTTATTTCAGTGTTTTCCTTTTGTCCGACCATTAGGTTAGGGGGCTCACAAAAGACACGGGACCGCTGACGTAACGCTGACATATTTCGGATTCACGTAACCAACTCTGGTCCTCCTTAAAAAGGTTTTGACATCCCTGCCTTAAGTAAAAGAAAAGGTGTTGTTGTTGTTGGTACTTTAACACTAATTTAAACTAAGTTAAGCTGCAGCTGTCCATCAGAATATCAGTTCCTACAGAATGCTGCTGTTAAAGTACTAGTGAACAAACTAATAATTGCACTGCACCATTATGTTCTCTTCTGTCTCTCCAGCTGCACAGAGAAATACCAATGTTAGGCAGAAATGACTAACTTTATTTGAAAAGACACCAAGCAAGAAGAAAGAGGAGTTAATCTATATATTTTTAAATATTATTAAATAAGATAAATAAAATGAGATAAATCTTTGTCACTTTTACAAGAAACAATGAAATTGAGTGTGCAGTCAACTTATTGTAAGGCATAAGGTTAAAAGAAAAGACTAGATTAAATGCACTGATGGATATATTTTAATGAACACAACCCCAACATGTAGGCTGGTAAAAAACATAAACTCCTGCACTCATTTAGACTAAGGAAACCAAAGGCAGTGGATCTTCCAGAGAAGCCATTTAACAAAAATGAGCCAGATAACAGAAGAACTGCTGCACAAGAGATAATAGAATTAATGAAGCCTATTTAGGTTTCAGGGTTCGCTATACACTCTAATTCCTTCCTATAACCCTGGGGGCTAAGCCCCCCTTGCCTTTCAATCCTAGTAACGTCGCTGCACAGTACACATACTCTTTCATGCAGTTGAAGTGTGTACAGTGTGATTTGCAGGTGCACTAAATTTCATGACAAGCCATCTAGTAGTTGTACAGACATGTGAACCAAAAATGTTTACATAACAGCAGAGCCATTAAAAAATCTGGAGGTCTCCAGAGATATAAGTGTACATTGTCAGAGAATGAATGTCCGAAGAAAAGAAAATGAGTGCTAATCCATTGTGGAAGACCTTTAGTGGAAAGTGCTGGTGGCACTAGAGGAAAACTCTTGGGGATCCCTACAGTAATTCCTATGACGCTTTAAATATCTGTACAAAAGATATGGCTTAATAAAATCTTTGCAGATGGTGTAGATTGAGCAGGATGTCAGCAAAGCAGCGATAGCAGGAGCTCCTGTGTGTATCTATGTATGAGGTGTTCAGGTATAGTTCACAGAATTTTAAAGCAGCTATGCACGTAAAAAACGAAAAAACAAAATAACACAATAACATCATGTTTGACATCTAGTGGATCCCCTAAAAGATTCAGTCCTATAAGTGCCACAACCATGCAAATAGCCCACAAATGTAAAGTTGTGTTTACATCACCCACACACTCTCGCCAATCATTCTTGTCAGCATATGGAGTTTTTCCCCCCATGTCAAGTCACGTGATACTCGGACGTGTTGGACAGGACTGCAGTGCTCATACTGTCTGCTGAGTTATTTGGCTTGTGGTTTATGTTTTCAAATGTATTTCATGTGGCATTGGGTGGACCTGTCATGGCCGCATCTCTGAAAAACATGACTTGCTAAGCCATGCGGAAGTGAACAGAACAGTCTGGGCTACCACATACAAAGACATTTTGATGTGTGTGTGTGTGTGTGTGTGGAGATACTAACCTGTACACTGGAGAGTGTAGTGTACTGATACGCCTTAAGGACCAGATAGTTGGCTTCGATGTCTATCAAACCCAGAATCATGTATTTCCACCAGCGCTGCTTCAGAATGGCCAACAGGTTCCCTTCCCCTGGTAAGTCGCACAGGGAAGATAATGAAAACAGTAAATCACTACTTCCTTCATCACTAATTTGTCCCTTTTTTCCCTGCTCTTACCTTCTCCCATCCAGTCTCTTTCCTGGCTGCTCTACATAAACAGGACTGATGTGAAATGTGTTTTGTGAAATGTTGTTGTGTGCTGCACATCAGGGCATCAATTCAGCAGTGAGTCATTTAGTGAGTCTGATTTTGTGTACACGGGTGTTTGATTCAAATGTTTTTGGTAGCGGTGGTCGATGCTGGTGTAAACAGATCAACAGTAAAACAACCCTTGTCTTAGTGCGTGTCATACTATATGTATTGGCGATTCTGAAGCTGGTATTACTTGTTTTTGAATCAAAATACTGTGGTGATGGCTTATTTAAGTTTCAGCATACTTACCTTGCTTATACCAATCTACACGCATGCATCTGTTTCTGTCTGTACCTTGTCTGACTGCCAGTGTAGTGGTGTAGACCAGGAACAGCAGAATGTAGTTGAGAAAGCTCTGGAACACCGGAGTGTTCGCATGGAAGTCATCAGCCAGGTATTTGCTGGTCAGACCGATAGCACAGATTAACAAGGACAGGACTTGACCCAGGGCCAAGGTAACCAACAGGTCCCTGCACAGGACAGAAGACATAGCTCTTCAGTGTTTTATTAACAATATTTGACATCATGACCCTAAGGCAACATTGTCCCCTCAGTATTAGCCAGTGTTACATCAGCAGCACTCAGCTTGTTCCATATATTCTCGTCAGTTAGGCGGAAAATGAACAAACCATGTTCAAACTCATACTTAAACCTTAATGAACACAATGTTGACCGTCACCGTTTAAGCTGATTTGTCGAACTTATAACTAGGAGCTGCACAGTAACAATGGGATTCATTTGGAGTGGCATTTTTGTCCATCGCATGTGTCATTTCTCGGGGCGGCATGATAGCTCAGTGGGTAGAGCAGTCATCTTCCAACCCAACCGTGAGCGGTTTGATTCTCTGAAATCCAGTAGTAGTGCTGGCCCATGCCGCTCGGAAGCTTTCCCAACAACAATTACTAATTGTTATTATTATGAAGTCTAAGGTGAACATTCATTCCATTTTAGCTCAGATTCTCAGTGTCTACCAGAGCATGCTAGAGGGGCGGGAGAACAGTAGAACTGACATGGTTAACTGTGACTGACCGTCAAACTAACGTATTATAAGAATTAAATATTATCTCTGTGCATGTGCTGAGTTCCATTCCTTTTAATAAAGGATTTGTTGCAGTTACACCTGTCTGTGTGACAAACACAGACAGGTGACATGGGCCTGATATGCTGTCTCAGATTCAGCTTGCAGTCAGACAGCCGGTCCAACAGCCCCAGGATAAACAAGAGAAGCCCGGAATGAAAGAACAGCAGATGGCAGGAGAGGGTATAGGACAATGTGTGCATGTGTGTCTGTGTGTGTCTGTGCCCTCATCCATTTGTCTGAGTGCATGAGTTATCCAAATGGAGTCTGCCAAAAAAAAAAAGTAAGGTAGGTGAATAAGAGATGGATGAGGCAGCAGAGAAAGGAACAAAACAACAGCCATTGTGCAGCACAGCCTCAGTGCAGGCTGATGAACCCACCATGGCTCCTCATGTGCCAGCAGGCACCAAACCAGCACGCCGTGCCTCGGCTCTGCTCCAGTACCATAGGATGGAGGAATGCCCGCACTCACACGCGTAAACACACACACACGCGCGATGTGCCGTTCATGTAAAGGGATGACGGCGAAGGATAGTTCTGTTGACATCTGTTGCACAACATGCTTCCTGCAGCAGCAGCAGCAGCAGCAGCAGCAGCGCTGAATATGACGGGTGTGATGTTACAGGTTGTGTGTGTGAAACAAAGGGAGAACGAGCCCCTCTGTCCGCAGTGACGAGCCCGGACTGAACGTAAAGGGGGTGTTCACCGTGGATCATCCTACCTGGTTAAGACCTTCCTGATCCGCTGGTAAAGGCTCGGCGCCTGGGTGCCTGTACCTCTGGGAACGCTCTCCACAGTGGAGACGACAGAAATCATCCTTCCAAAGACGGAAACGGGGATCACTGCATTCTGCTCCGAGGAGGACCGATGGTGGAAGAGGAGGAGGAGGAGGAGGACGGGGCGCAGGCTCGCCTCAGCCGGCGGCGGAGAAGCAGCGGAGTCTTCTGACGTCCGTGCTGCAGGCGTGCGGCGGTGCGTAGTGGCGACCCAAGCCTGCTGCTCCTGCTGCTCCTGCTGCTCCTGCTGCTGCTGCTGCTCCTGCTGCTGCTACCGTGATGCCCTTCTCTGATAACTAACTATGGGATTCAGAACCAGGTCCTTCACCTGATACAAAGAGGCTGATTTACCACAAGGCGGCGCCTTTTCACGGACCTCACGACACCCTCATGGGAAGAAGACGTAATACTTATGGATATTTTCACGCACCAGCAATACATTACAAATAACTACTGTTAAATTCTGTCGCCAGCTGTGAGTTAGAATGAGAATCACGTTACTGGTATTTGATGTAGAGGTGTGAGGCTAATTGCAATTTTCTAGTTTTCTGCATAAATTGGTAACTGAAAATGACCTCATCACAAATATCAACGAACATATAATTTCAGAGATAATAAATCATGTCTTTAATGTATTTAATGAACACATCCATAAAACATACAAAGTAACAGTGGAAAAACTAAATGAAACGGTGATCTCAAAGCCAACAGGAGCAAACCTGGAGTCCACTCAGTGCAAAGAGAATGGAGGTGTGGTTTAGAGCTACTCTGAATCATAAGCACACAAAGTGTCAGTGTGCTCACTGGCAGCATTAGCCGATGTGAACCATGCCTCACAAAAAAAAGACATCACCTATCATAAAATCCCAAAGACTGCTGATCTGTATGTTGATGGAAAGAGTCACAGAGTGATCTCATAGAGTGTAGTTATTCATCAGTCACAAAAGAAATGGGTTTCCAGCCAAGATCACTCCAGAAGCACAATGTAGAATGGTCAGTGAGGTGAAAAAGAAGCATAAAGTAACAGCTACAGAGATGAAGGATTCACTGGTCATCTCTGTTCATGAGCTGAGTATATGCAAGATACTGAACAAACATGGTATACATGGCAGGACACCAGAGCCCAAACCTCCACCATAACTCTCCATGACATGAGGAGAGTTGTTCACACCAGACATGCTAAGGATCTGTCAAAGCCGAAGCACTTCTGTGAGGAAGAATGGTCCAAAAATTCCTCCTGGACATGGTGCAGGTCTAATCCACAGCTACAGGAAGCTCTTGACCTGCCAAAGGTGATTCAACCAGTTATTAAACACTGTTTCACTTTCACTCTGTATGGTTAATGGATGTGTTCAACAAAGACCTGAAATATTATGACTATTTGTGGATAGAAATACTTCATTTACTTCTCTGCAACTGTAAACTGGGTCGGTGATGTAATTTTTATGTAATGCTTCCTCCTGGCTATTTGTCGAGGTGTCTTTGGGCAAGACACCAAAACCCTGTAGACATGTAACATGTGTGGCAGCTCTCCAACATCAGTTTTCCCAACGGGATCAGTAAAGTATGTCATCATCTTTCTACAAAAAGACGTTTTTGAATTGAATCATTACTTCAAACAGCTTCCACTCACAAGATGATGACACACATGTTGCTTAGCAATAAGAAGTATCACATTCAACTGTTTACTTGAAAGTGATTGAAAGTAAACACTATTAAAGTACTTTTTTAAAATGTTGTGCTTACGTCCATGTTTGAGATACTTGTACTTCATTTAAGTATTTCCATTTCAGTGTCATTTTTATTCCACTGCAATTCAGTATTATAAATATTGTACTTTTTCCTCCACTACAATACACTATGTCAAATCTTTGGAACAAATCTTGGTTTTATTATTTGTAACATTGTACATTGTTACTGGAATAGAGTGATGGAGTGCTGCATCAGATCACCTGATGGTTTGGGAGTTGAACCAGAGAGTGATGGAAAACTACATTACAGGTGGGCACCTCATGAGGTTGAGTCTGCAAAGCTGTTATTAAAGCAAAAAGTGGCTAATTTGAAGAATCGAAACATCATTTTCTGTGTTGTTTTGATTTCCATACATGATTTATTTTAAACAATACTTAATTTCATTTAACATAACATCTAGTCCGGGTTTGTTTGACTGATGATTAACATTGTACTTTAAATATACTGAGAACTCTTCAAAAGCTATCAAATAAATGTAGTGGAGTACAAAGCTTCCCTCTGAATTATAGTAACATAAAAGTAAAACTCACATACCATGGAAATACTCAAATAGCAAACAAATGCCTTAAATTGTATGAATGAGTACAGTACTTAAGTAAATGTACTTAGTTACCTGCCACCAAGAAGATCATCTCTCTCCTTATTTTTATTAATTCATTTTCATTTTAAGTTTGTTGTACATTAATGTTATCAATTTAGTCTGATTTTGTTAAAATACTTTTTGAGTAAAGTAAAGAAAGAATGTGCATAGTATTTTGTAATTAACAAATTATGTTTTGAAGAAACAGAACTAACGAGTTCTCAGTATTCATCGTTTGAGAGTTAAAACTCTTTATATTCTGGTGATGGAAACCTTCTGTATGCCTTTAATAATCTCTGAAATAGTTATAATTAATTAATTATACAAACGTTTCTGCCAACTGTGATAAAGGTTAGTGTTGAATTCAGTCCATGCAGTCATCAGATAGAAATAAAAGCACCGGGAGCAGCCTCAGACTTGTACTAACTTCAAAAGCTAAAGCCTCAAGTTCCCCACATCAAACGAAGAACTGATTATTTAAACTCAGAAATGTAAGAGGAAAGAAAATCTGTCTTGACTATATCCTCTGTCCATGTTACTATACAGTAGTTCACTCAGCTAGTTTTACATTTTCAAAACTCCTGAAAGGGCATTAAACTAGTTTGTATTCAAACATCTAAGAAAGCTCTGATTCAAAGGCACAGAACGAAGACTGAGTAATTTCACAGAGAGCAAAAGTATACAGCCACACTCAGTACTGTATGATGTCTTCATGTCAGTAACATTTATTAGGTGAAGATGCTGAGCCATGTGCAGTGAGCATTGATCCTGTGGATTACAGTTCTCACATGTAGTGATCCTGTGGTGCAAGTACAGTACCAGAGCATCTGAAATGGTCTGTCAGTGCAGGCCACTACACACTGAAGTGCCCACACTTGTGGAAGGCGGGAAACAAGAAGACACAGTGACCCAGAGCTGTCACACCTGCTGGCCGCTGATGAGAAATGCAGTGTGGAGTGGAGAGGCACTGGGATTCAGTTTCAAAATGAATTTATGCAGTAAGAGAAGAAGAGAATTGCAAGACAGAAGAAGCAAAAGAACTTCACTGGACCCTGCTCCTGATCCAGACAGAGTGCACACGTGTGTGATGCCCCGGGGTCAGCAAATCCAAAGGTCGCCACACACACACTCACACTCACACAGCGTAAATAACACCTGAAGGCGACCAACTCCTGATGTTTAACACACGCTGGTTTTTCTAGGTTGTTGGTTAACCGTTTATGTCACTGGACAACTAACTACAGTATTATCTCCACATATCAGACAATGTTGGCGAAGTGTTAACCGTCTTATTTCTCTTTGCTGCTTCTCCTTCCAACTTTAGAGAAAGAACTGAGCAGGTCCAGAAGCACACATCAGTGGTTAAACTTCTTCTCCACAGGCAGCAGCTGCAGTAGTAGTTACTGGTTTATTCAGTTTCACAGATACTGTTCATTTCCGTTGTGCCATTAAAAAAAAAAAAGAACAAGCTAAATTTGCCCACGTTTCTTTCCCTGTTTCTGCTTGATTATGACCTGATCAGATTACATCCAGAGAACCTGGTTTAACAAATTAGACATAAAAATACACTGGTTCATTTATTTACTAAAAAAAAGTTTGACATAACTGCATGTGGCAAAATTATGTGATCCTTTGTGTTAAATCTGATCATATTTATACAGAAATAGATGAAATTCCAGAGGGTTCACAAACTTTCAAGCACTGATTATTCTTAGAGTCAGTATTGAAGGATCTTCAGGACCTGGCACTCGTTAGGGAACGACTGATCTATGTCATGACTTTAAAGCATAACAGCGTCTTATTAAAACTTAGATTTTCCTGTTATAATCTGGGCCATCATTTTTCAGCAAGGCAATGCGCATAGACGCAGGGACTGGGACAATGAACTGTGATGGATGTTTGGGCTGTCCTCCAAGAATGCTTGTCTAACCTGGAGGTTCATCACCAAGCTGATGATCTGCTGTTTCTAGACCTGTCAGTCACTGGTCATCATTACAGCTGACTACAAAGTTATCACTTCTGATAATACTCTTAATGCACAATGTGTCTGAAGCAACACTACACATGAACACGTGACTGCAAGCTGGAGGCCACAGAGACAAACACGGAGCCGCTCGCTTTCTCATCTTTACACATTAACTGCTCTGTCCCTCAGCTCAACTTCCGGCACTCAGATCGTGTAGTGGCCGAGCTTCTTCCCTAAAGTGCAGCTGTATTTCCCAGGAGGTCTCACAAGGACAGGCACAAAGCCTTGTTTCTTCTTTGTTGTCTGCTGAATGAAGGAAAGTCATTTTCTCAGTCTTCAGCAGTAAACAGCAGCTGGAGGCTTGGAGAGGACAGAACCGAGGTCGGTGGAACACACTGAGTCTGTGCTTACAGTCTTCTCATGTCTGTGTGTGTGTGTGTCTCTGATGTGCTAGCATCCCTTGGCTTGGAGAACGACTTCCATGAGTCCTGTCGAATGTGACTTTATTAAAAGACAAGAGCTGGTGGCAGGAAGTGAGCTGCTGCCTCTCCTGGTGTCCTCATATTGAGCTCTTTAGTCTGTTAGACACCCAGGAGACGCACAGTGATGGAGAAAGGGAGTAGTGGCGGACACAGCAGATGGGTCCCCCACTTGTCCACACTCTCCTGTGACTGTGTGACCCCCCCACACTTCCTGTTGGGAAGTGTCTGAAGAACCCGGGGCCGGTCTGCGCGTCACTGGCCGAGCCGCTGCTGACAGGCACTGTAGCGCCGCAGGGCAGCCAACAAGTCCTCGTAGGACACGTTTCTGTGGGACGGCAGGAAGCTAAGGAACAGAGCAGGACACACACGTCAAACACAGGAGATGATAAACTGTCAGTATAACAGCGACATCTGCTGGAGGGTTTATTTCACTGTAACATTCACACCTGAATCTTCTGCTTGTGTTCTGTCTAATTTATCCCTGTTACTGTCTCAGACTGTAGCTTACATGAATTCAGTGAGTCTAATGTGCCAGGGGAGGAAGCCCAGTGTGCTGTTCACGGGACCAAACTTCACCACCAGCTCCGGGTCGGGAATATTCTTTGACTCTGAAACAGACACAAAGATGGGCAGCACATCGTCAGCTGATGCAGCAACACAACCTGTTTCACACAACCATTGAAGAGTCTTTGTTTAATTAGACTTTATAATGTAATGCTGTAGATGAAGGTGCGTTTCTATCTGTCAGAGAACAACGCCTGATGTGTTAACCTTCTGCTGGTGTGGTCACTTCTGGTGCCTGACCAGAAACGTGGCTATTAGCACAGTGATCAATGTTATCATTGTATCAACATGTTTCAAAAGTACTGATACACATTAATCTGAGGTTATTGTTATTATTAATCATGCTATCTTGTTACATACATTACTTTAATACTCGCAGCATTAGTTGCACACCTCTAAAATACTAGTGTTTTGAGTTTCTCAGTACATTTAAGTGTTGCACACGGGTGCAAGTTGTGTAACTAGCAGCAAGTCTCTCCAGTACAGGGAGCAGGAATCACACAGGTGCAGCTGCTATTAAAGAGCTAACATGCTAACAAGGACTGAGTCTACTGTCCTTTTTTTCAACATACAGGCTGCAGTTTAGCATCTTAAGCAGAAAGTATTGAGGGAGAGTAGGTCTGTGTGAAAGATAGTACTACAGTTTGTACTGATGTAAATACTTGGAGTGTGGAGTCTCCATCTATCACACATAATCAAGTGAGGAGGAAGAGCAGGTCTGTAGTCTCTCCATCTGTAAGACTAACTTTGGCTAATGCTGGACTGTATTTTACCCTTCAGCAGGGGTAATTGTGAGTTACCCCAGTGATACGAAATTTCAATCTTCATAAAAACATCCTAGAGTTATATTCATCAAACATGGACAGACAATGTAATAATAGAACAGTGACACTGACTCTAAATGACCTCTGACCCGGTCTGATGTTATCTCATCTATTGTACTCTGACACACACATATCAGCTGACACATCACCATGAACGTGGAAGTCTAGCTGTGATTTAAATGCATTGACGCGTCTCCCTCACGCTCTTCAATGACGTTTTCAGGATTTTCACTAGCAGATGAACATGGGGATGATTTTGTGATTTTTTTTTTTGGGTAGCATGCTACACTAATAATTGCCTAATGCTGCACCGTCTTGAAACGACCCCGTGTCACCAACATAAAGTTGAGACATATCTTTGAGTCTTTCAGACTGAGTAGCTGCAACATATACACAGAAATGCCTGCTCACCACAACAGTGAAAAGAAACAGAAAATGTACACTGAGATAAAGCTCAGGAACAGAGTACGGGAAAAGTGGTACCTCTGAGCAGGATGTCCAGCATGGAGACGCTGATGTCTTTGGAGCTCCTCTCTTTGTTCTCCACAGAGCGGCAGAGCTGCTGCGCTGCCCGGACGATGCTCTGCTTCCCGTCCTCTGGAGACAACACCTTCAGTGTAGGCCTGCAGGACAACACTGTAAACGCGCACACACACACACACAACATGACGTTCTTTGACTGGTGGTACTAAAGTTTATCACTGAATGTTCTCTCTTGTGACTATCTGAACTGTGTTCAATGTGTGAGGGAGAGCACAGCAGCAGCTTCAGTTGACCAATCACCAGCCAGAATAGTGGTATCATGAGTCTATAAAAACAGACTTATGATACCACCTGTTTTGTAATATTGTGCACAAAAATCACAAAATGACCTTTTCACTAAATCATGCAGCCCTAGAACAAATCAGTGTTGAGAAATAAATGAATAAATCAAGTGTTTGATATTAATAGAAGATGTTGGAAGAACTAATAGACGTTTGAGAGGAGTGGAGGGAGAGGAGTTCTGATAATCTTTCATGTTGCCTTCACTGTCCATGGCAAGGTCAGTAACTTTGCAGTTCCCATACCAGAGAGTATGCAGGTGGCAAGGGTGCTCTCTGGTGCCTCTGTAGAAGAGCATGAGGACTTCTTCAGTCAACAGAGGAGAAGATGCTGCGGTGCTTTCTTGGAAAGTGTCACATGTGGGGTGCAGGGGAGAGCTTATGTGATCTTCACTCTGTGAGCTGACTCATGATTCCTGCTGATGGGGAGCTGCCACTATTGTACCCTCAGTAAACTCAATGATGCACTTAGAGCTGTATGATGCAGAGCAGTTGTATGATGGAAGGGTAAACAGGAAGCAGCTGAGCGTGGAGAGTGCACTGATTTCATGTGGTTTTCAAAAGGTTTGCTTTAAAGACTTTATACATAAGATAACGTTCATCTTGAATCTTTCAATTCCCTTGATGTTATCAAAATGGATGCCATTTTAGGAGTCTTAGAGTGAGACGGAAACCCGTATATGTGGCAGTGTCAATCTTTGTCTTTTGTAATGTGGAATACTGGTCTACCACATAGAGGAATGCAGTTCACCTTCCACTCAAAATACAGTCACACAAGTCAAGGACTCTTGATCATTGCTCCTCTGTGGGGATGCATGGCACGTGGCAAGTGTTTTTATAAAAACAAAGAAGGTTTAAACTGAGCCTCCTTTCTCGTTTCATTGATGTGACTCAGCTGTACTGACATCACCCTGGTGTTGCCATTACTTTTTCTTGCGACACTCTTCTGGCTTAATGTTATTCATAATCAGAGAATGTCTTTATTTGTATGACACCAAATTGGTCTAAGTCCTCACCTTGGTGTTGGTGTTTGTCACTGCCATTGCTCAGGAACTCCACGTTGTATTTTGATCCCTCTGCTCCCAACAAGTCCTGCTGCTGCCTCACTATCTCTTCCAGAAGACGGGAGGTATTCTTCCGAAAAATACCTGAGGGAAGACACCAGTGATCCCTGACATAAACACGGCTTGTGTTGTAAACTAACATTGTGCACATGTACATCTACATTTATATTTAGAGTTAGAAGCCACTAGGTCCCATATTTAGCCAGGAAATTGACCTAGACACAAACGGTATCAAATTATCCGTAAGCTAGGTCTAAAAATACACCGTCATTCACACTTGTGTTACTGCAGAAACTGGAAAATGAGCATCAGCTTCTGCATAACTCTACAACTAAGATACATAATGTGGAACAAATTATTATAAGCTCTAAAGTCACATGACAAGTCTGAAATAAACCACAGGCACAGGAAGGGGGTAGGATCGTTTTTCTGCTTCCGAGATTGATGACAGGAACCTACTTTTTTCATATGAAGGTTTTCTAAATTAACGTTCAACTCACTGGCTTAAAATGGATGAGAGTTACATAGAAACTGAGAGTAGTTGGCAGCAGAAACAATCGTCACCTGACCTGAGTTTTAGTAGAAAGGTCCGTTAAATACTGACGCGACAAAGAAATGGCGTAAAATGCTTACCCTGATGATCGTAGACGCTGACATAAGATATACCGACAGCCATACACCAGACCACCAGGTTTGCTATGTCCGTATAGCTGGGCTCTTCTTCCGCTACCAACAGGCCAATGTGGACCGGCAGTTTCTCCAGAGACTTGCCGTCACACAGCCATCGACTCCGGATTCCAGTTAGCGTGTTAGCTTTAGTATCAGGGTTATGATTTGACTTCTTCTGACGGTCCGAGAAACCAGCCTGGGCTGCCGGCAGAAGCAGAGCGGCCATCGCCCGCTCCCACAGGCGGCCCTTCCAGCTCCGAAGCCGCACACGGAGCCAGGAGACGAGCGCTCTGTTAACGTGGACCAGAACCAGCAAGAGCCGCCACAGCAAGCCGTACAGCAGCGCCATTAGTGTCCTTATTCCTTTGAAATGAAGTCTTAAAGGACAGTGGTCGAGCCAGCAGTAGAGGCGCTCTGAAGTATCATCGACCTGCTAAATCTGATTCAGCGTCTCAAACATTACAGCGTAACCGCCGCCATCTTGCCCTCTTTTCGGCGACCCCTGACCTGTGAACCGTCAGCGGGATACACGTTGCTCGCTGACTGGACGAGACAGGAGTGACGCAAAACTACACGAGCCTATGGCGATCAGTCTCCAACATTCAATGTTTTTTTCATCGTTCATATAATTCATAATAATATGAATAAACACACGGCATTATATGCTGCATTATATTAAGAAGTTTAAACGAAGCAAAATATGTTTTATTTTTTGGAACATTTAATAGCAGTTTTGCACACTTGGCATTCTCTCAGCTAGTCTCTTGGTGTCGTCTGGAGTGATTTTCCAACACTTGTTGATTGCTTTAACTTCACTCTTTTTATTTCTCACCTTTATAGGACTTTAAGCTACAATTACATCAAATACACAGGAAACTAGGCGAAACAATAAAACGTAGGCTACATATAGGCCTACGTTAAATAAATAATATGACTATAGCACATTATATCCTTTATATATATTGAAGACAGATCAGACAGCTGGAAGGTACGTTGTCGAAAATAGAACACATTGGTTTAAAACTGGAAACCGTCTCATTTGGATCGGATGAGTCATCTGATGCAGCAGTACTTCATCACTGTCCTCCAACTGGTCCAGCAGGGTGATCACACTGAGCACAATACAGACGAGATATCATGCTGTTGCAAAGTGTCATGTATCTGTTGTGTTGTTTTTCATTTTATCGTTTTATTATTAGAAAAATAAATCTTTGTTGTTTTTTTTCTTCCTCGTTTTCTTTTGAGGCAGGGTAAATATACTTTTTCTATTTTGTGTGAAAAAACAATATAAAACGAAAGAGTATCAATACTTCACACTGTGCTTACGTTACGTACAGTACTTGAGTAAATTTACTATGCCTGAAAAATCTAAGGAGTCATTTCTACATGGGTCCAGTAGGTGGCGGTAGCGCAAAGGTTTCTTGTTTGTCTCCAAGAAGAAGAAGAAGAAGTCAAACGAAGGCGGTAAACAGTAGTTGTCATGTAGCTAGTTTTGATGTCTGCTGTCAGAAGAAGCCAACAGATAAATGATGAACAGTTTTTTTTTATTTCTTCTACAGCTAAAGGAAATGGTGAAAGGAAGAATTTAACATGGCGACCAGATTACTGAAGCGAAGTGGCGTTTCAAACGAAATGTGCGAGAGACTCAAACGGCATAAAATAGAAAGTTGTAAGGTGAGTTGATGCTAGTTAGCACACGGTTGGCTGACCTGTGATTTGTTTTGGTCACATGTAATACAAATTTACGTCTAGTTTCACTTATACAAGCTTTTGTTTTTTATTATAACAATAATTCCAAATAATTTCTCTGTGCAAACTCATCAACATAGTTAATGTTTCCAGGAAATAAGAGATTCTTACAGAAATACTCTATACTTCAAATTTTATTTGATAATCTGATTTACAGCTGTGTAGAATAAAATAACCCAAGGAATCAGGGTTTTGATTTCTGGTTAATTTCTGAACTCGATGACTCATTCATATGTGGATTATATGAATTAATATATATTATATAAATGGATTATGCATATCAGCCGTCACCCCCCCCCCCCCTACTCTAGGATTTAGAGTAAATCATAGTACAGAAACAGCACCTGTTTAAGTCACCAATGATCTTCTCTTAGCTTCAGACCAAGGCCTTCTCTCTGTACTGTTTCTGTTAGATCTTAGTGCTGTATTCGACACTATAAGGTGGTTTAACTCATATCTATTAGATAGATACCAATTTGTTTATGTTGATGACAAGTCCTCCATGCACACAAAAGTAAGTTATGGAGTTCCACAGGTTTCTCTCCTTGGACCAATTATGTTTATTTTATACATGTCT
Source organism: Ctenopoma multispine (assembly GCA_034779795.1). NCBI lineage: Eukaryota > Metazoa > Chordata > Actinopteri > Anabantiformes > Anabantidae > Ctenopoma > Ctenopoma multispine. Next base: position 2,322,249 of record JAUYWH010000016.1, read on the forward strand.
CCCTGGGCAATATTATAGGGAAACACTCAATAAATTTCTATTGTTATGTGGATGACACCCAGCTATAATTATCTATGAAACCAGATGATCTACTCAAGTAAAGTACATGCACAAAATCGTATTTAAAGTACAAAAGTAAAAAAAATTAAAGTTCCATAACCCTCAGGATCATTCAAGAAATTCCAAATGACTGTCTTGCTGCGTCCCATTTCAGCAGTGACCACGTTTAAAACGTCATGACAGTGTGACTACCTGACAGAAAATGGCAATGAATTTTTTGCACAGATTTGGCCTTTTAAAGGCATGTGGTCAGCTTTTGATTTTGGTAAGATTTTGATCAGCTGTAAAACAGCCTGATTCAGTTTAAGCGTTGTTTTCAATAAATGCTCACATGAATGTTTTGTCTCACTCCCATTTCTTCTTGTAGCATGTTGAAGCTCTACTTGGAACCTTGTTAAGATCCAACCAAGCAATATATGATTTTTTGCCATTTGTCAAGTGGTCTTAAACTTGATCGGTGCTATATAATGATTTCTATAAAAATCTATTCCTGCAAAAAGTAACAAGTAACTAATGGTGCTAAAATAAATGTGGTGGAGTAAAAGTGCAAAAATGTTCTCTGGTTTGTAGTGAAGTAAAAGTAACATAAAATGGAACTACTCCACTAAAGTACAATTAGCTTTAAACTGTACTCAGTTCTTGAGTAAATGTACATACTTACCACCTCTGCTGATATCTCATATATTCATATCTGAGATATCTGAGATCTCATATCTGCTCCACAGTGATCAGTGAGATAAGTAGTGAAGGTGCGGTGGCCAAGGCGTTTCAATCCAGAAAGTGAATGAAAGTTTCACACATATCAACCCCCCCCCCAGTGGTGGAATGTAACTATGTACATTTACCTAAGTACTATACTTGTACAGTTTTAGGGATTTTCAACACTTTTATGTCCATTACTTTTTTATTTCTTATTTCTTTTATTTATACTTAGGATTTACTCCATTTCAGAAGTAAATATTGTGCTTTTATGCCACTTATTTGACACTTATAGTTACCTTTCAAAATCAAATTAATAGTACAATATACTGTATCATTATATTTCATTATATATATATATTCCTGATGTGTAATTCTCAATGTTTCTGGCAGTATGTAAAATTATTTTAGAGTCAAAACCATACAAAATTATGAAACTGCAAAAACAGAATCAAAATAACATATAAGGTTAAAATAAGCTCTGCTAATATTATTTTTTAAGATCACATTTGTGCATCCTGTTATCATGTGATGGAAGAGATCTGTCTGGGTGTCACCATATTGCTGAAGTGTATCATCACTGAGATACATTCTGCACATTACTGACCCTTGATGCAATAAGATGCAGTGTTGACACTTGTCTATTTCTTCTCCAGGATCTGTTGTCTCTAACACCTATTGAAGTGATGCATGCTGCTGGTTTGAGCTACCAGAAGACCTCAGTGCTGCTGCAGTCAGTGAGCAAAGCCATTGCACCAGCAGTCACCACGGTTTGTGTGCTTTTCTACATTTACAGGTCATGGTGACTGGCTCACATTAGGGAAAAGATTCAGTCACAACCTTTGCAGGTGGCGCTCAAGTTAGTTGAGATGTGGGAGACTGCTGTGCTGTTGTAGGGTTGTCCCAGTTGGGGCTCTGATTATTGTTAAATGATCAGACTTCAAACGGTAATTTTTTAGTTAGCATGTGACTTAACTTAAAGCTGTCTATTCCACTACTCAAAGTGATTTTCTGTACTGCTTTGCAGTTATTCATAATGTTGTCTCTTAATAGGGTGCAGCAGGTATAACCGTTTCATGTAGCAGTGCAGTGGGTTCTGTGAGAAACAAAGATTCATAATACTTATGTTACATGTTTTGTTCAGCAAGTTAATCTTCACAAGTAAAAACCATACCAACCAAATCGTATTTGAAGTGTAATAATGACCATCGGAAGTAAAAAGCTACTGTTGTTATAAACTAAGTACACCACGGTTGCATGACAACCAATAAATTTCCAACTTGTAAATTTATTGAACAGGCTCACCTCTTCTACAGAAGCTTCCCCTTAGCGTGACCTGATTCTAAGGTGTTCAGGCGTAATGGCAGTAGTAAAGGCTTGCTGTTGTTGTTGTTGTTGTTTTGGTAGGCTCTTGAGATGTGGAAGCAACATTCAGACTCCTGTTTCTCTACATCATTACCTGCACTGGATAAACTGCTGAGAGGAGGCCTGCCGTGCGGGACAATCACAGAGGTACATCAAAGAAATAATCATGGCAGCATTACACACACACAGATGGCTCTAAATTCTTTAGTAATTCATTAGACCAGATCCTATCTGATGAGATTACTGAAGCTAGGTAGAACACTGAACAGAATGAGATGATGGCTACGGTTTACGTCATCTCAGGTGACGGGGCCGTCTGGCTGTGGGAAGACTCAGATGTGCTTGATGCTCAGTGTTTTGGCCACTATGCCCAAGAGTGAGGGTGGCCTGGACAGCAGCGTGATCTACATCGACACGGAGTCGGCTTTCTCTGCTGAGAGGTAAGACTTGTAGTCTGCTGTTTTCTCTCAATGGCCAACACACAGGTGAATGTGCACAACATAGACATTCCCCATTGCTTATTTGTGAAGTTAGTTAGCTAGATTTCTATTTCTGCATTATTCAAACATCTGGTCTATCCTATTTGGATTTAGAGTTCAGCTATTTTACAAAACATGAGGCTTCCTGTGATACATTTGTTTGTGTTCTGTAATTCTATTACTGCTATATGATTTATATAATTACAATTGTGATGTCAGCTTGTGTGATTATCTAACCACAGATGGCTTTGATTAATTACCTTTTAGATTTAACGATAGAAAAAGTGTAACAGCTGTTCTGTACTGTGTGTGTCAGGCTGGTGGAGATTGCACAGAGCCGGTTTCCAGACTATTTCCTCAGCAAGGAGAGAGTCCTGCAGATGGCAGGCCGGGTCCTACTCTTCAGGGAGCTCACCTGTGATGATGTTCTCCATAGGTACAGTATGACAGAGTTAATGTTGATACTGCTTTCTTAAGCCAACCTAAATTTTGACTAAGAGTCACTGAACAACAACAACATACACCAAGACCTCTGGCTGTAAAGACACACACTTAATAATTGAAAAACCATGTATGAATCCTGGTGTTTAGACATGTCTCTGACTGGTTTGTACTGCATCATCTGTCAGACTGGAGAGACTGGAAGAAGACATTATCTCAAACAGAGCAGGCCTAATCATCCTGGACTCTGTGGCCTCAGTGGTGAGAAAGGAGTTTGACACAACGCTGCCTGGGATCCTGATGCAGCGCAGCAACCTGCTGAGTCAGGAAGCCACCATCCTTAAATACCTGGCCCATCAATTCAACATACCGGCAAGTACACACTCTCAGGTCCTTCACTTCGAAGAGGTAAACATACAGGCCCCTGCCAACATAGTGCAGCACTCCTACGGCAATACAGCTCGTTTAGTTGAGTGAAGGTAAAAAGGTCACATAGCAGAGTACCTGTGACAACAACTGTGAGAGTTTAATGCACTGACAAAATCACAAAATGGAAACGTAAGCTGGCAACAGGAATGAACTGCACGTCAACGTCCGTTCGCGTGATTGGGATGTGACAGCTGGCCATTCCCAGGCTATGCGGTTTCCTGGAAATCTCCTCTTCTCTTATGATAAGTGGAAAATATTTGCCTTCAGGCTTTTTATTATTATTATTTTTATTATTTTTAATTTCGTGAGGCGTTCAGGGACAGTATAGAGTGTAGTTTATTTGAGCGCAATAGCCAGTGCTGCAGCTTCTTTACACATACAGCCTTGCTGACTGATGTCGGCTGACATTGCTGTCCAGGACTGATCTGTATGTGGGGTTATGTAGCCCCTCTCTGCATACATTACTGTAATTCTGTTTGATCACCACTAGATGTAAGTGCTGCCATATGGAAAGATATGACTGTAAAAGAGACCCCAACAATCACACCTATGCAGGATGACTCCAACCGGATAAATTGATTGGTTGCACAAAAGTCTTGAATCATAGCACTTTTTAAACTACCTTTGAAGGGACCGATGGTGTTGATGTTGTACAGATTGTAAAGCCCAATGAGTCACATCTGTGATTGATTTGATTTGATGGGGTTGATATTTCTAGTCCTATTGCAAATAATTGTCAGGGCTACAAGACTGTGCAGAGCTGAATGTTTGCAGTTTATCAGACTATTAACCAACATATAAGCCCACTGAAAGAATCTCGAAAAACATTTAATTACCTCTGAGCCTTATGACTTTAGAGCTAGGTTAAGGGTTAGAGTTTCTAACTTGAATACCTGTTGCTATAGTCTTTTTTTCTCTACATTCTCACAGATTTCAGGGACACCAGAAGTCAGAGGAGGTAATTAGCATTTTGCAAAATGGCAACAATCATTAAAAGTGACAGTGTGGTTGTCATGTAATTACAGTCAGATGATCTGAACACTACTTCACATGTCTGTCTTTGACCTCTGGCTTATTTCTCACAAATACAGAGATCTTATCAGGGTGATGTGAATCTGGCTGTTATTACTCTGACTACATGGGGCTTTCAGAGTTGATGCTGGTCATCTTAGAATCTTTAGGCTGTGCTAAATATTTTAAAGGTGTAGCATTGCACTTATTGAAAATGTCTTGCAATAACATGTGTAATCACTTGCAAGCCAAAAATAAACCTTTGCTTCCCATTGCCAGCTTAGCAAGACTTGGTCTGTTTTTTTGTCCTCTAGGTGGTCCTGACCAACCAGATCACAACTCATGTAGGAGATCAAGGTGAGAGTTGTTCTATTTTTTATGTGTTGGAGCTGGGATTTAAGAGGCTGTTTTGCTGGTACTTCTCAAAACAAGGGTGAGGAGCCCATTCTCCTCGAGGGCTGCTGCCCTGCTTGTTTTCCAGCTAGCTTTGCTTTACTCACTGCTGATTACCTGGATCCGGTTTGTTAAATCTCTCAGAAGCTGGAAGATGCCAATTCACTTTCCCGACTCCACCCTCATGTGAGATGGTTTCATCCAGCTTCTGCATGGGTTGCTCGCACCTGCCTTAAAGAGTAACTTAATTCCAAGTTGAAAAACAGTATTTCATTTTCTGAAAGTCTCTAATATTACACTGATGTCACATGTTACTCTACAGTGTCTGTTTCTCAAACTAGACACTTTGTGTAATGTATTTGTCCTCTTAAGCAGTAATAATCTAGGGCCACCCACTCATCTATTTGTTATTGTTAGAGCCAGTTTGTGCAGCTCTAATGTTGTATGAGATTTGCAGTTTCTTGTCAATGTCTTGCAGAGAATAGTCTTCATTACTCAGAGCAGGAAAAGTCTAAAGAAGGCCACTTTTATTACTTCTTAATCATCAATCATCATCAGAATTCGCTTTTCTTTCAAAACATTCTTTTAAAGCATTTCTAAGTTATCCAAACTTCAGACCTGTTTGGATAACGAGTACAGTCATGTTCCAAAGTTAGTAGCCTGTCTTTTTGTGTGCGTGCATGCATGCGTGCGTGCGTGCGTGTAAAAACATAATAAAAATTAGCTAGTCGTAGTGGGTGTTAGTGGTAAATATTTGGCAAATAAAATCTCAGAGGAACAATAACATATAACCTTTTTTCCCTGTAGCATTATTTATTGTACAAAAATGAAGCCAAAACTGAAAAAAAAAACACGTGGGCATTACGACGTCAGTAGCTTGTGGATCCACCTTTAGCAGGAGTAACTTGAAGAAATAATTTCCTGTATGACTTTGCAGGTTATTATCCACTATCCCTGCTCTACCCACTTCCAGTTACCTGAATGAGGTGTGTTCAGCCAATCAGAAGCTCTAAGTGCTGGGATGGTTGTAAAATAAGCAGGGCAGTTGCCCCTGAGGGCCAGGATTGTCCACCCCTGGCATAGAGGATGCCCCTGTCACTTTTAAATCCTTTGTGTGGCAGCATTTTGGGTAGCCTGTAGAAATGGCGGATGGTTTGACCACACAGATATGAAAGGCTGCTCACTTGATTGCAGTGCAGGAGACATGCTACTGGTTAATGACATAGTTACGCGTTCGTTATTGAAGACATTCAAGTGTCATAATCTCGTCCTGTGAACCCAAACTTATGTTTCTTCTCTCGTCTCATCTTGCCTTGAGCTAATTTTTCCGTCGCACACATGTTTAGGTTTCATCAAAACAGTGAGTGACACAGGTCAGACTCTCGTTTCCACTTCTCAGTCACCGTTTATCTGCTGTTCTTATTGACTCAGAACTACCTGATCTTCAGAACAGAGATACTCCTCTTGAAAATGGAAAACAACAACAACAGTCCACACAGGGAAAACACTTTTTATATTAAAAATTAAACAACATTTTTATTAAACTTTTAAACTACTTTTGATATGCACCAGTGCAGGCAGAAGCAACATTTACTTGAAACTGGGAAGTTTGTGTGTGTGGTGTAAATGAAACTTAAGTCAACTTTTGATTTAAAAATTCCTGTGTGCAGATAGTTTTACCTGAGGGTGGCGCCAAAGTAATCCTCATGATGAAATATCATGTACACGTCTGTATGGATCATGATTTTCAAAGTTCAGATACGCAGCTCATTGTTGACCTTGGAAACATCAGTTGATGAAATGATCTATATTTAGTAGTGGCTCTAGACGTTCTGAACAAATAACATGATCCTCATCAACAGATTATAATTTCTGCCCCAGTTCTGTTTGTTTTAGCTTTTGTCTTTTCTTTCAGCCACATTCACCTCTCTCTTTCGTTTCTCTTTTACCTCCTTTCTGTTTCCTTTTTCATCCAGGAGTTTGCACAGAAAATAATTTCATCTATGGACTTCCAGCTCAGCTGCATGAAAGCATTCATGGCTTGGTCACTTGGGGGGCGGCTGTGGCTCAGGAGGTAGAGCAGTTGCCTGAATGTGTGTGTGCTTGTGTGTGTGAATGGGTGAATGAGAAGCAGTGTAAAGCGCTTTGAGTACCAGTCTAGGTAGAAAAGCGCTATATAAGTGCAGACCATTTACCATTTACCATTCTTGCTGGCTGAGATAAAAGGGATGGTGGAGTTAGTGAAACAGGTGCTGGTGGCTGAACTATGCTGGACCAGCTAAAAGAGACCAGTTCATAACAGAGCCAAATTCCAGGGGACAGAGCAACCAGCCTTTACTTTCATACCCAATCCCCAATGTTATTTTGCTCAGTGTTCTTTCCTCCTGATCACTGTAGTTCTCAGGAAATGAGTGAGAAGGAGTATTATTATACATATTTGCATATTACATAGTTGTTCCTGGTCTCGTCTACATAAACTGTTGCACAGGGCATGCCTGGCACATGATGTGGCTATTCTTTTCACATTCACATTTCCTGGGGAAATGTTTTGAGGAAGGCAGAGTTGCTGATGTGACAGGAGTGAGGCAGGATTCCTGCTTAGCATGTGGAAAAAGCATCAGGAGGGCAGTGAGGCATGTGTTGGCCTGACTGGTTAGAAAGGTTTCTGAAGATGCGTGGACTGACACAGAACGAAAACAAATGTTCTCATTTCTGCCAGAAGTGATTTCCTGAATCATGTGTGTTCAGTCAGTCAGAAGCGGGAAGATACCATCTCAGACGAGGGTGGAGTTTTGACAAGACAAACTGAACTGGTATCTTCCAGTTTACTCCAGATTCTAGTTTACTATTGAAGGAAACAGGAACTCTGCTCCCCACCAGGACATTTCGAGGGACATAATCCAGTTATCAGTCTGTGATTTCAAGCTCAAGAGCAGCTGGGTCGTGCATCAAGACAGCAATTCGAAACAAAAGAGCAAGTTCACGAATGTTTTGAGTCAAACTACCAAAGCATTCTTGCTGGCTGAGATAAAAGGGATGGTGGAGTTAGTGAAACAGGTGCTGGTGGCTGAACTATGCTGGACCAGCTAAAAGAGACCAGTTCATAACAGAGCCAAATTCCAGGGGACAGAGCAACCAGCCTTTACTTTCATACCCAATCCCCAATGTTATTTTGCTCCGTGTTCTTTCCTCCTGATCACTGTAGTTCTCAGGAAATGAGTGAGAAGGAGTATTATTATACATATTTGCATATTTTTGAACTGAAATCATTTGTTTGTTGTTTTAGATCTAAATATGTACTGCCACAGCAACAAGATGCTGTGGCAGTACTTTAAAGAGGGGGTTCACGCTTTAAATCTGCGTGTGCACTTCTGTAAATGTCACATGAAAAAACACTTTTACTCCACTGGTGAACACTCTTCTTGGGACTCAGATCTATTTCACTCTTCTTCCTATTACAATATTTATTTTATAAGTAAGAGAACACAATACGTATTTAGCATTATACAGTTTTAGCTTGAAGTTAATTTATATTTGCTTATATTAAACAAGTAAAAAAATATCTTTCTTTTTAGGATCTGCCACCTCTGCCGAAATGGATTCTGGGTTTGTGACAGCAGCTCTGGGGAACACGTGGAGTCACAGTGTCAACACACGTCTTATTGTCCAGTATGTGAATGCACACCAGAGACAGGTGAGAGATGCACCTGTGCAGTGAGTGAACAGCTTGGTTTCTCTGAACAGTTTTTAATCCATGATTTCTAAACAAATTGGTTTTATTTATACTGTGAAAGAAAAAAGCTGATGCTTTTTCACGGAGCTGGGAAGGTCAAAATGTATACTAGGAGGTAGTAATGTAGATAATGTCCTGGTTATAAAACAGTATAATATTGAGACATGTTTTGGCCACACTAACTACATACAGTGCCTTGCGAAAGTATCTGAACTTTTCTACATTTTCTCACATTACAGCCACAAACATGAATCAATTCTATTGGAATTCCAAGTGAAAGACCAATACAAAGTGGTGTACACGTGAGAAGTGGAACGAAAGTCATACATGATTCCAAATATTTTTTAC
>JAUYWH010000016.1:2333688-2390831 GCA_034779795.1 Ctenopoma multispine
AGCAAAAGGTGGTTTTACAAAGTATTTACTCAGGGGGCTGAATAATTACGCACACCCCACTTTTCAGTTATTCATTTGTAAAAAATATTAGGAATCATGTATGATTTTCGTTCCACTTCTCACGTGTACACCACTTTGTATTGGTCTTTCACATGGAATTCCATTAGAATTGATTCATGTTTGTGGCTGTAATGTGACAAAATGTGGAAAAGTTCAAGGGGGCCGGATACTTTCGCAAGACCAAACATGAGAATCATCACTTGAATTTGCTTTGTTTTGCACATCATCAGAAATCAGAAGTATCACCTTTCTGACAGTGTCAACAAAAGTGAGATATTGTAACCTTGTAACAGGATTAATTGCAGAGCTGTTGTATACGATAGCATTAGATGGCACAGGTGGACCTAATAAACTGGCCAGTGATGTGTATTTACTGTTGACCTCTTGCAACATTGTGGTTTTGTGTCATGTGGTCCAGAAGAATCTGCAAATCTGATCCAGAGAAGAAGTGGGGCTCATCCTCTGATGCTGGTACTGCTGATACTGGTTTAAAACTTGTGCCCTAGGGTTATACCTACTGCATTTAACCAGCATTATAAGCAGACAACAACCAGTGTCACAGAAATACTTGTTCATCGATAGTTCCAGCATAAAGTCATAGCAAAGATTTAATGCTGCTCTGTTTCATTTAGTGTTTCATTTTTACTGTATATATACTTTTTCCTGGAGAAGTGGTGTGAATGGCCCTTTACTGAGTGATCTTTCTAGGCAAACCTTTTCTGTTTGGGCTGCAACTCCAATTCAGACAACTAAGAGGTATCACAAACAATAGATTAGACCTTACAGTTACAGTAATTATAATGAAAAGGGTGTGTTGTCATTCTTGTCCATCATTTACATGTATCAGCTTTAGGGAAACAAATTGACATCACTAAAATTGACTTCACGTTTGGCTAAAGTAGTTAAACTCAGGACCTCTGGACCAACTCTTTAATTAATCAGTTAATTAAAAATCAATGATTATTATATGTGTTATTGGTGTTGGCAGGAAATGTTGAAACCACATGCTGGACCAAAAAGGGAGGAAGTCTCTACGGATATATTCTAATGATGTAATGTTATTTCAAAGACTCTAAATAATGTGAAATGTCGATGCGATTTTGCCTGAGTTATTTAATCAGTCTTAAGGGGAAAATGTGGTGGCTTTTCCACATGGACACGTCTCTTTAATGGTAATTCCATGTCATTGTGGACTGGGGTGGGCTGAACCCTGATGTGGGCCCATGACTTTACATGTCTGTGAGAATCAGTGGAGATTATTCACACTGTTAATTTATGGGACTAGCCAAAATACCTGATTACTCACCACGGGCAATCTGATCTGCTGTGAAGGTTTATTTAAATTTTAATCATGAAACGGAACACATCTGCAACTGGTTAGTTTTGACTTTAGAGACATTCTTGAAATGGAGCTTCACCTTTTGAGATCAGGCACATTAACTGCAGGGGGTGTTGTCCTTAGTCCCATTTTACAACCTGTCTTTTGTGTACTATCTATCTTAAAATGGATTTATTAGATATGTGCAACAAACGTAAGCCAATAAATTATGCCTTTAATCAATCCAATCTCAGACTTTCAAAAAAAAAAAAAATAAGGCACCCATTCCCAAACTTTTATACCCCTGCAACCGTCTCCTCTTTGTTTTTGTTTTTCATTTTTGTCTTGTCCCTCTCTCACCGTTTTTCAGATATTAATAGCCAAGTCGCCTGTGGCTCCATTTGCTGTGCTGAACTACACTATTCAGAAGCAGGGAATCTGTATAGATGGTGAGTGAAAACCTCCGTGTTAGACCAAAATTTGTATTCAGACAGAGCTGTGGCTGTCTTCCTTTATTAATACTTGTAGAACGCACCTGGATGCAATCTTATTTTTGAATCTTACAGTTTTACGATGTTATTTATTATTATTTATTACTGGAAATAAGATGAGATAAAATAAAGAAGAAGTCCACAAAAGACCCAAATCCCAACTGTGAAAAAAAAAAAAAAAAACATTTTAACAGATTAAGGTAGGAGCACCCTAGCAGCTGGTTCTTGCACAAGTCCAACATGTGACATTTGTTGCATGTCTCACCCCTCATGTTTCCTGTCTGAGCTCCACTGTTAACTACAGTGAAACCTTGGATTGCGAGCATAATTTGTTCCGTAAAAATGTTTGTAATCCTAAACACTCCTATATGAAAGTGAATTTTCCCCTAAGAAATAATGGAAACTCTGGTGATTCGTTTCACAACCCAAAAATATTCATATAAAAATGACTGATTCAAAATATAAAGTAACACCACTCAAACCAACATACACTGTCACCGGCCAGCAGATAGACATTGTGATCACGTGAGACTCTGCAGACAAATTGTATTCATACTACTCGTATTGCAAGACATCAGCTTGTTCATCAAGTTAAAATGTATTAAAATGTCTTGCTCTTCTTGCAAAACACTCGCAGGCAAAGTTACTCGCAATCCAAGTTTCCACTGTATTAAATATTATGAAAGAAGCTCAAACAACTATGATGAAAATACAGGAAAATTCTCAATAATTTAAAATGTATGTGTTAAACACAAGATAGATTATTAGGGGTGTAACAGACTTTTATCAGGTTGCCACAACCATTACACCCCAACACACTGCCACTCCCACATATTAATTACAGCTCTGTGCTGCTCACAAATATAATACAATATCCCAGATGTCTGATATTTCTTCTTCTAAGTGGACTTGTCACTTCCCTTTAAGTGTAGGCTCTATCTTAGGGAAGTAATACTGTGTCTGTATAGATGGTGGGGTGTGAGCTGTCTGCCAGCTGCAATGATGGTGTGCTACATTCAGGGACAGTAAAAAAAATATTGTAATCTTAACTTTTATGCCATTTAAGCTCTCTGGGTGTACAGATGTGCTGTTTGTATCCCCCTGTAGACTGAGCAGTGACCTCTTAGAAAAGTACAGTACTAATGACCCCCTTGTCCTGGATGGGAACCGTTCTGCCTTAAACACTGACACAAAAGCAAAATACAGTCTGGAACCAAATGTTACCTCTTGTGTTTGATTCTATGGCTGACCTGCCAATTAAATGAATTGTTCAACAGGATCTTGTGTAATTCCCATTGTCCAGTGAGAGTAAACAGCCTTGTTAGGCAGCCCTTTAATGGTTCCCATTCTTTCTTGGGGCCACATGAATTTTCATAATGTTGACCTGCCAAGTAAATGAGCATTTAAACCTTCTGACTGCAGTTTGTGGTTGAACTCCTCCTCACCTGAGGGTCATGAGGGTTAACTTGTCTAATGAGAGAGCACACTCTCTCACATAGTTTATTGTCACTGTGCAGTCACATGTCCTAACAGATACTCATTCGGCTGACAGGACTAAATAAGCAAACATCGGACTAACTAAACTGTAGTTTAGCTGTTTAGCCTGATATAGGCCATATGTGAAACGATGTTGCTCTTTAGAGTTAGAACTAAAAAGATTGATAAAATGTGTAGCTGTGTTCGTATTTCCCTAGTAGTTGAAACAAAACATGACCAGGGAAAACTATGAAAACACACTTTCAGTGAACATACTGTATTGATCTCAGTTACGTCTCCTTGTTTACAGTACTCTGTGCTTAACACAAAGCCAGTTTCCCATAATGCAGTGCTGTGCCATCATCCCGAGCCAAATTACCAACATTGTATAATAGTGGTTGAAGTTCACATACAGGGCATGCTCCCTCCCTCCCTCATATTCACGCCAAGGCTTCATGTAGATACAGACGGCTGCCGCACCCTGAGCCAAGTCCATTTAACATATTTAAATAAACACAATCACCATTTTAGAAATCACTTTTTGGAACTGGAAATTGTCTGGAACAAGAAGCTATTGTGCAATGTTTTCACTTCCCATCGACAGATTACACTTCCCATCAAGACTGGTAACACATTAAACACATGATGGACAAGAAGCCCAAAAATGATTCAGTGCTAGAAATTACAATTTGAGTTAAACTGCAACGTTAACATTTGTGACTGTACCTCCTCGTCTTTGTTTTGTCATTCAATGATCTCATTCCACTCCTTCCAGTGCACATCACTTTCATGATGGGAGCTGTTGCTGCTGCTTGGCATTGCATAACAGTCCCTGTCTTTGTTGTGAGGTTTTGTGACCACTGTTTGCCAGATTCACAGATGAAAGACATTTGCATCTCAACTTTGAATGTTTTAGCTAGTTGTCCTATCCAGAGTTACTCACCACTAGGGGAAAGCTTGATCTACCAGACTGGAAACATTACAGATGATCATTATAGCCCCTGACAACGGAGAAACAAACATTATTTTTGATCTGGAATTGATTACATGAGATATAAAAGTATGGCTTTTCTACTGCGTGTTAAGTAAGAATGTAGAAAACAAAAACATACAACAAACTTCCTCTGTGCCATAAACCCCTGACCACACGTACTTCAAACCGAATGATCATAAAAGCAGTACTCTTCTTTGACCCACTTTTGCTGTGTACCTCCAAATCTTTCTGGGAGTTGTAGGTTTGGCTGAGGAAGGCTTATGGAAGGAGGTAAGCTTATGTGGGTGGACTGGACTGGAACTGATACAAAAATGCCCTCCCTTTTAAGAAAAGAATTGGAAAGCAGACTGGCTCATGGCAGAGAGGAGATAGATGGCAGGGAAAAGAAAGCTGACTAGAGGAGAGAGATACATGATGCACCTTAGCAAGATGCTGCATGCCTGGGAATTCACTTACTGCCTTGGGGATTATTTATGGGCCTGCCTGGAGTGGCCAAGCTGGCAGAGCATGTGGAAGAAAAAAGTGCTCCTGCTGCACAACTGTCCCACTGTATAAAGCTACAGGAGCTAGCTCGGTTCCTCTTGTGTTCCATGTGGTAACCAACACAGGAGAACAGATTCATCATGGTAGTTCCTGGGAAACCCTGTTGTCTTTCCAGGTTTCCCAGTAGATTTTTAAATTATATTTGTAGATTACACTCAATTGCAATTAAATTATGGTATATTCTTTGACACATTTACACTCATCTTCACTGTTAAAGCAATGTCCCACACAAGATCTGCCACAAATGCTGTTTAATTTATGTCCAAACACTAACTTTTATGAGCTCAAAGGATCAGATATTTCTCTCTTTTTCTTTAAGTCTAATCATCAGAAGTGTGGTAGTGTCATCAGTTGGACTGTGTGGGAACTGTTCTGGGAAGAAAGAGTAAAGGAATGAGGGGAAGGCAGCAGGGCAAGAGTGCCTGACATTACAACACGCCCATATCCCAACCCTGACCTTTTTGTGTGCCCAGACATGTTTGAAGTTTGAGATAATGATCCTAATTAGCCCCCTCCTCTCATAGGCCCTGACCCAACACAAACGCACCAATAATCAAATCAAACAATTACAGGGGAGACTTATTACAGTTCTGCAGGCAGTTCAGCCTCACAGCAGTTTGGTCATGGGAGCCTGGCCTCCCTCAGCCTCACAGCTCTGCTGGCTAAAGATTTCCTCCTCACCTCCTTGTTCTCCTCAAACACAACAGTGTTCAAAAGAGACCATACAGCAATGTGCGAATGATTTCCATCTTTCTAGTCTTGCTTATCTTTATTGTCCTCCCCTAAATGTGAAATATTTATACTTATTTATACTATACTGTTTTCCCCACTTCTTTTACATTTAAAATACTCCAAAGGTGGATTCAGTCAGCGGACATAATTAGCCAAATTATAGAATTCATATTTTTCTTCTTCAAAAAACTCTTCTCTTGTGCCTAAATAGAGACAGTGTTGGCTGGTCATCTCTCTCTTTATTAGGATAATGAGCAAAATGCACACATTAACACATGCACATATTTATTAAATTATATTGCATACTTTTGCAGTTACATGTTTGGACAGGCTAACATCACGATTGCGATTAGATTAATGATGCAGCACTAGTTAACTGTCACTGTCACAGTCACTGAAACACCAGTCCCCATAGTTAACCCTTGTGGCATGTCAGACGCACTTAGTTTGTACTATGTTCTGTATTTAGGGAATTCTACATGTACAAATGCTATGCTATCATTTACAAAATATCCCACATGAGCTCCTACCCTATCCTAGTAAAACTACCTGTTTGTTTGGTTTGGCAAACGTGACGTTTGGCATGAACTGTCTTGATTTTTCACAGCTCTGCATGACGTGGTGATGAGCAGATGTTATCCTTGCATGCCAGAGCAGTTGAGTATAACTGAGTCCATCTGATCTGCAAAGCAGCTCCGACTGATTGAAACAGAATGATGCAGCAATGATTCATAGATGTTTAATTTCCTTCCTCCAAACACTGCCTAAATATGGAGAGAATTAAACTCTGTTGTGTAACTCCTCTTTATGTAACTGGGACATTGAAGACATCACCAATATGCTGTTGTTTGACAGTTTGGGGATGAGTGTGTTTCTGTGAAAACAGCTGAACACAAAGACAGAAGAGCTGCTGGTCTGAAAACACTGACGAAATCCCAGCAGAAACTTGCTTTCTTGGTTTTTCTCATATTGTCTTGTTGATTTATGCATTTGAGTTTACAATAGGATAATAACAAATTATATCCAATTTATATGACGGTGTCCAAAAAAATTGCAATCAGTCTGAGTCTCTTCTTTCAGTACTTTCACTATATAAAAGGAACGCACGTTCAAAACCCAACACTCCCACTTGACCTGCACACTGGAAACATACAGCTTCAAGTCCTGCGTTACCTGCAGAGAGGTATATAGAGAGGACGAAGCCTGAAGTTTAAATTGTGTTGTCAGTTCAGGATTTCTTTAGCAACATTTTCTCTTAAACACTTCTCACGCCTGTCAGATCATCTGGGAGCATGTGGCTCACTTCATCTATCCCCTGGTATTCTGAATGTCAGCTAGCTTGTTATGACAGCTATTTAGGAACTTCAGCTTCCTCTGCAGCATGTCAGAAATAACACAGATAGAACTGGACAACATGAGAATGAAGGTCGACCACAAAAGGCTAGACTGAGAAAGGAGGGAGGGAAGGAAAAGCAGAGAGATGAGAAGAGAATGATTCTGGGAGGGTATTTCTTTACAAGTGCAGAAGAACAAAGAGGCTCTTTGTGTGCAATGCTGCATTTTGGGGATTCACTCATCCCTTCTCTTTCTAAAACCACTTGTTCTTTTACCTTTCTTTAGACTAATTCCAGTTTAAAACGATATAGATCTGTTTTCATAGGATTGTCTATGACTTATATCTGTGAATTACAGATATCAAACTATCAAATATTCAGTTGGTAATGATAAAACTATGGACCATATAGCTGAATGGTGTCACTACTGGGCAGCCCCCCCCCCCCTGCCTCTTTGTCATTCCGATGAGATGATTGGTTTGAAGCCACATGACCATATATACCTCACCTGTGTGTGTGCCCAATTGACAGATACTATATTGTACTATTAATAATTAATAAGGCTTCACGTTTTCTTATTTATGGTTACAAGCCAAAACATGTCGGCCTGTTGCAAGTGTCCAAGTGATGATGGAGTTCCGAGTTCAAAATAGGTGATGCTGCTTCTGTTACGTGCTGCTGTTGTTTTCCTTCACTGACCCCTTCTATGTATGTTGCTCAGTACTCCAGTGGTTTCTTTCTTTTTCAGGACACTCCAAATAGTTGTTTTGGCTATACCCAATGTGTACCTCAGAAAGATGTTTCTCTCTTCTCAGAATCAGAATGGCTTGTTTTCTTCCATAGACAGTTCTCTGGTCTTTATGTAAAACCCAAGCCTAAAAACAAGAGCAGTCATTTAGAGAGATTTATTGCATGAATAATTAATTTCACATGACACACTTGGATCACAAGAAACATTTGACCCATAGCAAATTTCTGTAAGTGACCAAAATAAGAAAAGCTATAAAATCAAATTATCTGTAGAGCCATTCACTCTTATGTTCACCTCTGCTGTTGGCCACAATAGTAGAATGCTTTGCAAAGAGTACGGTACACAGATGCTTCTACTTATCTTCCTAACTTTCCTGTAGCTGGGGGAGATGGGCACTCAGTTGCATGGAGAAGAAAACAGACAATGCTTATGTGATCTGCACTCAGTTATAAAGCATTTTAAGTTTGTTTGTGTTTCTCATGCAGCATAAACAAGTTTATTCTGAGAGAAAATGCAGTAGAGAATTAACTAGTAATACTAGTTATTAATTTATTATACATGATCCTCTAATATAATGGCATATTTAACATGAAACTAATGTTTGCATGGTGGGACATGCGGAAATGAACAGAAGCTAGGAGGTAGATCACCAAGTAATCCAATCCTTCTGTACAAATGCCATGTGTTTGAATTATTGCAGGCACTCAGTGGCATTTTGAGGCACATTACAGGTGGGTAATGTGACACTTTCAAGTTTCTGGATGTTTTTTTAATGCATTTTGTAGTGTAGTGTTTTAGATTTGTTTTATTTGGATGTACTGTTTAATGATTCATTTATTGGGTCTAGCCTTTTTGTTTTATTTTCTGTATATTCCAGGCAGTGGTAACCCAACATCAATGTGGTTGCATGTGTTATGTGAAAGGAAAAAAGGGGGTTTTACACAGCAAGTACAGAAGAGGAAGTGATAGTGTGTTGATAGTTGTCATTATTTCCCCTTTCTGAAAATTTTAATGTCTTGGATTTACAGTGTTTGTCACTATGCTCATAAATACACAAAAACTAGATATGAACAGACTCTTTCCAGCTTTAGTGATTTAGACAGCAAAATTGTTTTTAGAATACTTAGCTGTCAAGATAGTTTTAGACAGTTTTAAACTAAAAGTGTTGTTGATAACCTGACCTTCCGGCTTTGAGCCCTATAAAAACTACAGCAAGAGGCTCCGACCATCAGTGACCACCAAGAACTTCTGAGCTACTGGCTAATCAACAGTCTTTGCCAAGAAAAGTCAGACTGCCCCTGTTAGTCAGGGTGTTTTTAGGCTTACAGTGCGTTTGCTTCAGTCTCATTTAGTATTCAAGATTCAAAGACTTAGCACTGAATAGGCAAGCACTGAATAGGCAAAACTATTTCCTTCTGGAAATAGTTTTGCCTATTCAGTGCTTGAGACTGGTTGTGTTTAGTGTGAATGTTAGTGTGAGTGTTGTGTTTCCTCTCCGTTGGATTTCGTTTTCCAGAACAAAGAAATTAAGCTAACCAAAACGCAGGATATCACTGAGATCAACCATACTGTGTTAACACAAAGCTTGTGTACAACAGTTAGTGGTAGGTTCACTCACCACAAGAAGAAAGGAATCAGGGAACTACCTCTCCATTTGTCACCTGAAAAAACATTGCTGTGAAACTGTACAGGATCCACAAGTGTAAGGGATCTGCTGTCATTATGACTTCCAGAACATCCAGGAGATGTGGAATGTCATGTGATAATGTTCACCCATGGTTAGATGTGTCAGGGCACAAGTAAGAAAGTAAACACATTTTGTCACGTGACACACTAGGCCAAAAAAGATCTTTTTTCCCAGAAAGGCTATAAAATTATGAACAATAAAAAAAGATTTTATCCCATTCTTGGGTGCTCACTGTGGTTTCTCACCAGTGAAACCATGGGCCCTATTTTTGTTCTGGCACAGCAACCAGCACGAGCAGATGTCTGACAGTTTGGTAATTGACAAAGAGAGTTTTGGTGTTTGGTGTAAGTAAGTTGTGCTAAAAATATAATAATGAATAAGTCTCAGAACCCGTTTGCTTCTTTATCTGTAGAAAGATCACTCTGCTGCTCATCACTTTATTACTGGAGGTAAAGTCTGTATTTAGTAATCACCACACCCTACAATATTTACTTCCACCAGCCTTTTTGCACTAGTGCAATGCTGAGAGTGAGCAGTATGTATGCACTGCTGCACAGCCAAAACATACCTTTTTTGCATTTGTTGTTGCAGTGGAATCATTGGTCAGTTCAACAAATTTCTCTCTTACCTGCAGTGAAGCAGTCTTCAAGCAGTCCCTTCTCCTTAGCGTAAAAGTGAACCGGGATAGCAAATGTCTTACAAAGAAAAGAAACATACCAAACAGACCTTTCCTTACCTGGATTATTGAACATGCATCAAGATATATGAAATAAACAGATTAAAAACCTCCCTAAGAGTCTCAGTGGCTCTAAGGTTCCAGAGGGCAATGTGATGAGTGGTGGTGGTGAGAGAGTAGGGATCTCCAGGGCTTTATCCTTGCCAAAATGAAACTGCAACCACACTAGAGGGCCTTTCTTCTGATGCTGCCTTCCCTTAGCTCTGTGAACAACTGCACTGTCCACTGCCCAGCTGCTAAGCATGGAAAGAGAGGGCAGTTGTGGGTCTGTGGTGGTTGGGTGGGGGATTAAAAGTGTGAGTGGGAAGTTGTAGAAGATGGTGCTCTGATGGGCAAAGGAGGGCAAGTGGCCCAGAATGAAATCCACCGCTCAAAGCAATCAAAGCCAGGACTGGCAATTTAATTCTAAGAGGATATTAGTGTTCCCATAGGCTACTCCTGCTTCCTATCCCGCAGTTCCCCCTGCTCACTCCGCCAACATTATTCACTCTGTGGTCACCCTTAAGTTTCACACAGCAAACAGGGGCACGATTATTCTCTTTCTGCCTGCCTTGGCTTACAGCATAAACTAATGGCAGGCATACATGGGAGGCTATCCAGCAGGACTCTTAATTGTTCCATCTCTTCCCAGTTCGACCCCTCTCCATCTCTGTTTTTCTTTTTCCCTATTTCAAAATGGCTTGAAATTTATTTACTTGTTTTGCTATTTGGGGAAATTTGGGAACGCACCCCAAAACCACAAGCTATGGTTCTAACATTTCTGCTTGTGTGAATAAAAAAATGAGCTGCAGAGTAATATTTAGGTGGTGTTACAGCTTTTGGACAAAAACCCATCTCTTGTATCTTTAGGATAATGTCATGCAGAATGGCAAGAAGGATCTTTATTCCAAAAGAGAATTGATGTTAGACAGTTTGTATTCTCAGTATAGAGGGTAAGCAACCTGGAAAGGAATAATGTCACAGCAGTGGGAAGTCCCACGTTGCCTCAGCAGTGTGGCCCTGTATGGAAGGGGGATTTTGGAGCTCACTGTAACCATTTTAACAGAAAGCTAGACTGGACATGACGCCGTCTGAATCTAGGAATACAGCAGTGTGGAATACATTGCCCATAATCTCAGTAGGGAAATGGAATATGAAGGAAACAGTTTTAAAGGCTCAGCAGCACTTATGTACCGCCCTTTCTATTTTACAAAGTTGAGCCAGCATCAGCCTCTGTTCATTGTGAATCAGATCTGCCTTTGCAAGTTTGACAGATTCAAAAAGTCCTCAGCTACAGACGTGTATGCACTGATGGCATATTTACATTATAATCAAGGGTCTTGTGATGAGTATACCCCTCCAAAACTCCAGGGGGCACTGTATTAAATGGCACTAATTATCCATTGTACTCCGCCAAATTGACTTTTTAGTTGAAAAACTCAAGATGTGAGCAAGGTTAAATCCTAAAAAGGTTTTGAAAAAAATTGGGAATTACAGCTATTTTCACACTCACAACCTCATTTTCCTAAATGGTGGAAAGAAATAACCAAGTGTGGCCTGTTGTCTTATTACTTCACGACTAATCAAACAGATAACAAACCTGTACTGTCTTCTAGCACTTTATGTTTGCTAGTGCAAATGTATTAATTTCAGAGGAGAAGTGATCATTAGAAACCCTCTTACAATGATAACACAGCTGGTGACATGAATGTTTTTTATGAATACATGGGATTTCCTGTGTGTGTCCAAACTTTTGACTGGTAGTGTAAAAAGCCTGAACAAGTCAAGCAAAAAAGTGCAGTATTTAATAATAATCTCTCTTCTTTTAGAGGTGCTGTGCATTTTAGAGCAGAGGGTTGAAGCTCTTGGGCCTAGACTGAGAGTTGGTGGGTGATACTACACATGTAGTGTTGGTTGTTAGAGATTGACTTCTTGTGTTCTCCAGTCTGTAGCATGAAGCAAAGTTTTTACACTGGCAAATAGTATGCTTGTGTGTGACATGTCAGCTTTTGAACAACTTAAAGGAATTCATGTCAATATAATATTATGAGGAAGTTAAATGGGAGCTGTTAGAAATAAATCTTCCTCCCGCTTCCTTTTTTATTTAGTGATTCCCTAAAATCAGTTATGATTTGTGCTGAGCCATGAGGAACGCTGTTCCTCAACATTTATTTTTGTTATGAAATGTGGATTTCATAACATTTAGTCTCTTATGAAAAGCCAGATGTGAGACGTGGGAGTCACGACTGACTCATTACATTTCTAGGAGCTCATTATTTATTGAAATCTTTTCTACCTGCTAGACTTATTAACCTCAATGTTTTCTCTCAGCAACAGCAAACAGGTACTGTAGCTGTTGTACTGAGCAGAAGTCTAGATATCTCCAACTGCAACTGTTCCAGTGCAAGTATGTGTCTATTTAAACACACAGATGGGAATTTCAGTGCTTGCAGGGTTAACATAAAATAAATGTATTTACAAACAGTATTTTAACTCTGGACATTTCATTTCAACAGTTAAATTTTTTTAAGCATGATGTTCAGCATAGGCTTTGTAGAACAATCTGCTGTCTAACCAAACACCTAGGTACTTACGTTGCTGGAGTACTTGAGTAAGTGCATACACCTGGACGCGGATATAAAACCACTTGTAAAGCTGCATGCCAGGGCACAGTTAGAAAATATACATGAAAACATAGAGGACAGAGAGATGCTTGTTTCCCCAACCTAAGAAACCAGGATACAAGAGGTGCTACAAAGCACATCTGAGGAAAAGGCCGGTTGCCGGTACCTAGAATTTACTGAAAAAGATTCCTGTGTGACACTAAGAACATGATGACGAGTATTATCAGGTGAGGCATTGTTGAAGAAATCATTGGCCCAAATCAATTTTAAATGTAGTCAGTATCACAAAGTGTGCAACAACTGAAATCTGAATAACTAGCATGGGAACTACTGAGAGTACCTTTGGACTGCCCTGAAGAGGTACTTGACATTACTAACATGGCCACTACCAAAATGAATACTCTTTATCACATTTCAGTTTTTCAATAAGTCAGACTGAGCCTGCTGGTGATCCTTCTTTCTGTCCTCTCCTCTCTTTGAAGGAAGATTACAAATTACGGCAAAACAAGTGGAACGTTATAAAAATACCTCTGATGACGTCAGTAGATATGGAAGTAATCCATCCTCTTTTCCTTCAGCTGGTTTTGTTTGGTAATGTTGTGGACCAGCATTGTTGTAAATCCAAACCCATATGGAGAGTGGCAGAGACAAAGCAGCAGTTTGACTGCTTCCTCCAGCTCTGCCAACATGGTATCAGCTCTTTGTTACTGATGACAGAAGAATTCACAAAACAGAAAGAAGTGAGATAGCAGCTTAAAGTCAACACTCACTATGCAGATTCTGTTAGTTCTAGTTCTACATGTGCTTCACACACAAGAAACGAGTTGTCAAGGCCGAGCTACGTCTGCAGTTTTCTCACATTCTCCTGTCTTTGTGCTGCATTGCTCTAAGGAGACGACGCTGATACTTATCTTTTCCCAGGTGGAAAAAGATGACAGAGATGTTCCTTACTTACTAAACACTGTCCTGAAGGATCCCTGATAGCTGACTTGTTTGACGAAGTGTCTCTGTTTGTGTTCTGTGTGTTTTCTAGGAAACAACAGTCAGGAAACTTTGTATAGGGGCACAGATCCTGGCCTCCAGCCAATCAGGGTGCGGACTGAATTCAACTACAACCTGAACAGATCTGTGGACTGAACTGACCAAACAGTGCTACACCTGGTGTGTGTGGGTGTGTGTGGGGTGGGGGGTGTGTGTGTGTGTGTGTGTGTGGGTGGGGGGGGGGGTGTTGGAGGATTATATGACACGCATTCCCTTTGTTTATGCTGTAAACCATGTGACTGAACGGTAGAGGTACAGTATCTACAGGATCCACTGGCTGCACAACTGAAGAAGAAGAAGTAAACACCACATACTGTAACATGAGTGTTTATGGTCCATTTCCTTTACAGGTATTACATTAAGGTAAACATGACTGAATCTAGTGATCAGAATCTGTATGTAGAACTGAGAGACTGACATTTGCTCACATCACACAGGCAGCTTTCTGCATGTCAGCTGTTTCAGCTTCACAAAGTTTGACTGCTGTGGTGTTATGGTTTCTGCATGCACGACTTGATTGTGTACAAGAAAAGGGAAGAAAAGGGAGTAAAAATGCTGAAAGTTCTGTTGGTTATCACCACAACATCCTGACATTATCATTATTTTGCTATTTGGACAAACCTGAGATGATCTTAAACTGTGGAATCTTGATAAATGTCACATAGCAGCAGCGTAGTTACATTATTCATGCTATCAGCATTGGACCAGAGTGTTGATTGGGCCACATATTTCTGTACGAACCGAGTGTGGTGGCCGAACCTGACCCAAGTTTCATACAGCTCTGGTTTGTCTGGTGCTTTTCTAGTATGGCAGTCTCCTCTAACCATTTGAGTGCTCCAGTCTTTTTGTTTGGTGTAGTCATATTAGCCTAAAGTTTGACCTAGCTAATCAAACCATACCAAGCTTCCAACATAACTTAATCTCTGCCCAAACTTAATCTGAAACCTCAGTTAAGTAGACCGCTTTAGTAGTCAGGGGAGCTGAAGGTGTAAATAGGCAAAAATTTCACCTACCTAACCGAACCTGAACATCATTTCAAAATTTCTGCCCACGCCTTCAGGTACTCAGCTACTCACCGTGATTTCTCACCACACTGATCAGTGCATTTCTTTGATGGTGTATGCTCTGTGGAACAGCCACTGGTGAAATTTAATATGGTTTACTTCACTGATCGTCAATGATCGTAAATTTCACACACAAACAATGCAAACTCTGTTAAAGACAAAAATAAAAACTTCAAGGTCTGTTTTTTTTTTTTTTCACACAGCGGACAGTTGTGACCATTACTGGGACTCCTGCCAGCCTCACAAAGTGAATTGTTGTTTCATTTCACTTTGTTTACCTGAAGGCAGTTTTTTGAAGAAGTCAAAGATGGTGGGCAGTGATTCAGAGGGGCTGAACCTAGGCCTGTGGTCATGACTAAGAAATTCACAACATGCGGGCTAGAGAGTTTGAAAAACAATGCCAAACGTGCTGTTTCCTCAATCTTGCGGTCTCTACCCAAGCTTTCTTTAACACAGCAAGCACTCAGCTACTCATTGCTCACGACTGGACATGGCCTGCAGGTCATTAACAGACTCTGACAGGCTGTCACTATGGCGCCCGTTCCCATGACTTGTGTTCCCAATGCACAGCCTTCAGGGAAGAACAATTATCTGAACAATGGTGTTGTTTCTGGTTGTTCATCCTGGTTTCTCTGACCAAAGGACAGACACAGTTCAGTCTCTCTCTCTCTCTCTCTCTCTCTCTCTCTCTCTCTCTCTCTCTCTCTCTCTCTCTCTCTCTCTCTCTCTCTCTCTCACTCTCTCTCTCTCTCTCTCTCTCTCTCTCTCTCTCTCTCTCTCTCTCTCTCTCTCTCTCTCTCTCTCTCTCTGGTTATAGCAGGTCGCCTGATGACCTGCCTCACTTGTGTTGTCACTCGGAGGCCAGCACTGAGTTTGCATGGCTGTCCCTAAATATATGCTGCATATGCAGGGTCCATTAAAACCTATTAAGAGTGTAGAAACATATTTGCTGTGAGATGTGTATTTTTAGGAAAGGTGACTGTGTGTTGGTGGATGTTTCTGTAAGTGTAGTCAGCAGTTACACAGACCAGTGTCCCCACAGAGCAGCGAGGCTCCTGGAGGTTAGATTAGCCTGGTCTGGAAAATCTGTGGCATAATAATCAGCTGGAGCAGAGTCACGAGGCCTTTTCTGCAGAGAGCAAAGTCCTCACGCAGAGAGCACAACACACACACACACACACACACGTACAGAAATACACTGTCAGATTCACCTCTGCCACTGTGCAGTCGACCATCCTGCTGGGCAAACAAAGAGTGTTTAAGACTTTAACAACATGGTGCAGTTACAGAGTGTTGTTGCTCTTATAAACAGTGTACACAGCTGTAATTATGGCTCTGCAGGTGCAGTGACATAATTAGGTTGGGGAGAGTTGTGGTGAAGCTGTTGCTATTATGTGGGTCTGGGTTTGCTGTGCTTTCATAATCCAGTGTTAACATCTTGGGTGAAACACAGCACAACACGTTTCCTCATTTGGTGTTTCGATGATGGTGGCAGAGAGCTGTCTAACGGGAGACTTGGTTACAGTGCAGATGCAGCATTTGATTCATACCATTTTCATCATGGTGAACCCAGTGAAAACTCTGACTGCATTGCACGTACCTAATTAGGTGGCAACCCCCTTTGATTTGTCACTCATCTGGGTATGTCGGCAAGGATTTGGGTCTAATGGTCTCATGACTCTGGAACATAAAGAGGGCCCTGATGAGCTCAAACAGAAAGCAGCTCTGTCTTCAGTCTGGAATGGCTTTCGTTTGTTTGCTTTTGAAGGCTACGCTTCCACGTAACTTGTGTCAGACTGATGCTGATCAGTTATAATTCAATCCATGGAAAAACTGAGTGTATTGACTCTCCCAGACGATCTTGGATCGACACTATAAATGTCATCATGCTGTTTGTTAGCTGTAATCTCCCATCTGAGCAGCTGGAACGGGCTGCAGTGAAGTTTGGTGTTACCAGGGAATACAATTCATCCTCTCCCAGTGTGTCCTCACTTTTTTTCCCTGTACTCTTCATCCCATTGTTCAAACACGTCGTCTGAGCTCACGCCTCTTGGCTCCAGCTGGGAAGTCTGTTTCCACCATGGAGATTCTGTTGGTTCCACCTCTTTTTCAGCTGGGAGTCTGACAGGGGAACTGTAAAGTTAGCGACAGAGTCTCTGTCTTTCCTGCAGCACTACCAGTCATCTTATGTGTGCCTGACATCTCGTCCTCAGTCCAGAGCTGACCCCTTAGCATTGGGTGCTGCTCTCACAAAGACATTTTAGGCTGGTCTGTAGTGTTAGACCAGGAGAGTTATGTCATTTCTGATGGTTGAATATTTTCCACACATTTCACACCCAAGATTACGATGTCATCTTGTTGGTGTGGGGTGGAGGACAACTTCCGACGTTGGGAACAGAAACCAGCTTTTACATACTCCATATGTGGAAAGGGCTCATCCTGTTTTGCCTACATGACATGAACGCAGCATTAAACCTTTGTTTTCCGTGGTAGCACCCAGTGACACGAAGCTGAGCTGCTATTGTTCAGTCAGCCATGTTTTGTAGCTTAAAAAAATCTTATTTTACCCAGAATTCATAGCTAAGGGCTAAATAATGTTTACTGCAGAGAGTGTCAGGAAGCCCTGCACGAGCTGGCCTGGTGCATGCCTCTTGATTTTTTTAAAACTCGCTCTACTCGCCTCCACAAATTCTGCTCTAATAACTACTGGTCATACATATACAAGGTCAAAGATTCTGGCAAAAGCGAAAGCTCTGCTTTTTGTCAGTGATGATGTGTGTCTGTCAGGACACTTTGATCATTTTCTCCTCAGATAATGCAAAGCTTTAACAAGTAAGGCTCTGACCCAGAGTTGGGTTTGTCTTGGTCTAAAGTTCTTTATTCAGTGCAAATGTTTTCCTCTCAGCAGCTGTTAAATGTAAAATGTTCCGGCCAATGTTTCCAGATATTCTTGCCTGTTTATTTTCCCCTCAGCTCCACTAACAGCTGACAGGGTTAAAGAAACAGCAGTGACAGAGGAGTGAGACCGCAGGCTCTGAGCTGGATTATGGCTGGGAGGTAAGAAACACAAGAGATGTTTGGTTCAGGGGTCAGCGTATTTATAAGGAAAGCAGAAACTCTCTCCATTGAGCTTGTGTTTACTCCGGAGCTGATCATCTACTTTTCTCTGAGGAAATAAGGCTGGGATTAGTGATGGAGACCTGGTTCATTAACATCACTAACAGCTTCTGTGTTAAAGTACCAGTGGCCAATGAATTACTTTTTCACACAGGGCCAGGCAGGTTTGGACATATCTTTTCCCCCTTAATAAATCAAATCGAATATAAAATGCATTTTGTAATTCCTCAGGTTATCTTTGTGTAATATTAAAGTTTGTTTGATGATCTGAAATGTGTGATACATAATGATCATTATGCCATAATGACACATCATTAGTGGCGGCATGAGAGCTCAGTGGCTAAGGCAGTCGTCTTCAAAC
Organism: Ctenopoma multispine; assembly: GCA_034779795.1. Taxonomy (NCBI): domain Eukaryota; kingdom Metazoa; phylum Chordata; class Actinopteri; order Anabantiformes; family Anabantidae; genus Ctenopoma; species Ctenopoma multispine. The sequence goes on from JAUYWH010000016.1 coordinate 2,351,997, forward strand.
CCAAGGGTGGGCGGTTTGGTTCCCGGCAGGCTACGTGTCGAGGTGTCCTTGGACAAGGCACCGATACCCTGATCCTTGGCGCCTCGCGGCCACAGCCTGTCCTCGAGGATTTTCCCCAAGGGGATCAATAAAGTATCAATTATTATTATTAAATTCAGATATGTTTCAGCTAACTGAACCAATTAAGACCTTCTCGTTAAGTACATACATAATATATATATCTGAAAACTAGAACTTCTTAAAGACATTGCTGTGAAGATTGACTGTTGTTCCTCTGTGTAAATCTTATCACAGATTGATTCTCTATCATGCTAGGTTCGTGGGACACTCCACCACACCCCACCAGAATAAAAAGACTCCTCCACCACCCAGTAAAATGTGCACAGAGGAAACACATGTAATCTTGACAATAACATAACTACTGTAACTGCCTCATGATGTGGGAAGCAGCAGTGAAATTCCAGGATTTGGCAGAATTCAGCAACAGAGCGGCTGTACTGACAGTCGTGAAGAGCCCTTTTCACAATATTCACATCTCACTACTTTGTGATGTGTACTTTGTGTTTTTTCTCACCCTTTGGCCATATCATTTGTTAATATGTCGTTAATGTCACTTTTTAGTTATTTTTGCCTGCATTTGGTCGATTTGTGTTTTTTGCATTAATATACTACTCCACTACACAAACCAAATGAGTACAGTAATGCACCATTCCAGAGTTTAAATGGGTTTTCTTGGTCATAATGACTGCCCTTCAGTCAGTCAGCCACTCATTCTGTGGTACGCAAATGAACTTGAAAGTGAGTTGAGTCAGCTAATCAGTCACCAGTCAACCGTTCGTTTTCAGTGCTTTCATGTTTAGTGCAAAGATCAATGTTCAACAAAAACTACAGCAAACAAAACAAGAGCGACAATGCTGGATTACACATTAAGTTTTAAGTTCAGTTTTTTTCATTGTTCAGTGAATGACTGAATCAGCTTTTTGCCACGTCACAAGATGAACTCACACATTAAATATAAATACATGTTTTATTAATTTTAAATGCAATCTGTCATTACAAAATAAACCATGAACAAAGTGATTACTGTAGTGACAGCAACGTCTGATGGACAATACATTCAACAGTTCAGCTTTTCATGTGTTAATCTTCTAACCTACAGAAATACATTTTAGGCTTGTATAGAAACATATCAAGGCACAACATTTGGGGGAACCTGGAATGTATTTATAGGCACTTCATGGTAAAAGTGGTCAAAAATAACTTTTACATAGTTACGATCATTATAAATAATGACTCAAAGTGCTTGTAAGTGTGTGAGATACTATAATACAGGCATCAAAATAAGAGCTTAAAATGCTCCTTTTTAGAAATGATTTTGTGACCAATAATCAAATAGAAGCCATCCCAGTAGAAGACACTGATAGGTACAGTATGTACGAGAGTCCTGCACACACCAGAAGCTGAGATTAACATGTAGCATTTTGATCTGAAAGTTTGACATTTGCTACGGTGCAGATGAGGCTTAAACAGTGTGGAGTAACGTGGTGGAGTTTTTACACTCTGAATTCAAATCAATTCAGTAAATCGTGGTGAGATGTGCCACAAAAAAAACATAATATACTGCTGTTCAGTAACCGTTGTGTAGATACTCTGCAGTGTTAAAAAATACTTGATGATGGATATGTTAGTTGTAGGAACCCTGTTAAGAACCACCTGCACTGTAAGCAACTGTATAGCACTAGCTTAGTTACCTGATTAGTTTGCAATTACTATATTGTATTAGCCTTAAATATCTGACCTTGGTTAAGAACTTCCTGCCTTCAGTGTGCACCAGGGCACTGACATTCACACTTATCAGTGTGTTTGTGCCTTCAGACTGCTGTCCAACGTGTGGGACGAGCAAACAATAAATACTAAACTTTCTTCTTTAAATTAAAATTTGCTTTCAAAATAAATCGAGTGTTAAAAATTAAATGTCACTGCAGTATAATATATTAACAAACAGGTCATCACAATATTGTCATTAATACGGAAGATCATAATTTAACATAAAAGAAAATATATTCTATGGTTTATTTAATGAGATAAATACAAAATAAAAATGCTTAAGATCAGCAATAAATACATTTTGATAAATAAGCAGTGACAGCCCTTGGTGAGGCTGCAGGAAATAAACTTGACAATAGTAATAACATAATATAATAATGTTGAACACCATGGAATCAACAGGCCATTCATGGCCATTTCGGGCAGTGAAACGGAAACGTCATTTCTGAAACAGAACTGATCTGTGTGGTGTTGTAAAGGTATCATGAGACTGCAAACTGATATCTTCTCAGAGATTAAACTCGATTGAAGGCGGCAAATTAACGCAGCTGCTTTCTGCTGGCAGTTTGATGAAGAGATAAAAATTAACATCTTGTGAAATTGTTGGCACTGAAAAACCTGATTATCTTTTTAACAATTCAGCACCCACAGTGATACATCTCTATTCCAAAGAATTTGTTATGGACAGATGTTCACAGTAAAGAAAACTGTCTGGTGTGGATGAAACAGACAACGGTTCAGGAATGTCATTTTTTCAACGTGGACATTAAGTAAATTCCACTGTATGAGGTGAGAGGCACGTCTCTCCTAAATATGAGAAAAGTATTCTGAAACCTCACTTATTCCACTACCAAGTAATCATTTTTTGTAATTTGAATAAAATTACCCTTTTACTCAACCTTCAACTGCAGAGAACACTTTCAATCCTCCAGAGATTGTGTGCAGTTCAAACCCTACTGCTGTTTTTTTTTTCACATCAGTCTGCAGCACACAGAATGACAACTGATCGCCATGTGGATGAAACCAGGCACAAAGGGGAATCATCCCCCACCTGACTAAATGAAAGCAATCCGTTTGTCAGCCTCTTAAAAACGCACAGTCACTGCAAGTGAAACAGGAAAAACGTTATGATCACAAGTGAAAAAAGTCTACACTTACTGCTGCTTTACAAGGCACTCAGGCACAATTTGTCTAACAGATTCTCTTGATCATTTTACGGTGACAAACCTTTGAAAGGCTGAACACTGAGTTGTCGTAAGCCAGTAGGAGATGTACAGAAACACATGCTGCTGCCACTCCTACTGCACAAAATACATCATATTAAGTTACTTTTCACATTTATCCCACCATGGCACCAGTGCAAATTCTGTACATGAAGATGATGTTGGTCTCCAAACTGTTCATCATACTGAAGAGACTTGGGTGGGGACAATCCTCCAATGAGACAGATGAGAGAAGGCATCTGATATTTCAATGTGACTCACCGGCTACAACAATTCACAGAACAGTCTGCTTCTGTAAACAGGGCTGAGGAGAAGAGGGAGACGGGGAAGTGAGTGGTCTCCTCCCATCCCTTCACTTCACTCCCCCCCCACCCCCACCCCCACCCCCAACCCCAACTTTCCACCACTCCAATCTCAGGCCCAGGGATGCAGACATCTTAATCATCAGAGACAGAGAGTCTGCTGAAGATGGGGAGGCGGCGGGAGGCATCCAGGAGGGGGGACTCGGGGTCACTCTGACTACCCAGGCTGCTCTGGTAGCCTTCCTGATCAGGCAGAGACTCGGGGGAGCTGAAGCAGCTCTCTGATGGGTCATGGAATCGGCAGGGGGTGGTTGGGGAATGTGGGGCTGGACCGTGAGGCTCAGACACAGGTGGGGGCCCCATGCTCGGGCCAAACAGGCTGGCAAGCTCCTGGCTGGAGTAGGTAAAAGGGTTGCTCTGCCACTCTGTCAGTTCCCCAGTGGAGAACATGGGCGGAGGTGTGACTGAGGTGGGACTGTCCTGCGATCCGCTAAAGCTAGGAAAGCCAGCAAAGCTGAAGCTGTGCTGCAGCCGAGGGCGCTCGATCTTGTTGAACGCAGACAGGGGAGGGGGCCCGCAGCGCTCTTCAGCGTTGTGGATAAAGTGGCAGCGGGGACCATATGGACAGAAACCGATGGTGTGAAAGGTGCGGCACAGCTCCGTCTTGTACTTTGGGTGGCGGCTCAGGCTGCGCAGTTCGTGCATTCCATGGGCGAACTGGCATTTATCACCATACTTGCAGGTGCCGTTCTCCTCAAAAGGTCGGCACAGCTCCGTCTTGTAACGGCTTGAGTTGACCTGGCTGCTCCCAACCACACAAGCCTGAGTGCCAGAATGCAGCCTGTCCCCCAGCTCCAAGTAGGAACGCTCACGGAAACGGTTCTCCTTGTTGTTGCTGCTGCTGCTGCAGCTGGTACCCAGCAACAAGGAGGGATCTGATTTAAGGCTGCTGATAAACTGGTTCTGGTTGAACTTTGCACTGGACTGGCTGACCGAGTGGCGGCGTTGGAACAAGCTTCCCGGAGGGGGGGCCCCCACTACCTTCCTGTCCAGCAGGGACCCTGTGGGTGTGCAAGAGGAGAGGTTGGCACTGGGGCATGGGACAGACGTCAGCTGAGGTCCACCAATACTGTTGTTGCTGGTGTAGTTCAACATCTTGTTACTCTGTAAAAAGAAACACATCACAGTTCAAAAAGTACTCATGTCAAAGTAACTAAAGTATATTCACCCTGCCTGAGCCATATGCCTTGGGGATAGCAATTACAAACTAGCCCAATTGATCACAAAGTGAGGAGTTGAGAGCCAGTTTTAGATTGGAGCTTCCAGATGAAGCTAATAAAACTGGTGACCTATTAACAAATTACTTACTCCTAGTCACGTTTGTACCTACTGTATATAACCGTAAGAAATGTGTTAAACATCTCACCTTAAATGGTAAGGAATACATATATATGTACATTTCTGACAAATGATGGTTAAAGCCAACGTAACTCTGATAAGTATGCAGTGGTTTCTTAAACTGAATCTAAAATAGAGGCTAAATGATGAACCAAAGACTTGACACTATCTACTCCACAGGGCGTGGTCCAGATGAATTTATGAATGTAAATATGCATGTTATTGTATATTAAAATATGTCTTACAAGTATCAGAACCAGAGTTAATCCCTTGGAGAAACTCTGCCTTTACACCACTACTGTGTACATTTCATTTTGCTCCTGTGTAAACAGCATCAGGACTTTATCATTAAAATTACTTTACTTCAGTAACCATCAGCCCTTATTACACAGATCAGATAAATGTGCAGTCCTGACAAGTCCAAATCTGCAAAGCACATCAGTATGGCTCTGGCGTTACCCTCTGCTCTGGACACAATCAGTCTCTGCAGCTCTGTGAGGGCTCAACACTTGATTAAACCAGAAATGCACAATGTCTGACACTCACTTAGACTATTAACACTGTGCAAAAGCAACAACACAATGTCTGTCTTACAGAGTAAGTAGAGAATGAGCACTTCCGTAAGCGCATGTGGGTCTGCAAAGCACTGACTGAGCAGGTGGACACTAAAACTGAACAGTTTTAGCTGCAGCTGCTTTTAACACTAAAGTCAGACTCCAGACGACATGTAGCAGATAAAAAAATTAATAGAGGAAACGTTAAAGTTGTCTAGATAAAACTGTGATACAATTTTAACTATTGCACTGCGTCACTGCGATGATCCAGTGACGCAGAACTAACTAGTTCATTTTAATACAAAGTTCATTGAGAGGAAGTTAGCTAATAGTTAACGCTAGTTAACATTAAATGGCAAACGATGGTGTTAGTTCGTTAAACGACCATAACGCTATTTAGGGCATCACGCAAACACTTAAAACAGTACTTAATCTGCTGGACTTTCACTTTTACATTTAGCCACATTATCACATTTCAGTGTTAAAGTCGAGCGGTGGCTGGTCAAAGTGTTTGCGTCACGGTCCCGTTCCCGTTTAACTACCGCTAACGGTGCCGCTCTGCGCCAACACGAACAAGTTAGTCAGCAGCACGCAAACTTTTTATCCACGTTAACTAGTTTACAGACGCTGTGTCGTCAGACTTTGACCAGTCAGATAGGCGTGTACTCTAACTACTGTCGAAAACTTCACTTGAAACTTGCAGAAGGAAAAGCGGCTAGGCTAATATTAGCATGAATTATCTGGGAAAAAAGACAAACTCGGTCGGACGTTTCCTCCCGGTATTTACCTTGTTAGAGACTTCTCTGCATTCGACAAATGAAGAAATGATAGTCAATAAGAGTTGGTCGTATTTATACATTACCTAGTCCAACTGTGGATATCCTGTGCCCCACGGTGTGCCCCCTCTGCTGTGCTGCGGCGCTGCGCAGTTCCTTTTCAGCAGACCCCGGCCGCACACGGCTGAGTGGGCGGGCCCGGCAGACCATTAGCACGGCTGTATGGCTGGAGCAGAGCCGCGGCCGCAGCCATATGGTTTAGTGTAATGCGCCGAAGCACAGCACAGCGACCGAGCAGGAAGTGACACGTTTTTCGCTGAACATGACCATCATACACTAAATATGTTACGTGTCTGTTCTCAGATAAAAGAACTTTAAACAAAGCGTGTTTTCTCCGCAGAGATTCATCAAATATTACACACCAGCTGCCAAAGTAGCCTATTAAGACCCATACAGATACAGTTTAGTGTCATTAAATGGAATAATTCCTTTTCATTTAACTAGAAGTGAAAACTCTTTACAGTCATTTGTCATCAATGTACACTATATTGCCAAAAGTATCGGGACATCCCACAAAATCAGTGAATCTACATTAAGGAGGGAGTTTGGTGCGAAGGAACCTGACTGGCCTTAACACATGGGATTTATGGAGCTTATATAACTAGCTAATATAGAAGCTTCATAACAGCTTCAACTCTTCTGGGAAGACTGTCCACAGGTTCAGAAGTGTGTTTATGGGAATATTTCAAAGTTGTTCTACTAGGTTGAGGTCAGGGTTCTGTGCATGTCAGTCCAAACTCGCTCATCCAAACTCCTTATGGACTTTGCTTTGTGCACTGAATTCATTGATTTGGTGGGGTGTCCCAATACCTTTGGTAATATAGTGTATTTTGATCAAGACTAAAAAGTGTTTATGGATAGAAAGAAAGAAAAGTTTGTCATGATGAAAAGAAAACCATGTAAGTCACACTAATGAGACAATAAGTTAACTTCATAAATCCAAATTAAGTTAAAAAGGCAAGATTAAGAGATAAAAGGTCAAACTTTATTGCTTTTTATGTCAAAATGTTAACTAAAGTCCAAGTTCTGACTTCTAATCTTGAGTTAAAGTCAAATCTTTATCTATAATTATGATGACGCTGTGTAAAATGTACATAAAAACAGAATGCAATAATTTTAACATCTCATACCCAGTTTTTCACAGTACAACACAGAAAACATATCAAAAGTTTAAGCTAAGAAAATTTAAGAAAACAATACGATATAAAAAGATCATCTTAGAGAATCAGAGTCTCTCAAAAGTAAAGAGGGGCAGAGGTTTATCAATCTGTGAGAAGCTGCATCTATAAATTGTCCAACAACCAGTCAGTCAGTCAACAGCATGGCTTCACTCAGGTCCCAGATGTTTACTGTCTGTTGTTAAAAGACCTTTTTTAATGTGCTGATGCCATTCATTTCAACATTATTGAAAATCATTTTCTCACTTTAAACATTTGACAGGTGCTTTATGTCCTGTTGTGAGTATCATGTGGGTTTATGAGATTTACAAATGATTGCATTCTGTTTTTATGCAGTCCCAACTTTTATGATGTGTGTATGACTGTCTGACCTCCACATCAACATGACACAGTCACACCTCTGGCACAAAGTCGATATGTATGATACAAAATGGGAAACGATCACATAAAATAAGCCGTGAGTCACATCAACCATACTCAACCTCTGGTTTATTCCCAAAGTGTGCTGTTCTATGTTAAGGGGGGATTTAATGACACATAACATGGTGTTGGACCACGACCAGAAGCATTAACTCCTTTTCAGCTGCCTCTACTTTTACCTTATTCTTTTTGTTTATTGGCGAGAGTCTTGATGTAGTTTATATATGAGGGTCTTGCTCTTCATGGTTCCCATATTTCTGTTAACCATTCTCATCGAATGTCCAGTATTTGGTTCCCCTCTGGATAAAGTTATTGCAGTATTTTGGGTTACGGTCTCCTCGAGGACAGTGTGTTTCTATCTTCGTCTCACCACAACTTTATTATATTGGTTGTCTTGCTGTTGTTTGCCCTGCAGAGCTCTCAGCTCTCTGCTGTGCGTTAGAAGAGTCAATGTTACCTTCATGATATTTGTCCTGATTTAAAGGATAATTTTGCTTTACTTGGCCTGTTTCTCATAAATGTGGCAGCTGTGGCTGGATAGATCACAAAACTCACAACCCTCCACCTCCATTATCAACATTTGATTTTTAGAAAATTAAACACAGAAACAAGCTTCTCTTTGTCAGAGACAAGATAGTTTAGCACTCCATCAACTTTTGACTCTTTTACTGAGTCATGCTACTGACTACTACTCGCTCAGCCTCCGCCTTGTTTGTTGTGCTCAAATACAGTAAAAGTTCATATTTGCGGTGCAGGTTAATGTAAAGAATAAAATATAAAAAATATCATATTTTTGGAGCATATGTGGAATTTGTGCTATTTTATGTCCATGTGAATCATTGGCTCAGTTTCAGTGTCTGTGCTGACATGTGGAGACAATGACAGGTGTCCGTTCAAATGTTAGTAAAGTTATTCTCGATATCTCCAGCTTTGTCAAAGTCAAAGTCAAAGTAAGCTTTATTGTCATCTCTGCTATAAACTGTACAGGTACATAGAGAGACAAGATGACGTGGCTCCAGCTTAATCAGTGGTAGAATAATGAGGTAGCTTTGCGAGTATTTCTGCTCACATTCAACAAGAATACAGTTGACATTCTGTTTTCACTCTCTGCTATCATCTGGTGTCATTTTGGCGGAGAACAAGTAAAAAAAACATCCATGTTTTGTGGGTATAGTTTCAGTTCTGGCAGAGTTGGCTTCAGCTTAGAATAACAAGCTGTTGCACTGAACCATTAGACCATTTTGGGATTAATGTCACAAATTATGTGATTATGGTGTAACAGCAGGAGTTTCACCTCTGAGGTGATGGGAACAGGACATTTGGGCCATTACAGGATTTGCAGTGCAGCTCCAAATGTGGATCCGTGGTTCATATGAAGAAGAAAATAACAGATGTCTTGTCAATTTCAGTGTTGATAATAATGAATGATAATAAGCTCAGCAGATTACTCATGAGTAAAGCTAAATATAGATTTCTTGACTGCATTGCGTTATTGCCAAAGCATCGCGTCAGCCTGTTTTTCATTTCCATGTGGTAGTAATCCAATTTTGCTGAACCACACTCACTGGGACTAATTTTGAAATAATAGCCTGCTTCTCCCCCACAGTCCCTCTTTACTTCTCATCTTACAGCTTCAGATCTGCCGTGGCAATCTTCCTTCCCAGCATGTTGGGCTTCACAAGATGACGGTATTTTGCAAGACAAAGTACACTGTGGTTTATTTTTTAAAATCCTTCGCTACCATGGCACAACTTCTTTTTCCCTCCTCTTGTTTTTGTTATGGGAGACTTGAGGTCTGTGTGCTTTGATGGAGAAAAAGAAAGCATGGCAGATATTAGATATTGGATTTCTTTGGCTCCATGTACTGTGATCCTAGTTTTATTTAGTGAGACAGATGTGTTGTCTTATCTTGGTCCCTGTTGCATGGAGCATGTCCCCCACCCCATTCCACCTCCTAAATGAAGAGGAGTTGATTGAAAAGGTTGGATAGAGTTTCCTGATACTGTTATGCAAGGATTTTTTCTTAGTGTAGAATAAAAATAAAGGAAAAAGACAAGATAACTTGATTAGTGATAAATGCAGAATGTAGAGACCAAAGGCCAAGGAGTGCAGGAATTGTAGGGTCTCATAAAAATAATAATAATTTATGTAGCTTATACAATCTCAAGATCAGTAAAATAATTAAACATGGAAAAACATCTAGAAGTGTTCCATAAAAATAAAAGAAGGTAGTGACTGAAGTGAAGGAAGAGCGTTCTCCAGTTTTGTATGGTCTCTTAAAAATAATAATAATAATAATTTATATACCACCTTACACAATCTCAACATCACTTTAAAAAGTAAAAAAAGACAAAAAAATGTAACAGGGAAAAACGTAGAGAAGTGTTCAGTAAAAAAGACAGGTTTTTAATTTGGTCCTGAAGATAGTGACTGAAGTGAAGGAAGAGTGAAGTTTAGGGGCCATTGTACTAAAAGACCTGCCTCTCAGGGTGGAAAGTCTAGTGCACGGGACAACGAGAAAATTTGCTGTTAGAAGACGTGAGAGAGCAAGAAGTACTCATGAAGCTCACTGATGTACAAAGGACCTAGGTCAAGTAAAAGTAAGTAAACACAGAACATTTAATCAACTGTTATAATTTATTTAAATGAACACAGGTCTGGTCAAGGAATTACAAATCCTTAATTATTTAATTTTATTTTTTGAATGTGTGTCATCAGCATCCTCAGCAAAGGACAAGGCAACACTGTCACAAAGCCATGGCATAGACAATGGAACAATAATGTGAAATGTGGTGGCTCTTTTGCAGGAGTCCTAAAGCAAAGTGATGATTAGTAGACTTGTTTTTGATAGCTATGTCCTTCTAACCTCGGCACTTGCACATGCATGACCAGAGAGTCTTGTCATTTTTTCTCCTTCGTCCATAAGTTCTGAGAAATGCTGAGAACACCCATTCTGGGTGCTCTCAGCATTGCTCTAGAATAATTGAAAATGCTTTCTTTGATTTTGTTTTTGTGTATTTACAGATTATTAGAACACCAGGCACAAATTACTACAAGTGTGGATTTTGTGATATTTCCATAAGGACAGATCAATGTAGTGTTTATGCAAAAGTTTAATGTTGAACATGAGAGACAGGGTCTGTCTGGGGGTGTCTGTCTGGGGTGGATAGACCCCAGACAACAAAACGCATTGCATCGTGTTGATGAGTGAGGATAGGTTATAGATGAAACCCTATGATCTGATTGGTTTGAGAGAGCAGGAAAGAAGGCAATTGGAAAAATGACGATGACAAATTGAATGAGGGGGAAATTTGACAGCGTGGGAAAGCGGAAATGACAGAATAGATTTACTAGGGAATCCCAGTGGAGTTGGTATAAGGATCTTGCTCAAAATTTAACTTTCGCCAAAGCTTTATTTGTGTGGACAAATGTCATGTCCTAAAGATGATTTGAGTTTAGGCCAAAAACAGGATTGCTTAGCAGACTGAGATTGGAGGGAAAGTCTGGGGGCATCTGGTGCATGAATGGAGAATAATTGAGACTGTGCAGGAGAAGAGGAAGTGGAGGAGAAGGTTAGAAAGAAGAAAATGTTACTTATAATATATTTGTTTTGTTGTTGTATTCCACACTGTGTCCTTCAGCGCTGAACCTCTATACAGTTTATTCTGTGTATTTTGTTTCTTGGACTTCCTGACTTGCTTTGTTTCCCTCTTCTTAACCATGTTTTCATTGTAAGAACAAATCTTGAAAATGAACCTATTCTCCGGCCCTTTTTTGAATTCAATCTCTGGTGGGTGGGTGCAGCAGCAGTCAGAAACCCCATGACAGTGAACACTCCTCATTACAGTGTTGAGCAGCAGCTTTGTTTGTCCATCATAAACTACCAGAAGCAGAACAGGGCTTCCAGGAATTTGCTTTCCTCCCAGCCACAGGGATTTTTCAGTGAGGACAAGCGGAGTGTGGGAGTGTGTTTCCTGTAAGTGCAGGTTCCTCGCTGAATTGTGAGATGAGTCTGGCGTAAATGCATACAGTGTGTAAATATATACAGGAAACTACTGAAAGCACTGAAACTCCAGGGTCCGATGTGATATTACAGTGATGTCATATACCACTCAGGCTTCTTACAGGGGCCCTGTTTTTAAAAAGGCAACAAATGAACTTGGTGAGGAATAAGGTATTCATTGTGGATCTAATTAACATGGCTGCAGAGCTGATCTGACTGACTCTCCGTTTAGCACTCCTTCCCCTCTCCTTCCTCTCGCCCCTAACAAAAAAGATCTGCCTCTTTTTAGAAGCATCAGCATTATCAGTTGTTGAAGACAAGTTTCACCATTTGTCACTTTAAAATCAGGATTGGATGTCAAGGGCAAATTAAAGGAAGATCATAGGACAATAAACTTTGGACAATAAAATTGATGGTTCCAGGTCTCCTGAAGTAAACTCATGAGCAGTGCTGTGGACAATGAATTAACAAAGCAGCAAGTTACGTATATTTATTTTCATAGTACTGCAGTATGAGAACGCATTACCTCAGTAGTTTAGTAATATTATTTGTGGTTCTTGTGATTGGATGTCCACAAACTCCACTGTCGGGGGGTGTAGGTGTGCACCATTCGCTAAAAACAGTGTTTAACTGTTCCCCTCCACTCTCGTGTTACACTCACAGAGTCAGATGCTGGTAACAGACTACTAAACACAAATGCTAATATTTCCATGCAACAGGAAGGTGCACAGCAGCAAAGGTTAGAGTTGAAGCCTGCCATTGGTAAAAACTGTGTCTCTGATGGAGGTAAGTCGGCTTGTAGCTGAGTATGTGGTGAGGGATGTGCAAAACATATTAACTGCAAATTTTCTGGTATAAAGAAAGATCAATAGTAACATTCAGACCAAATTGATCTAGTCAAAGCGTGAAGAGGTGAGCTGTCAGCTAGCTAGTGCCTCAGGAACCATCAGTTTTGTTCATAATTTGTCTGAGCACCAGATTAAACTACATCAGTGGTTAGCAAATCCAGTGCTCAAGGTCCGCTTACCTGCTTGTTTTCTAACAATCCCTGCCCTAACGATTATCTGAATCAAGTGTGTTTAGTCATTCTGGAAGATACCAATATGGTTTGTCTTCTCTCACTCCCCCTTCATCTAAGATGGTATTTTGACTCAACCTGATCCAGGTAATCAGTTCTGAGTAAGACAGGGATAGTTGGAAATTAAGCAGGATAGTGGCGTTTGAGGACTGGAATTGCCCTACATTATTGTCCAGTATTATATGATTATCCCCCCTACCATGAAAAGCAGAGGGAAATATCCTAGAGATGTGTAGGTGACGGTTAGCGGTGGGTTAGTAATTTGAAACATTTAGTTTAACGTTACTTAAAAGTTTCTGCCTACTATACATTGAACTAACTTAATTTTTTATGAACTCTAAAAAGTAATATGTAATATAAGTCTTCCCTAACACTGCTTATTAGCCACCCACATGTATGCTCAGATACATTATGTTGTTTGTTTGATTGATTGCGACACAGGACACAATTACATATGGGTTCTTGCAGTTTAAACAATAAAAAGAAAAAAAGAAAAGTGAACATAACCCACAACAACAGAAAAATAACACATCAGGGCAACAAAATACAGCAGTGGGGCTATGGACACAAACACAGAAATAAAACAAAATGAGCACACATCTACAACCATAGAGCCACAAATAACTTTGAAGTATATACAGTACACTTACATTCCAAAAACTAGCTAAAATACTTCACTCAGTACACAACCAGTGTCAGAGCTGGATCATTTTCATATGGGTGGCCCAAGAGAGGCCAATACTGACTTTAGGGTGGCCAACACCGCACCTTGAGTTTTTTTCTTTTTCCAATGAATTTTGAAGAGCTTTCATTAATCATTATCATTAATTAATTTATTCAAAATTTGTTAAAAGAATGTGTTAGTTCTTGTCAGTTTTCTAAGGAGCTGCAGCAGCTGTTGTTTTATCCTGATTCTCCATCCATCCATCCATTATAACCACTTGTCCTCCTAAGGGTTGTAGGGGTACTGGAGCCTATCACTGCTGTCATACACCTTGGAAAGGTCACCAGTCTATCACAGGGTTGACATATAGAGACATACAAACATTCACACTTTTGGGCAATTTAGATTTACCAATGAACTCTAATTGTATCTCGTTGGACTGTGGGAGAAAGCAAAAGTACTTGGAGAGAACCCACACAGAAAGGCCTCCAGCCAACCCTGTGAATTCAAACACGGTCCTTCTGACTGTGAGGCAACAATACTATCCACCACACCACCATGCCACACTTGTCATAATTCGTAATTATAATAATGAAACTGGTTTTTTTTACCACTGGTAATGTAAGAAACACGGACCTTGTTCTGCAGAAAACGTGGTGTCTATTTAACACTGCGGTGGCAGAGCAGAGAGAAACGGACATGAGAAAGCCTCCACACATCATCCACGTCATTATCTCATATTTAAAATCCAGTGGACGTGTTGGGGACAGTCACGTGACTGGAGTGGCTACAGGGTGCTGTAAACTGAACATCGTGGTTTCCAATGCATGCTTTTTGCATTGTGTCCTGCATGCTAAGTGCCACATCTCATCTAAAACAAACTGAGCATCTCCAGTAGCTCACCTTTGTGACCAACATAAACAAGGTTCTAGTTCTGGGCTGGTGCTAGTGCCAGTTTAGAGTTTGATTGACTACAAACTATCAAAGTCTGCCTTTCTATAGGCTAGAGAGCCACCACAGAGTCACGTCATTGCATCACTAGGTACTTTCCCAGCCATGCTAACAGAAGAAACTAGAAAAGCATTACAACATCAGTGTTGTCTGTGAAGATTCTCATTCATCCAGGTCATGGTTATCCCAAAAAGGGTTATTCGGTGGCAACTGGACTTTTAGTTCCTTAAACATGTTTCGCTTCCTATCTAGGAAGCTTTCTCAATTCTGACAGACTGGTTGGAGTAGCAGTGTTGATTCTACCTTGTCAATAGGTCCGACTGTAGAACTGCATATACTGCAGGTAGCACATCTCGATATTCTGACTTACGTTTCGATTGTCCTACCTTTATAAATTACAAGAGAAACAGATTTTGATAAATTCTAATAGATAATATAATATAATCTCCTGTGATCTGTTAGGGCAGTAATCCTGGTCCTACCCCTAACTGTAATTGAAGGTATGTGGAGTACACAAAGGTAGGACATTTTGATGGATAGGATAAATCGACAAAACACCGGCACTAGCACCTGACTTAAGTAGTTCTTGGTTCTAAACCAAAAAAGAGTTGGTACCGCTCTGGGCCAGCTGTTTGTCAAACTGCAAATAACTAATCCAAAACCAGCCAGGAAAAGGGGTATATAGATGAAGATGACATCTGACATGGACAGTCTCATGTACATGTGTAAAGGGAAACATCCAAATCAGATTTACAGATTTCATAACATTTTTTGCTGAGATGCTTTGTTTTTGTTGTTTGAACTGACACATTTAAATTGATACCATAGTCTTTAGAAGGTTATCCAGACAGGAAATACAGTGGATCATCTCCTGCAATCACTTTTTGTCATACAAAGTGTGTACATGTTTGTAGCTGGCCTATGGTTTGTTAGGTACATACGTAGCTAAAGCAAGCTCAAGGGAGAGCAGGTTGTGATAATGATTTAACTTGACATGGTTGGTTTCTTTCGATGTGTGACAGAGCAGTAAAGAAAGAGCAGTAGAGGAGCAAAATGGGTAGCTCAGATCTAGGAAAAATGCTGCAGCACAGCTGGAAACTCTCATTTCCATTCCGGTGGGAGACTGACAGAGCAGAACTGAGCAGATTTGCATCTAGCCACCCAGTGGTCTCTGTGGCAGCATCCCTCTCATGTGGCTTCCTTCCTTCAGGGAGACAACACAGACCACAGGACATGACTGCACTGCTTTGTTGTGAGGCGTCTGGATCAGTGTTATAATTCTCCAGACAGATCTTCTCTGCTCATAGATAGCCCAGACCTGGATTCGAGGATGGGAAAGAATACTGGATGCCGTGCACCACAGAACCACCATGTGAAAAAAAAACAAGCAGAGATCCAGTGTTGTGGGACTAGCTGCCCAAATATGTAAAACTACTTGACTGAGTAAAAAGTAATACTCTACACAAAATGTGTCATTTTAAGTATCAAAGACTCACTCCTCCAGCCCTTTTAATGCCAGTTGGAAATGAACTCTCTCTCTCTCTCTCTCTCTCTCTCTCTCTCTAAGAAATTTCACTGCCAATCAGTGCCAGTTTTAGAACATAAAACACATATTATGGTGAGTGTGTTTTGTAAAACTGTGTGTACAAGTACTTAACATCATCGTTGAGCCTTCTACTGGATGTTTTATCATTTACACCTACTGTGGGTGAAACTGCAACTTTAACAATGCATTTCTGCTGATGCAAACGTACATATTCACACATACATGTAGACTATATTTATATATGTGTTATAGACAGTGTTTAAACTTGAAGACGATGGTGGACTATACACACAACCAAACATACATGCATCTTCAGCTTCTTCATATCCTTTCTGTCAATGACTAACATGAACTGGTTAAGACAGTGCTGCAGCTTACTAGTATGAAGTAAGTAACTGTCCTGAATGGGAGCAGCCCGGTGAACCAATCACCTCCTTGCTTGAGTTTAATATGGGCATGCTTAGCACCTCCGGCTCCTGTCCATCAACTGGTTGAGACACAAGTGCAAGGGCCGTATCAGGGATTTACAGTGAGCACATGAGTCCTAGGCATCCTCCTGAGCCTAAAAAGAACCAGGCAAGGATCATGTTCAAGTAAACTGCAAGAAGATATTTGGTATTGCCCAAAAGATAATCCCCTAATATGAATCTCGTATGTTGATGGTCTGAAGTCATGGTTAGCCAATGTTCTTACCCAGACTGTGAATCAGTTCATGAGAACTTTTTTATTTGTGTCTGAATTTGATCTGAACCCTCAGGTAAAGACTTCTGATAGGTTTGGTTCAGGTATCCAACACCTATACTAGACACTGAGGTTCAATATCATCAAGACGTACGGTGCATGCTTCTCAGATCAATCTGTAATCAGATTGTATAACCAGATAACATGCAATCGAATCTTTTAGGACCAGCCGAAATCATTTGTTGATTTAATACTGTATGTACTTAGGGATGAAATGGAAATTACCATTTGAGATGTTTAGATCTTCAGTCTTTTAAATTGACTTTGGTGACAAGGGAAGGGGTGATTTTTCAGTAGTCTTACAAATGATAAAAATGGCTTGCTAAAGATGAGTCATTATATCCACAGACAGCTGGACTGTCTGAGGTTACTGTTTGGTCTTGCGATGATCAGTGGAAGACCTGAGGCCTGGGGTCAGTCCTCTAATCACCAGCTATGTCAGTCAGCGGAGCTGTGAGAGCTGCATGCTCCAACCCACAGCTTAGCACTCAACCCAAAATACGCTGCTGTTCAGTGTTATTTAGTGTGAGTTGACAGCTCACGATCAGCACCGTGTAGTTTATTGTGCTCAGCTTCCATGACCAGGACCAAGGTTCAGTTCCTGCCCTGAGTCCGGCTACTGTGTGTGTGTATGTTATGTTGGCTGAACTCCGTGACCTGGTCAGAGAGGAGTCTTTCCTCTGTGCTGGTCACAAACCTCAAAAGCAGGCCCATCCCTGGGTGGTGGCAGGGAAGTGTTGGAACACAGGGGCTGGGAGGTCTGGTCCTTGTGGACAGTGGCTAGACCTCTCTGTGTCTTGGCAGCTAACACATCTTGAGGAAAGACCAAAGTGTTTGTTTTAGAACATCAACCCACCCATTTACAGGAAAGGCGTCATGTGGTCTGCTGAAACATCCAGCCTCTGAGCTGATGCTCTTCAAGAGCTATTATCATTCCTCGAGTATGCTAAACCATAGCAGCAAATACTGTGGTCCCAGAGGACCAGAGTACAGCAATGTCTTTTCATGTGCTGGTCTCCTGTTGTGCAGTCAGGTAAGTTGGGCATATGAATAAATCCACAGCCATATAGACTCTAGCACATAACCCAACAAAATGACAAAATGAAGCTAGTCCACTAATGGGTGTCAATTCACACCGATTAAATGTGTTTATTTATCAAAGACGTACCTCAGGATGCTGTACTCATATAAAGCAATGTCATACTGCTATACCTGATTTGATGAACATTAAATGAACTGAATTCAACTTTGGAATATATTTTACCCAAAACAAAGGCTGACACAGAAATACAGAGTCTGTGCTGCAAGACGTAAACCACTGGTTAGTCACAAAAACAGGATGTTCAGGTTACAGTTTGCCAAGAGGTACTTACATTTTATTCACTTTTGTAATTTCATGTGGACAGAGGAAACCAAGATGAACTTATTTTCTATAGTATATCACAGTGATGTGATATCCTTTAATAAAATGTGAGAATGTGCACTTTACATAAGTGGGATGAATCTGGAACTGTGAAGTACAGAGCTAAATGGATAAATGGTAGTTTTTTCCCTAAACAATATGGTATGCACTGTACTTGTTTTCCATGCAATATAACCATAGTGCTGAGTCAGTAAACCAGTAAGAAATCATAAAGTTCATGTGTTGTGTGCAGTTGGTGTTGCTTTTCCTAGTCTGCATCTCTGCCAACAAACTGCCAACAATGTGCAAACAATGACAGTTAATTAAAGTGTTGGAGAAAAACTTTTTGAACCTGTTCACAAACACCTGTATCTGCATATGTGGCTGAAGTTCTTAACAATCAAACCTCTTAACAAACCTGTGTTGCCATAGCTTTTTTTATCGTGGAAAACTGGAAGTTCATGAGAAAAAATTCTGTTGTAGGTTAGGGGAGATTCAACCCTAGCCTCCTCTCTCCTAACTATTTTTTTAAATCCTCCAAAAATTCACAAAGTACCAAGTCAGTCAGAAACCTTTCCAATGAGAGGGAAAACTTCTTCTCTACTTGGCACAGAGCAGCACCACTAGGATAACCATGATCTGGACCTACACAAACATATGACTGTAGTATGGTTCAAGCTCGAGAACACTTCCTGTCTCAAGACCTAATGACATATTTGGCAGACGCTCTGAACATGGTTAAAGTTCAAGTTTTTTAAAACCCACTTCTGACAGAGATAACCCTCTCTGTTACACAATGTAGTAAAATCAATGAAGTGGGCCTACAAGTGCACAAACAGAGCTTCCATCCAAATAAGCTATTGTCACAGTCTGCACAAACTCTGCTGTTTACTCATATGAAGTGCTCTCACATAAATAAACAGAAGCAGAAGAATAGGCAGCTTCAAGCATATTTGGGATAGAAGCATGTAAATACCAGTCATTTTGGCCAGGAAAACGCTCAACTTTCCATTCACAGAACGGTCTGTGGGTCGTTCGCTCCCCTACTTAGCATAACATAGCATAATTACATAACCACATGTAATTATTCTAAAGGAACAACATGGCTCTAGTGTTAGAGGAGGGTCAGCAGGAGCGAGCACACAGGTCATGCAAACTCCTGCAGCTTAAAGATATTTCAGAATTATGGGTGAATACATCTTCATTTTGTAAATGTCTTCGGTTACAGTAACTGATGCTGACAGACTAATTTTGTGTTGATTTCTGTGAAATGCATCAGTCATTTCAACAAAATGTGCTACCAATAACATTCTAATTCTAATCTAAATCGGGAAATGATGTTCTTCCTTAGTTGGATGCAAAACATCATTTTGATTAAAGGTGACATTAACTATGAACTTACTGGTATTCAAAATCCTAATACCAGCATGTAGCAATGGATGTAATGGATTTACTCACAGACATTGTATTCCAGTACAGAGATGTCAATCACCACATCTCAACCCAACCGAACACCTGTGTCCTGACTGCAAACACCCTGTGGTTCCTTCATTGCCATTAAATTACAAGGCTTCTGTTACTGGATGGCTGAAAAAAAAACAAGTAAAGAGAGTGGTGTACTGTATGTGCTTGGTGCAGTTATGTTGGAATTTCCAGAGAAAGCTTTCCAGATCTGTGGTTGTCACTGTGAAGAAGCGTGTCATGTCAGGGATGTAGATTATACACGGCATGTATACAAAGAAAAACTGAAAGAGGTCACAGCCGGAGAGGCCAGAAGTCTTCAGCACTGACAACAGACTGATGTGTAGTCCTCTCCCCTTGTCCTTTCATTTCCTCTTGTCCTAGAGCAGGACCTGGAACCAGAGTTGCCTACCCATGTCCTCGACATTAGTAGTGTTTTAAAATGGCTTTTATTCTTGTTGCATGGTATGATTTGCTTATCGTATATGCTTTAAACCTTGTTGACTGGTTAACAACCAATTAGAGCAGTTAGACTTTGGAGCTGGCTGGCAGCATGAACGTAGACCCACAGCAGGCAGAAAACAAAGGGGAATGTTGAGAGACACAGAAACAGATCACTGAGAATCATAGTTGGAAGGGCATGCTGAGAGGGCTCCTGCAAGGGCACACCAGAAAGTACTCTGTAAAATTGTGTTTCGTATCGAACTCTGCTACCTAGTTATTCGTTTAGGCCTGATTAGGGTTAGGACTAGACTGTCCTAGTACGTTGCATTAGGGTAGCACATCTAAAGTAATTAGCCCAACTTGTCAAGGAGATATGTGGTAGACACAGGGGCAGCAGACAGATCTACGGGGCAAGAATCATGAGATGAGGCACTAGAGCAGCTGCATTCAGTGGATGTAGCAGCAGGAAGGTGAAAAGAACCGCGTGTGCCAGAGTCAAGAAACTGTACGTCATTGGCACAGCAGAGCACAATGACTAATGTTATTATTAGCAAAGCTGTGAGCATACAACTTCAGTGCTAGTAAGATTTTTTTATCAATCATTTTTAGAACACTTTTACTAGAACAAGCAGTAGTCAGACTAAGGTAACCTACCCACACTAAAGCTTACGTCCACAGAGGAATAGACAAAGCCAAAAACACACAGACAGGCTGGTCAAACCAGGCGGACAGAAGGCCAATACATAAACTGAGGGGAATGATTACTGAATGACGAGCAGATGAGGTGACTCTATGAGGCAGATTTGTGTGATTTGAAAATAAAAGCAATGTATTCAGATGAAGAGGTGCATGTACATGTAAATGTGCATTTACATTTGTGGGTTAATTGTACAGTTGTGGTGGTTTCACACAGGTAAATGTGAGCATGGCCCTGAGTACAGACATACCTGTGGGTGATAAGTTGATTCTTCGTTGTTGGTAAAGAGTTAGAGTAAGAGTAAGAACTCAGCTCTGAATCTGAAGAGCAGATGCACAGTGAAACTGAAACATCTGTGCGTTCAGACACAACATTTATCATCTTCCAACCTTAACCAAAGTGGGTCTTGTTGTCTAAACCACAGGCGGGACTGTGGTGGGAAAGTTCTTAAGATAAAAAGCAGAACCTTCCCTGACTTTCTCTTCAATATAGCTTTGTTTTTCAACTTCAGTGGAACCCTATCTCTCACGTGACAGTTGTGTGCTCTGTATTACCACCGTCCCATCCCACTGATGTTTCCAAAAAACATCACAGGCAACTTCTGAACTTAATCCAACACATTTGTTGTTGCAGTTAAGTTTTATATAAATGTAATTGGAGACATGATTGTATTAACACAGTTTTATTATTTGTAGTAGTCGGGTTCAGTTTGGAGTTTACAACACATGGGGACTGAATAGCGCACTAAAGAAAAAAACACAGCTTTGTGTAAAAATCGTGGACATTGATGCCATCTTCTGGACAGAGTCTGCACCAAAAAAGCACTGACAGACCAATATCCCTTGTTGAATTCAAATAGAACTTTTCTGTGATAATATTACTATTATCTTCATGCAAACCCCATTTCTTTTTTAAAAATGCAATAAAAACTAAAATCTTTGATTTGTCACTTCTGTCAAAAGCTGAATAAAATATTTTTTGTGTTTAAACAACTTCATTATATTTTGTAAAAATAAGCAAATTCAGACTTTGATGCCTGGATGAATTGAAAGGGTGTAGTGTTAGCCCTGTTGCCTCACAGGTAGAAGGACCATGCGTCAGTCAGGTGCCTTTCTGTGTGGAGTTTGCATGTTCTCCCTGTGTCTGGGTGGGTCCTCTCCACTCCAGCTTCAGTTCAAAGACGTGCAGAATAGGTTTATCCGTGACTCTAAATTACCCATAGGTTTGAATGTGAGTGTG
This sequence comes from Ctenopoma multispine, assembly GCA_034779795.1. Lineage (NCBI taxonomy): Eukaryota > Metazoa > Chordata > Actinopteri > Anabantiformes > Anabantidae > Ctenopoma > Ctenopoma multispine. The sequence continues at coordinate 2,373,961 of JAUYWH010000016.1, forward strand.
AGTTTGAATGATTGTCTGTCTCTATATATAAGTTGTACCCTGCCTCTCAACCAATAGCAACACAGGTGCGTCATTTGGTCACGTGACCGAGGCCTGTGTGTATATTCTGTAACACTCTGGACACTCTATATGATTTTACCTGTATTTTGATGCAAATATTTGTATATAACTTGGTTCTTGTATGTATACATAGGTTTTTGATATTTAATATTTAAAATAAGTAATAATAATTTTCGCTTAAAGAAATGGTTCATTGAGCATGTTTGTGCTCATCACAATAAAAATTACAAATTTTTTCCACACAAATTTTATGATTTTCTCATAAGGGTTTTCAAAAAATGCATTTTTCTAAGTGTAAAACAATTTTCCATACACATAGCAGTTTGTTAAGGAAATAACACAAGTAGTCAAAAACAGCCAGTGACTGCACAGGGTTAAAAAACAAAACAATTTTTTTACCATTTCCATATTTTCTCAGAAAAAGAAATATATTTTCTTGTACGTTTTGCATTTCATTTCTTTAAACTAATTTCATTGGGCAAACCAGTTTTCATTAAGAAAACCAGGTCCAGGTTGCAACAACAGCAGCTTTAAGTTACCTCAGCCAAGTATATATGTTCCCAGGATGTTGTCCTTCCCTGCCCTGAGATATACCCCCAGAAGACTCTTCGAATTGAAGTTTGGGGTGAAATCTCTATCTGACAAATCTCTTTGTCTCTCTCTGTGAGTATGTATGCATGTGTGTGTGGTGAAAGGCAGTTGAATATAAAAAAGTTCTTCTACGACTTAAAGAGGTTTAAGGTTACAAGCATCTGTGCAACAATGTGTACATTTCAACATCTGCGTCCCCATCACCCCACCACATACTCACAGCTTTATATATAGAAATCAGATATGTCACTATCACCTCTCTGAGACGTGAAAAATGTGGTGTTTGTGTAGAGGGTGCATTGCTCAAACATGCAGAATTCTTATCTAAGATGCACAGGGCTTCAGTCAGCCTACACCTCTCTCCTCCCCTTCCCAAGACAGGAGGTCTGAAGTGGTCTCTAGTGGTAAAGCTGTACTTGAATTTGATAGCAGAGACACTGGCCTGTGGGAAAATGATTCACTCCATTACTTACTGTATCCAAGAAACTAGCAATCTGCATCAAACAGTGTGGGAGGTATGGTGGCAAATGAACTGCAAAATAAACACGTAAGGACAAATTGGTTGTGGCCTTTATGTAGTATGTTTCTTTATTTGGTTATGTTATTATTTCATTATGTTTGTGTTTTCTTAAATTGCAGTGTGTAGACCTCTCAGGACGACCATAGAGAAGCATTACAAAGTGATTTCTACACATATCTACAGTGAGAGACACTATCTACAAATGGAGAAGGTTTCAAACAAGTGGAAGGGAATGAAATCAGTCCAAGATCACAGTGACAAAGTCACAAAAGATCCAAGAAACATAGGTAGAAATAGCCTCCACAGGAGAGTGGCAAGGTAAAAGCCACTCTTAACCCAGAAGAACATTAAGGCCGATCTGAATTCTAGATGACCCTGTTGCCTGTTGAGTCAACCACTTTGTAGACCAAACAGAATTCCACAAAACATCATTACTACAGTCCAACATGGAGATGGTCAGGGATGTGCCTCTATCTTGCCACCCTAATGAAAATGCTCTGAAAACGCCACTGGTGGCACCATGATGTTGTGGGGCTGCTGTGCTTCTTCTGGACCAGGACTACTTGACAGAACTGAGAGAATCATGAATCCTCCTGTCTACCAGAGAATCCCGAAAGAGAACGTCAGCTCATCGGTCTGTGAGCTTGTGATGGCTGGCTCCACAGCCACACAGGGAAGTCTACCCTACTCTCACCAATTGCATAGCACATGTTCAGTTCTTTGTTCACAAACATTTTAAGTTAAACACACACACAGTTGTAGTTTAATTTATAGTTGATTTTATTAGTCACAATTATGTTCACTTAATGGAAGCGTGCACATTTCGTTAACATAGTTGTCACTTGTTTGTATTAATTATTTGTTTCTTTTGTTTGAGTTACCTGGGTGCCTTTAGTTCTCCCCTGGACTGGCAAAGGAGGTGGCAGAGGGCGGAGCTGCCTTAAGTGCAGAAGCTGGGGGCCGGGGAGTAGACCAACAGACTGGACTGAACAGGGGGGAATGGGCTCAGGCTCACAGGCTCACAGAGCATATAGTAGTTTTCATTTGTATTTATTGTTTACATAGTATTCTTAGTTTTCATCCTCCCTTTTTGTTTCCATTGGTTGGGTCTCCCAGTATATATACCCACCATTTTGTTAAGTTGGGAGGTCACTTCCTTTAGGTATTGGTTTGTTTAAGTTTTCATTGCTGAAGTCCAGTTCTGTTTCTTTGACCTCTTTTAAGGGCCCGTTGTTGTATTTTTCCAGTTTGATTATTTTTTGGGTAAATAAAAACCCTTTATTTTCGCAAACTTACCTGTTGCGTTTCCTTTACCTTGGCCTCGGTCCCGCACAAATACACATTGCATTTATTCTTTTTTCCTCAACAAATCTCATAATGCTCACTACCTTTCTCTCCACCTACCCAGCCTGAACAGGCCCAGGCATGTCATTTTAGAGTTTCAGTTTCTCATTCTCGGCAAGGTGAAATCATTAACAGAAGTAGAACAATCTGAAGCAAGCCGATGCAAAGGCAGACTGAAAAATAAACAGTTTCTTACAAAATATCTCCTGGAATATGCCAAGAATGATGATGACTAAGATTTCCTGTGATTGTTACTTATCTCAATATAGCCAGTCGTGTTATTTTACCTCCTAATTTATCTGTTTCCCTTATCTTTCTGCATCGCATCTTATCCTTCTGATATCTCACATTATAATGGCACCACATGAAAGTCCAAATGTCTAAATGTGACATGTGCTTTAGCATCACCTTCTGATTCATAAAGTACATTGTGAGCCAGATCATAGACCCAAATGCCAACTGCAGCGACAACAGAGTCGTGACTGGTCAGATTTGGCAAATTGTTTCTTGCCAGCCACTTAGGCAGGAAGCACATCATCTTGTGTTTGTTTTCATGTTGTAAACATCAGTTTGCCTGGAAAAAGGTAAAAGATCAAAAGGTAATTTCCTGTGTCCTAAAAGTCAAGTCACTGATGCACACTAATGACCATTTAATCTACTGCTGATGCTGATGGAACATTTTCCTATGATTCCTTCCTAGATATAAGTGGAAGCAGATATATTCAAATCCAGGTTATCTCTGCTCTTTGTTTTACCTCTATAAATGTAAAGGAAGGAGCAATGATACGAAAGGCTCCACGGTGTCTGTTCATTAAGGAAGCAATCAATGCCCTGGAAATGAGCCCTTCTACCTGAATTCAATCAGTGACGGAGCTAAAGCCTGTTATCATGAAGTACCTCTGTCACTGATGAAAGGGGACAGTGCAGGCAGACGTCTCTCTGCAGAGAGGAGCCGGGCGGGACTGGATAGTAAAGCATTTACTCTTTGAGTGGAATTCCTAGAAAGGTTCTGGTAGCAGGATGTAAAGAGGTGTTCAGCGGTGACAGTGAATTAGAAAATTGCCACATGTATTCTTATCGTGTCTAATGCTTAGAGGAGGAAGAAAAAAAAGCAGCTCTTTAGCAGGTTGGAATAAAAATAGAGACTTTATTTCACAGCAAATGGTGTAAGACAACAACTGTTACTATTTGAGCAGCTGTTAGGTTTCATAGTTTGTCACATAAGTTGCTCACAAGTATATTCATGTAGTTAATCTACCTAAAGCTTACAGCTATCTTGAAACAGAGTAACTTTATTTGATCATTCCTTTTACACTCATTCAGTCAAGACATTATTCTGTTCCAGTTATTTAGTCATTGTCCATGTAAGAATTAAATGGATAAAAAATAGTCAGTTTGACATTTTATTTGACTTCTGCTGATTTAAAGTCTCTCTAGTGATGTGTACGCTTCCCACAGATCACATCACCAAAGCAGTTTTAAAACAATGATACTTCAGCCCACAGCTGTCGTTTCTCTTTGGGGAGATGAGCTGCAGCATCGGGTGAGTCTGAGACGGTCATGAAACAGGTCCATGGTCACATGAGCTGCAAAACATCTTCTGAAGATGATATCTTGTGGAAGTATGTTCAACAATCCCCAGAAAAGAAACTAATAGCAACAGTGAATTGCCTCTAGCAAGAATGGTTTCAGTTGCAGGGAGTAGACTTGCATTAAACAAGTGAGGGGTTGGTTCTAAAAACAGCAGTAGACTGTTTTCTTATAATGTGTTTCTGGTCATAAGGAGTTCAATTAATTACCACTGAACTGGTTGTTCCTATAATATGCCAAAATATGGTTGATAAATCATGTGGTGGAAGTTTGTAGGCAGCAAACGTGCGGTACTATATACATATATATATATATATATATGTATATATATATAGCAACTAGCAACTAGTTTTTGTGCTTCAATCTTACCAAACCTGACATCAGGGTAATAAAGATAAATGTGAATCATGTCAGTCGTTTTGGGTCAAAGCATTGACAACCTGCCCTGACTCTAGTATACTGACCTATAAACATCACAGAACTTCTTGTTTTGGGGGTGAATGCTACTACTGAATATAAACTCATACAAAATAGATGAATGTTGATGAGTTTTGTAGGTGATAAGGTTAAAACAGTCAGTCCCACTTACAAATCCCCCCCAAACACCTAAAGACACTCATTTGATGTTCAGGTTGACAAAAATGCAAAGAAGGAGGTTTGAATAGAGTCTACACAAGCTACAGTAGCATGTTTGAACAAAATGAATGAGTCAGACGAGTGACCCACCCCAACCCACCAACACTCTTGCTCAGTGACAGCTGATAACTTAAAAACTTATTTTATCCTGTTTAATGGCAATTACCTTGCCTCTTGACTCATCCTCGCAACTTGCACTTTGTTTCACCTGTCGCTCCTTTCTGTAAACCCGATAAATGTCAACTCAAATAGCCTTCACTTTTCACGCACAACCCATCTTGCCAGCCAGCCCACCCCCGCCTTATCCTAAGCTTTCCCTGCTGCGCTCAGGGCGGTGACATTAAATGGACATCTCTCTCTGCTGTGACTGCACCTATGCAGGTAGCCCTCTCCCTCCATCTCTGCACACACTAAGCTTTCCTTTAGCCAGACTCCATTTTGTTTGGCTGTGGGGATCGGGCATCACCTGATGAGTCACCGCCACGCTTCTGCCCACCTGCATTCACACTCTTATTAGCAGCTGCCGTCGTCAGTGTGGTAATGATGCTGCTGACCTCAGTGTGATGACTGTCTGAGGTCATGCTGAGCCTCGACTGAGCTGATTGCTGTGTTATTTTGTGTGATTTCACCACTGAAGGGTAGGAACTGTGTGAGAATGACACAGAAAACACTGAGACGGGTGGTGGTTGGTCTTAAATTTAACACTTTTCTGGTACACAGAACATTTTTAAATACCTTGATAACTATCCTATCCCATCAATGATGACTAAAAGAAAGCCTGAGATGAGACTTATATCATAAACTGAGACTCAAATTTTATTTCCTGAATAGCAAGTAGTTAGTGTTAAAATTGATGCAGCTATGGTTAAAAATTTCTTTTATAAACTGATATGGGCCAAGATCTAAAAACACAATTTTAATTGCACTCTCAACCTCTAGGTAGTAACACAGGCCTCTTAGTTTAAAAGTGAAGTATCTCACAGCCCAGGCAAGGCTGATGTCATCACTGTGACAGGTGTAACCCATGTGATAGGGAAACAGAGTTTCATGTGTAACATCTGCGGAGTTCCCCTTTAATTTAAAATTCAATTGAAAAAGAATTGTATCATAATTTATTATTGTAATAATGAAATTATATACAGTATAAATAATAATAAATATATGAATAAATGATATAATGACTATATTGAATGAAACAAACAACAAATATACACAGTGGCCACTGTATAATATCATTTTATGTAAATGATTTTAGTAAAGTTTAAGTTTATTATTTATGTATTTTAGTAAAGTACCTATTGAGTACCTGATTTGTTTTTATTGGTTTTTACATTACACATATAATAGTTTTAAAACAGAATAATTGCAATGGAATCCTCTGTGACTGTGCACCATGCGTTTTTCAGTTTCAGTGCCTAAACTGTTCTGTGGTTTACCACACTTCCTCTGTAACACGAGAAGGTAGTTTTTGTTTTCACAGTGAATTCCCCAGAAGAGAAAACAGATGTCTAATGTCTAATTATGTATGCCATCTTTTAAAAAGGAACAAATTAACCACGATCAGGTGTGTTTTTATTAATGTTAACCAAAGTTTCCACAGAAGGTTTGAATGTATCGCAACATGTATTAGGTAGAAATTTTTTACACAGATGCTTCGTTCATTAATTGCATCAGAATATTATCATAAAATGATTCTGTTTGCTACAAAATGTATAGGTGATTAAAGTTTGTACATGAACATAATTTGTTGGCAACAGGATTGCACCACAGCAGCAGCATATAGCCTCATGAAATTAGCATGGGAATAGAAGTTATGTGAAGGTTACTACATCCTCTTCAGCATGACAGGCTGTAACAAAAGCACATGGATTATATGTGAAGTGAATAAATTGCTCTTGTTTGACAGTGTGATACAGTAGATGAAAGAGAGAATGTAGGTAAATGTCAACTCATTATTTTAAATCCTGAAGTAATACCACCGTGGACTGACAGGATCAACAAGTTCAGGATTTAACGTATGTAAAACATCTCTGTACTAACTGCCTTAGAAAGGTTGTCCAAACACTGCTTTGCACAATGTTGCTGAAGGGAACAGTTTCCTGTCGGCCAGTGTGCTCTTCCTGTCATTGCTCTGGGCAGTGACATAAAACCAGCCATGCACTTCCTCTGTAACAGGAAAATCAACCCACTTTTGTTACAACCTTTAGTTTTGGGGTGTGAAGTTTGCAGATGCACTGCCAGCTGCATATGTAACTGGAACATTTTAGCAACCAAAGTATTCTTCTGAATAAATAAAGTCTGAAAAAGTACAAGAGATTCTAAAGATGCAGTGCATGTATTTGAGTAGATGTGGTTTTGTGTAGCCAAACTACAATCTGCAATCACCGCCACAGGGTGTATTTGAGTCATCATGTCAAGCTCAGGGCCTGTCAGCATGAATGGTGTCTTTAAAGAGGAATGCTTCATTTATAGCACAACTAAAACTGTGGTGACTGTGGCAACAAAACTCAATATTCAAACAGAAGTCAGAGCGAGGGTGTGTGTGCAGAAAAAAATAAGTGTGATTGAGAAAGAAATTCACCTGTGCACTAGCGTACATAAGTATTTATCAGCATGCGTGTCAGTTCTTTTGAAGAAATGACACCCACATTCACAGTAATTCTCTTAAAGTGAAACACAAGCATATCACTGGCGATCTATGATCAGGAAGGACTGGTCGTTTCCCCAGGCAGATCCTGTTTCATGTGAAGAAGAGTTACTTCCTACTGTGTGCTTGTTTAGTCAAAGTAGTCTGTTAAACTCATTTTAACATGTAAATTCTAACGGTGAGTTACAAAGAGCTGCAAGAGTCACGTGTGAGTTTCTGAGTAAGTGGTGCAGTGGAACAAAGCCACATGATGTGTGTTTGTTACGAGTCATTATTTTGCTGATTTAAATCATTAAAAAAAGTACAGCACATTGGTCTCATGATAGAGACTGTTCAAAACTGTTCAGAACTTTTCAAACGAAAATAAAAAAAGGACCAGGATACGGTTTGCTATTCACGAACAAAGATCCATAGATTTTCAAATTAATAGCATCAGTACCACCTAAGTATCAACACATAAAAAAATTTTTTTGGCCTGTTCTATAGTTGAGTTACTGTGAAGCTGGGAGATCAGATGTGTACAGTGCTTCAATTTGCCTTTTCAGTTTGTGCATTGTTGTTTAATTGTATTTCTTTCTGTCACTGACTTGGTTCGTATCTCCTCTCACATGGTGAACACTCCCACTCCTGGAAGGAAGGAAGCAGACGGGGTGGGGGGGTATCTGAGCCTAACACTCTAGGCCCTCGATACCCCCTGTTTACCCACCAACATCCTGCACAAACAGGCCTGCCCCAGAGTCAGACAACAGTGAGTAATCTCAACCAATCTGTTCCTTCGCTTCTCTGGCTTCTGCTTCTTCCCAGCAGGCCCCAGCCCCGAGCCAAGAGCTCAACTTGCATCATGCAGATTCACCAGGCGGGAGGAGAGTGTGCTGTGTATGCAGTCAACCTAGCTGTTAATATAGGTGTGATGATGAGAGCATGATGGTAACAGGGACTTGTGTCAGTGAGGATGATGAAGATGAGGCTGATGTACAGTAGAAAATATATCCCATCTGGGGCGAGATTTGCTGACTGGGGTTAGAGCTGGCAGGCCTCAGTCCCCCTCTCACTTGAAATAGTTGGGCAGTTCCCTGCTCAGAAACCTGAAACATGTAAAGAGCCTACGTTCAAGGAAACAGCACAAGTAAAAAACTGTGGAAAACACCTTGAAGTCCCATTCTTCTAACTTCCTCCGTGTTCTCCAGCTGTAGAGAAAACTTTCCCACGCAACCTTTAAGTCTAGCAAGTCTGATCTTAGTTTTGTTCAATGAGTCTGGAACACATGAGGTTTAGACAGCACCTCTCCACATTAAAATACGTTTTGGAGGACATTTCTAGGAATAAAATATTCAAAAACATTTTATACCATATCTTTCACTTAGCGTAGTCAAGATACACTTCAGAATATAACCTACTGAAGACTATTTATGATGAGAAGTTTTGGCGGTTATGTGTCCAGATCCAGTCTCTTTTATTATCTTGGCTTGGCAGAGTATGATTATTTTGAACTAGCTCTCAGGCAAAAAGAAAACAACCAAAAAACAATAAGAGTATTTCCCAAAGTGTTTAACTATTCCCACTGAAGATTGTTCAGTAGTGCTTCCCAAGTTTTTCCACACTTTTCACTTAATCCACACTAAATGTCCTGAATAATGAATTTAGTTTAGTTTGACATGAGGCATTTACTTTCATACCCTACAGGGAGGAGCTATGACAACTTCACTAACAACATGGGGAGTGGTGCTCAGAGGCGAAACTGAAATCCGTGACTCAGCCGTGACAACTCTGTGCCATTGACAAGACTCCTACATATTACTTTATTTCCCCACGAATATCCCAGTGACCTGTTCATCATTTATTCATTATTGTTTTTTGGTTTCAGTCATGGTTCTGCTTCTGACAGTAACACTGTAAATATACTGACATCTGTGATTTTTAAAATGTATTGATGTTAGATATACAGATGACAGGTGGGATGGATAAGTGCTGTCATATCATGCTTGTATTGGATAAAGTTTAACAACATAAAGAGGAGACAGTAGAGCAGTGCACCAGACAACCCTTACTGGACATGCTCCTTGTTTGCACACAAACCGACCAAAGAGGAGTCCATCTAGACACACCCACTGAGTTGTGTGTGCACATGTTTTCTTTGTGAGTCACCAGTATTTGTGTTATTTGGTAAACTTAATTTGTTGTGTGTAACACAACACCACGCTGAGTCTGCACAAGCTGTTTCACAAAAGATCATGTGATCCAGAGTCATCACTTAAGCTTCATTAGATGTTTTCAAGCAGGGTGAATATTGTTTTATAGTTTTTGCCTTGTCGCCCTCTCAACCGCACCAGCAATAAACAAAGATGCAATAAACAAACATTTTTGCTTTGTCAGTCACTCAACAGTTTAAACTATCAAACCAATGCTACTATATGAACACTGAAAAGTTTGAATTGTATGTATTTATATCTTCAATTAACTTCATCAGTAGCATTTCTTATTATATATGAATGCTACTTTATTGACTTATAATTTTATATGATCTTCTAATTTTAATTTTTATTTTTTTAATTGAATACCATGATTACATGGGGTACACACGACAAAAGAATGGCAGGAATAAAATACAGTCAAAAAGGTAGCTAGCTTACTGATAACTATCATGCTCATAATGAGAGTTAGTCAATCCTTGGCATGCATATTCTCTATTTCTGCATAAAAATGAGTCTCTCACAAGTCCTAAAACTAGTTAAAGTAAAAACCAATTAAACAAACGAGACAAAAAAATATTGCTATTGTGTTTTTATTTGTTGGGTAGCTGTTGTCTGTCCCTAACCTTATTTGAACTTTATATCAAAATCACATGGAAAAGGATAATTTGTTACATATAACTTACTAAAAGCAGTTTGGGACGTGGCCTAAGATGCACCACACGCATGTAATATCTATGGTTTAAATTTGACCTTCGTTGTGTATCATCCTCCTCTTTCTCTTTCCGTAGTTCTATGGCAATTTTGGTCAAAAATGCCCCAAAATAATCTAAAACAAATGTGTTTTTCATGTGGCATTCTTTGACATTTTAAAAACCTCTTGAAAAAACCTTTTCAAACACCTTTTCCACATACAGTATCTCTAAGTCATAGTTATGGCAGCTAAAACAACATTTGATCAAAACATAGAGTCATTGTGCATCACAGACACACCCTTAAATTCCAATGTAATTTCTGTTCAGTGCTATCTTTGGCAACACTCATCCCTTTTCCACCAAGCCAGTTCCAGGGCTGGTTCAGGACCAGTGCTTAATTTCAAATTCTTTGCATTTTGACAGCTATAGAACTGGCTCTCTGTCAGGAAGACTCTTGCCAGGCTGGCACCAGCTCTTTGCTGGTATAGAACTATAAACTGTTTGCATTAGGGACTGGACTATTGTGATCAGTAATCTCAACTAAAGCCTATTGTAAAAAAAAAAAAAAGAAGTGCGATTTTTCTGTTTGTTTAACTGCAGTGCGATTGATAGAATTTAGGTATTGCTATTTAGCTAGCTAAAGGTTAAAGCTAAGAAAGGCTATATCATTAACATCAAACGTTCAGTTTTAACAGCAATCAAAAGGTATCGAAGATAATCACTGTACGTTGTGATCCCGACGAGAAGCGCATACGTGTTGGTGTTTAGATGCCAGTTCTCATAAAGTCAGTATAAAGACACGCGGAATTGCTTGATGTACGTAGCACATTGCGTGAAGACATAGGCAGACGTATCGTGATATGATGATGATGTGGTTCTATGGTGGTTCTCTACTGGCTGAAAATTCTACCTGCCCTAACACCTCTCTCTCTCAAGGCCCTTTCGATGACTCATATACAGATACAGTTGTCTTCAGCTGGGGAGAGAGCGTCTCCCTTAACTTGGAGCTTGGTTAAGGCCGCAATCATCACCATCACTGCTTCGCAACCTCCCACGAGCTCTCGTGGGGGGACTTTAAGAAAAGTAAGGGTGGGATGTTATTTTGAGCTCCTTACTTGCGTATGGAGATGTATCATCATGTTAAGCAGTGGTAAGTTGGTATTGTGAGTTGGACAAAGGTCAGGGTGTTGTATTCATATGCATACAGCACATAGCACTCTTTAGCACTGATACCTGAATCATATACAACTAAATATACTCCTCAATGCGTCTGTTGTTAGATTGCATGCATAAATGTGTTTTTAAGTGCATGTATATATGAGACTGTTAGTGAGCAGGTGAGAAGAAGAACTGGCCTGTGTTTGCCTACGCATGAAAATATGTGTGAAATATACAGTGAGAAGTGAGAACAGAAGTGTGCATGTGTGTGTTTCTATGTACGTATGTCTGCGCACGTGTGGGTGTGATTCCTACCTCTCCTGTCAATGCACAAACTGTGTGAGCCTTCAAAAGGTTCTTGGATGACGCACATCACAACAGGAACCGCTCAGGAGGAGCTGCAGAGGCCTCATCGAATGTCAGAATTTACAAACTGTAAAATCAATACACTGGAATGCACATGGAAGAAAATGATTCCTTTAGTTCTTTGTGTAAAACTGCAATACACATAACTATCAAAATCTCTAACAAAGGTTTTGATGCTATTTATGATTCATATTACTTCGCTGTATATTCTGTCAGTAGTTACTTAAAAGAGTATTTAAGTACTACGACTTGCATGACTAAAATGAAGGATTATAACTTGTCCAGTTGAATCATGTGCAAAAACAATGACAAATAGATGTTGATAACTAAGAAAAACTAATGCTGTGACTGAAGATGGCAGCCCTTATCATAAACTGAAAACACGATTTCATGCAATTTCTGTAGTAGAATTGTGGTCAACAATTCAGGGGTCCGAAACCATAATAACTACTTCCCTTAATAAATCAATTAAAATTCTAAACATGGGAATTTTTTAGCCTGGCATTTACTGTCATGACTGTTGTCAAGTTGGCATCCAAGCAAATGGCTGCAACTTTTTGTACGTATAGGTCAAATGATATTATTTTGACAATGCACATTCCTGTGAATAATAGTTGTTTCTCTTTAGAGTCTTAAAAGTAAAAATCAGCAAACAGTCCAAGATGTCAAACTGTGGTTTAAACTGCCAGCGGCTGAAGCCTTGAAGCTATTCAACATTCAACACAACAACAAAGTCATCACTGACATCGTCATAGGACACCTGCCTGCCAGCGTCACAGTTTATGTTAACAAGAGTAATGACAAGTCCAGTAAGACACCAATGCCCCGCCTCCTACATCCATATTTGTCTGTGACTGGTTGCCTCAAAACATGCCGCAGCAGAATCTGGACGTCAGCATGATTATAAAGTTGGTGCGTCTTCGATGATGTTAGTGTGCTGCAGAGGACAATCAACAAATCACTTTCTTACAGATTACATGATATTGCATTGTTTTCATGCAATACAAAACAAACAGAAGCATAAAAAACTGTTTCTGCTCAGAACCAAATTCCAAAACTATAAATAAATTTTTATTATTATTGATGGTTATGTTTTCATCATTTGCAGTCAGTGTTTTATCAGACTGTGCTTAATGTCATATCATGTTACTGTGTTTGTAGATCCATCTGTTGATGTGAAATATAATAAATGTTTCTACTCAGACTCAAGTCTTAAAACACTGAAAAACACACAGGGCTTCAGGCGGGTGCACACACACACACACACACACACACACACACACACACACACACACACACACACACACACACACACATACAGACCAGTGCCTATGGACATTAACAGAGTGACAGATGGAAGAAGAAAAAGAAAAAGAGAGACTGTGATAAGCCTGTAGGTCCTAACACACTTTCAGAGAGACAGAGAGAATAAGCCAATTAGAAATGGAGAGAGAGAGAGAGTAAGAAAAGAGAGAGTCTGCAGGCACAAACACAGCCAAAGTAAGAGAAAAGAGAGAGAGAGGCAGCACATACAAAGAAGCTGCTTTAATATATAATCAAATGGTGACTCATACTCCTTTGTCAAAACAGTCACATGTGCGCACACACACACACACACACACACACACACACACAGAAAACACACAGAAAACACACTTTCTTTGCAAGTCTTTTTCAAACAGCAGATGAAGGAGGCAGGACATTGGGGACTGAGAGGGCAGGGTGACCCACCACCCCAAAATTGGCTTTATGTAACATAATGTGATCCAATCAACTGACCTGCCAAAACTGCAACCTGCCTCCTTCCACTGGGCTACAAACCTCACTTCGTTTTTGTTCGTTGTTGTCTTTTTTTCCACTAAAATGTTACGTGTCTTTGTCTTTGTCCGTAACAAAAAAACAGGCACCAAAGTCAAACTTGATCTTGCTGAGATGATCAGATTCACTGCCCAGGGAGGAGCAGATAAGCACTGACTCATCATTAACGCATTAATTACTTGTAATCACTCCACACATTGTAACCGTATTGTTTACTTTCAATCTGAAACATGATCAAAATATGCAGGGAGTGAGATGTGGTTTGGTTTCACTCACGATTCCTCGTGGAACTATTAAACTGTTGTCAAAACAAACCATCTTGTTCACTGGAATTAAAATACATTATTCTATGCCAAAAAAAAAATAGGAGAAGTTTCGCTGACTAAAGCATTCACTTTAGTTTGTGTCTTTGTTCTTTCTGCCCACCTGCCGACAGATATAAAAACTAATCTGGATATGAACATTAGTAGTAACATTAGCTCAACTTAAAAAAGCATCTCCTGAAATGATGCTCTGTATTAAAAAAATACTTTAATTAAATGATTTGCAAGAAGATGACAGCAACAAGTTTAATAAGGGGTAAGGGCCATTTGATGAGAAATTTTGCTGTTAAGTGTTGTTTGGATGGACAAAATGCGGACAGATGTAAATTTATCTACTTTATTCAGGCAGAAAAACTACATTTTAGAGGCAGTGCAGTTGCATATGATGAGAATGCACAACTGGTTTGTGTTTATGTTGCTGGAGCGCTTACCGCTACTGTCTGTGCAGGTGATAACTTGGATGTCTGGGACAAATCAGAGCCAGAAATCAAATTCACGTGGACTGAAGCATAAAATTAGCTTGACTTCCAATCTGAACATGTCTTTAGAGTTCCTCTGTAAAAGGCCACACATGTGATACAAATATAATTGCTGGTCTTCGCAGAATCATGAAACGCTATTGTTAAATGTGAGCCTAAATGTCATTTAATGTGTGGTGAGCATTTATTGTAATGAAAATGATAGCAAATGCATTGTCAGGCTCTTATCTTGTGCAATACGGCGCAGTTTGCTCTATTATGGTCTAGACAACCCAATTTCAGATTTAAAAAGTGCTCCAGCAGGCAAAGTAATATAAAAACACCAGACAAAAAGAAGACGGATAATAATGAGCCACTCTACTACTTATAGCGTTTAATATGAAGTAGTGGAGACTACTTAGAAAACACATCAAGTCCTATCACAAAGGCTTCATTAAGACGTGTGGTGATTCACCTCTCCTCATTTCCTGTTGACCACAGTCACGGAGTCACATATTGGCACATGGACCAAGGCAGAGAGGAGAGTGCTGCAGATCAGGGGCAGATACCACAATCGAAAACGTGACTCCGTCATCATCATGAACGCTGCCACCCCGGAGAGTTCTCATTAGTGGCCGCATGTGATATGATAAGGTGTGAATGACGCCGGGTATCAGGCGTACCAGATCTTACACTGTCACAGTCATCGCAGTTTTACTCACGCTGTCGTTGGTTTTGTTGTTGAGGGAGGCAAGGCTTTGTTGCAGGATGCTTGGAGACAGGAAAGCATGAAATAACAAAGGAATGTCTGTGATACTCTTTCACACAAATGCAAACCCACACAGGCTCACGCACACACAAACACATGCACAAGGATCCAGGCGCACTTGCACACGTGTACGCAGAAAAACACACACAATCAAGAACTACAGCTAGCTGTCTGCACATTACGATTCACACAAATAATATACACACAACAACAAAACATACTCACACACACTCCACTCTGTGATCTCTGTACCTGCAGCGCACAGAGATGACACACGGAATTTGAATTC
The DNA here is from genome assembly GCA_034779795.1 of Ctenopoma multispine. Taxonomy (NCBI): domain Eukaryota; kingdom Metazoa; phylum Chordata; class Actinopteri; order Anabantiformes; family Anabantidae; genus Ctenopoma; species Ctenopoma multispine. The sequence goes on from JAUYWH010000016.1 coordinate 2,389,414, forward strand.
CACACACGCTCTACTGTTAGTGCAGGAGAAAGGAGGGGGTTGGTGCTGCCGCTTGTGGCGTTCGACGACGTATGTAGTTATCGTTCTCGTGCTGCAGAATTACAGCCAATCCTCGAGGATTAAGAACACAGAAGAAGAAGAGTTAGTCATTATCCTCACAGAAGCGTCATCTCTGTCATCATAGCAGTCATCTGTTGTGCAGATATGTTAATTGAGGAGCTGGAGCTGTGATAAAGTCTGATACGTTCACTAACAGGATCTGTGGGAGATGTAAGAGGATGGAAACTTTTGAAGTGCCTTCACAGCAGGTGAATTCCCAGGGCTTCCTCCATCCTGTGTACAAAGCAAGATGCAGCTGATATGAGAGGTTGGCGCAGAACAACAGGGTGTTCACACGCACACATGCATGGCCGGCTACAGCTGCCATTCATTGTCAGTGGACAGTTTTGCAGCTGAACACCCCCCCAAGATGTACCATCCTTCCATTATCCCAAACACTGTTAAGGGTCATGGGCGTGCTGGAGTCAGTCCCAGCTGTCATTGGGTGAGAGGCAGTTTACGCCCTGGACAAGTCAAACCTAAAACACAGATAACAGCTTTAGTTGCAGTTGCATCAAACAACTGATTTCCGTAATAGTGTTATAGCTGTTACAGAAATGTGGGTCAGAACATTGAGCTCATGTGGATAAATGGCCCAAAAACACTGGCTTCTCTTGTTGATCCAAACCGGCCCAGTTGTTTAAAAAAAATAGGGAGGGCTGTAAAAACTGTTGTATACCTGATAATCCTCAGGCTGATGGAGACGTCACTGGGCGAATGCCGTGGCTTGTCAAACACACCAATGGCACTGGTGACTCATCAGCCCCCTCTTTCTGTTTTATTTCCTTAGACATGACCACATTTTCATAGCTGTATGCTATTTTTTAACATGTTTTATCTGTGCCATGTAGCTCAAACTGCTTCTACCCCCTCAGACAGACACACACACAGACACACTCACACAGTCAGATGCCTGTGGATGATGTGCTGCTATGCCATGGACTCACACCCTGTACCGCAAACACAGAGCAACATTCATAAATCTGCTTTCATAAAAACAAACCAGGTGCACTCTCAGTGAATCACCCTCAGCACAACCAGGTGTGAGGTAGCATCACTGTTGCTGCCGTAGAAAAAAACATTTAGATATTCAGTAAGTCAACTTTGTATCTGAATGAAGGTTGTTAAAAAAAATCAATTTTGGGGAATAAACAGGAAGAACTGGGTAGTTAGCATTAGCAGACATGACAAATGACTACTCTCACCCCAGTATTCATCTGTTTGAACTGTTACCGTCAGGCTGACGGTACAGGTCACATAAAACCAGGACAAACAGATTCAGGGATAGCTTCTTTCCCAGAGCTATCACCGTAGTAAAT
>JAUYWH010000016.1:2390931-2432677 GCA_034779795.1 Ctenopoma multispine
TGGTTTGTTTAAGTTTTCACTGCTTAAGTCCAGTTCAGTTTCTTTGACCTCTTTTAAGGGCCCATTGTTGTATTTTTCCAGTTTGATCATTTTTTTTAGGTAAATAAAACCCTTTATTTTCGCAAACTTACCTGTTGCTTTTCCTTTACCTTGGCCTCGGTCCCTCACAGAGCTGAACTGTGTTATTCAGCAAGACACTGATGATGATCCCAAATATAAGAGTAAGTGGACCTGTGGATGGATCATAAGAAATCAAATTTAAGCTTTAGTGACTCAGTCAAAGTCTTACGTTTAGGGGGTGATACGTTTTTCACACTGGTGGTTTAGATATTTAACAAACATTTTGCTTTAGAAAAGTACAATGATCATTTGAAACTTGGATTCCGTGTTTGCTCTGGTTGTCTTTGCTCTGTTATTACTACATATTCACTCGGAAACAGTTTCATATGAGTTACACACAAAAGAGAAGAAATCAGAAAGAGGTCCAACATTTATCAGCACTTTATACTGCTCCTTATTTTTATCACTTTATTGTAAATTATTTTGTCCCTTTCAAGATCATCTGTTATTAAACCCTATTAAAGATGAGCCAGCTTTTGGTCAGAGAAAACCGAGCCCAGATAGATACATTCAGGTAGCGTTTTTTTAAAGCATCAAGTCCATCGTCAAGTCTATATGCATCACTGCGCACTCCCCAACACACACTTCAGTGATGCGTCCTTTCTGACTGGATGAGTCAACATTTGTTTAATTTGCTGAAAGTCTCTCGTGATGTGTTTCCTCAGAAGCTGAACAGATCGCGTCGCATGAGGGGTGGAGCGCACACCGCAGCTTTCCTGACTCATCATTTTCGCTTTTCCACATCTGATGTTCAGCGGTCTATCTGTTCACTGACCGCTCTTCTACTTCTAATTTCTATGGAAAACAACACTTCGGATCACTCCAGATGCCATGAGATTGTCAGAGTAGAGTCCGGACAACCCATCTTCTCGGCGGTGATGTTCTCAATCGGTGTGCTGGGTAACATCGTGGCGTTGGTCCTGCTGGACATTCGGCGCAGGAGGACCAGCTCGTCCATCTACTTGGTCCTCGTGATTGCGCTCCTCTTGACGGACCTGCTTGGCTCCATCTCTGTCAGTCCCGTTGTGTTAGTATCTTATGCTCTGAGGAGGACTCTGGTGGGCATGAATTTGGGCAAGGGGGTGTGCTACTACTTTGGCTTCAGTATGACCCTCCTTACCCTCTGCACGCTGGCCATCCTGTGCGTAATGGCGCTAGAACGCTACCTCTCCATAGGCCACCCTTACTTTTACGAGAAGCACCTGAGCAAACGCTGCGGTTACGTCACTCTTGGTCTCATCTACGCGGGCAGCATGCTCTTCTGCGTCGGTCCATTTATGGGTTTTGGTGATTATGTGCAGTACTGCCCGGGGACATGGTGCTTCCTGGAGATGAGCCACACGGATGGAGAGGATAAAGTTTACATTGGAGTTTACGCATCTTTAATCCTCGTTATGATCCTGACCACAGTGGCGTGCAACATATCTGTTATTTACCTCCTGGTGATGATGTACAGAAGGGGAAAAGCCCGCCGCGGCAGAGGGTCTGTGCACTCCACGCCCCCCACGTCTCTGTCCATGACGGAGGAAATGGAGCACCTCCTGCCGCTGGCTATCATCACTGTGGTCTTTATCTGCTGTACTTGTCCCTTAGCGGTAAGATCTCAGCTTCTGCCTGGAAAATAGCGCATCATAAGTCAGACATAAGTAATATTAGTCAGATGCAATTAAGTATTTACTGGTTCACTCGGGTGCGTAAATGTAGTGGTTTGGTAATGGTGTAATGGTTTTATGAACCCTGGTGCAAGGTAGGACGTTTGGGGAAAACAGTGACTACCTTTTTATTATTATTGTGTTTAAAATGTAATGTAAATTACATTATACTACAATTACTATTATCACATTACATTTGATCCAGTGACTATATCAGCTGACCTACATTTATCTGCATTGTGAATCCAGATTTAATAAAAAGAACAGAGTATGCTAAGTACTGTGCAATTCCCTGCAAGTTTCTATGGGTGACACACAACAGACCATGTAATAAAGGCGGTATATACATATAACTCTCATATTGGTTTATGTTCTACTAATGTGGTGCAAAGTCCCTTTGATCCAAGAGTCTGGAGACTTTTGTTCTTCTGTCACTTCCCCACATTTCACAGGGAAATGCATTTTTTACTATGAAACATTTATTTTATATAAATAGCGTCTGTCAGACGTTTTATTTATCGTTGAAATGACCCAAAAGCAGACCAGAGCCAGAGACTACATGTGTAAACTTAATCATTTAATAGTTGAAGGGAATAAACACAAAGCAATACAATGAACGAAAGGGAACTGATCTAACAGTGAGACACTGAACAAGGGGAAGGTAAACATGAACTAACTAGCTGTTTGCCAATGTGTCTATGTTGACTCTGAGGACTCAGCAGCAGGATTCTGAGTTAGCTGTAACTCACTGATTCAATTCATGACAATTATTGAGTTTGGTAATATAAAACTCTGTTCTGCAAATTAATCACAGTCAGTATTATCAATGTATTATATTATTATATTGACCACAAACTACAGTCAATATTTGTATACACAATAAAGAGTAGATCAGATGACCCATATATATAACCCAACTCTGCAGCTTTAGTTTACAGCAACTTTAAGCTCAGTGTTTGGGTTTTTTTGCCAACAACTCTGCTGTTTTGACTCATTCTTTCTGCCTTCATTAAGCTTGTTTCTAGCAAAACCAGAGCTAAAAGAGAATGATTGGACTCCAGATAATCTTAACAATGTTCTGTTATCATAATATATTCTGTTTTCTTCACCCTCGACATCTCCACAGCTCCAAGTGTACTTAAACTTCACTGGCAGCCACGAGGAAAGACACTCTAAGGACCTCGGTGCTCTCCGTTTACTGTCAACCCACTCCATCATCAACCCCTGGGTCTTCATCATCCTCCGCCCCTCTGTCCTGAAAATCCTCTGGAAGAAGTTGCACAAACAACAGAAGTCCACAGTCGTGTTAGGGACGACTTTGAGTGCTCAGACCAGACAGACAGGAGAGACACCCTGCTGTGCAGCTCAAGAACCACAAGTATGACGCTGATAGAGGATACGGTCAGTTCGGACACACAGATGCTAGTTCAGGTCCTTGCTGGACTTCTCCCGTGTCTCAAAGAAGAAACTCTGAGAACCTTCTCATCAGATTGTGACAGGTCTTCTACTCTTTGTCCTCTCCCGATTTACAAAGATCACGCACCACATGTGTCACTTTAGCCTGAAGAAGCAGCTTTTCTTAAGATTTTGTGGGGTTTTTTAATACTGTGAACATCTGTTCTATATTTTCTAGTCGTGTTCTAATAAAGAGACTAAGAAATAAGAGCACTGCCAAAACAACAAATCGAATGGTTACTCGCAGACTTCCACAGTACTGTATCTGTAACATCAAACCACAAAATACATGATATGACCCCTTTAATATCCTGTTGTTGAACAGACTGACTGACCGCAGATTAACTGCTGCAGAGAGACTGAATTATTTGCCTAAATGATAAAACACTTGAACACTTGAATGGTCACTTCCTATTATTAGCTCAGTCACTTCCTGTTATTAGCAAGTGGCTCAGGGTTGGATGGACGGCTGTGGATCCAAACAGCTGCAAGATGTCAACTGTCCTCTCTGCATCCCATTTAAGATTAGAAGATACGGAGGTTCTCGTTTTGTTGTCATGTCAACAATGATAATAACTGTCAGAAGTGATACAGCGTGAAACTTCCTGTATGTTTAAAGTAGGCTGTGCTAAGTGCTCTTCAGCAAGGCAGTGAGCCCCCAGAATAAGTCCAGCGGTGCTGTGCTGGGGTTCACTCCACACAAATCAATGCAGAATTTATAGTGATTCTTAGTTTCACAGCTTGGATCATCAATCAATCAGTTATGGTATTTTACTCCCCAGCTTTGTTGCTATGATCTGCTGAAGAGGCTGCATTCCTCATACTGCTGGACCTTAACAAAGTACAGTGAGGTGTTTTGGACAGCTGTTGTTTCAAGACTAAACAACTGGATTTAGGGGACCTCCTAGCTCGCCAATCCCTAAAAATGACCCTGTCTACCAGAGAGAAAACAAACCACAAGACCTGTCTGAAACTTGCTCAAAGACACTAAAAATGAAGATCAGATAACTACAAATAATGCTGTCAGGCTGTCTGTAGCTATTTTATGTCTCATTCAGTCTTCAAGTCCTATACAGGAGGTGCAGGGGGTCTTTTACCTTGGTTGCTGGCATACAGAACATCAAAACTACTCAGTTAGGGTCAGTAGTAATAAGATCATGGTTTGGGTTACATTAGCTATTTCCCTAAAGTTACAGGAAGTTTGTCATCATGGTTACAATAATACAGTAAGACTGGTCTCTTGTGGGAATTTCCAGTATCGTATGACCTATTTAAAGTGTTTTCTTGTGAAACAACTAAACGTAAACATGAAGATGAATTTCAGCATGAGCTCACAATAAAGAATAATTACAAAGTCAATCATTTAGTGCTCCAGATTCCTGGAACAGACGCTATTAGACCATCCTTACTACCGTTTGATATCTGTTTGAAAAGTTGATACATTTCTCCTGTCAGCCTGATAATCACCTTTTCACGTTCTGTTGTACTGGTTCATTTTGTTTGCAATCCCTGTACAGGAGCTGACCATAGGGGTGGTCAGCACCAAAATGTGATCCCCCCCCTGTCATTATGGTTATAAATGAATAAGTAAAAATAAATTATATTTATTGTGTAAATTTAAGGTCTGTTCATTTCATTTTTTTTGTCAAATCAGAATTTTGTAGCAATTGACACCAGGCAGACAATCACTTAATACTTGATAATATAATAATTAAAGTAATAATAATAAATAATTAAAGACATATAACAGATAAGCAGCTTGTTGGTATGGTGTTTAGGATTTGCCTCACAGCTAGAAGGACCTGGGGTCAAGTCCACCGGCCAGCAAGGTGCATTTCTGTGTCGGTTTTCTCTGGGTGGCTTCCTCCCACAATCCAGAGACATACAGTTAGGGGGATTCTAAATTGCCCATAGGTGTGAATGTCTCAATATGTCAGCCCTGTGACAGGCTGGCGACTTGTCCATGATGTACCCTGCCTCTTGCCCAGTGAGAGCTGGGATAGGCTCCAGCACTCCTGTGACTCTTGAGAGGAAAAGCGGTTAGGATAATGGATGACAAAATGACAACACAGAGTTTATAAGCCTGCTACTTCAGCCAGTCAGTCAGAAGCTATGATGTCTTCAAGCCAGTCCAGTTTCCACTGAACAGCACCTCTGGAATAACCATGACCTGCGTGACTGAGAATCTCTACAGACACATGACAAAACAAAATAAGAAGGAATAATCAACAGAGAAACAAGCAGATTAGTGATCGTGACTGCAGCATTATCTTGTAGTTCATATTTCATGAGGGCCTTTCCCAGGCTCAGTAACAGGATGTGATGAGAACAAGACTTGAGATGACCACATCTGATCCTAGAGCTCAGGCCAGTGTTTACATGCCACTTTGACTCAGTTTGGCTTCAGTTCAGTCCTACTTGAAACGAGGAGAGCAGAGGCAGCCATCAAAGCTGCTGTTGTACACATCAGGCCATTATCATGCACTCTGAGTGGAGGCATCACGGGTGGAAATATAAACTGCTGCAGCTACCTTTTAACAGTTTATTTTATGATGCGAGCTGTTGAGAAAAAATATGAGAAAGCACTCACTGCCGTTCAGAACAAAGCTGGACTGGGATTAAAAATGATCCTGGACTTTTGTCCCACAGGCCCACCATAGTTGGCTGGATACAGGCCAATCCTGCACCAGTCCATAATACCACCACTTAGCTAAGTAATGCATTCTGCTAAAATGGAAAGTTACATTTTTATATCTGTTTTTTTACAAGCACTAATTTTATCTCTTCAGAGTTGACTCAAATTTACAGGAACCAAATGTTTCAGAAAGACTGAAAGTGCTTTAATAAATACCTACTGTACAGTGGCCTATAGTGACGAAATACAGTGACAAAACCGAAAACACAGCATTTCACAAAAACGAACATCTCACGAAACACAACGAAACAGGAAACACAACACAGGAGAAAAGACACTGAGTGATAACTGGCCGACATAATAGATTGTAATTGGATCAGTATCAGATGTTAAACAAACCAACCTTAAAAAAAAAAAGACACATTTTCTTCAGACCCGTTAGGCCACCAGAGGAACACACTAGTTTCCCCTATTTGATTTATTAATCCTTGTCGAACATGTGATCATGATCATATCACATGTCACACCACATGTGCTGGACACAGACGTGTAAAACATTCCCCGCGTCTCCTGCATAGTTTGTCTCTGTGTTTGGGTTTTGCATCATTATCTACCCGTTTTGCATCTTTGTGGTGGTTTTGCATTTCTTCTTTTTAGTCGTCTCATCTCTCGCTTTAGTGATTTAATGTGTGTATGTTTGTAATTTGTCTCTATTTAGTCATTTTGTGTCTATTTTTAATTATTTTCTCTCCTTTGGTTGTTTGGTGTCGCTCTGGTAGCTTTGCATCTCTCTCTATCTTTTTACTTGTATTGTGTCTCTATATATAGTTTTGTTCTCTAAGTGCCCTCTGACCCTAGTGGGCCCATTCAGTAATCCACGACGCATGTAAGGAAAGTCAGCTGTGCCGTCTTCATTGGAGAAGGCCAGCTGATATTCATGATGACTGAGTCATTTTAATCTGTTACTATACTCCTTTTAATGTCAAACAGAAACACTACACTAGAGTGCTTTGTCACATCATATATTTGAATAAATTACCAACATCAAATACAACAAATATTAAAACAACTATTCTGTGTCATCCAAATATTTGTCAATATAGGAACTCTCTCTAAGTCACCAGTATTTGCACAAAGAGCACCTTTGAATGACCCCACATGTTAAATCCTTTTGTATAAACAATGCAGCAGTTACACACAAACTCTGTTTTCCACCAGGCCAGGGTAGCAGAAGAGACATTTCTATAGGAATTTGTTTTTAAAGTTATAGATTTAAATCGTATTCTCTAGAAAATGATTTGGCTTCTGATGGGAGTCTACAGTGAAGCTTCTACACGGATTTTTCAAAGATCTACTGACGATGACCATGTAAGGAAAATAATAAATCAAACAAAACAAAAGTTTGTCTCTGCGTTGCTTTTGCATCACTGTCTACCTGTTTTGCGTGTTTTGGTGGTTTTGCATTTCTCCGTTTACTTGTCTCATCTCTCGCTTTAGTGATTTAATGTGTGTGTGTTTGTAATTTATAATAAATAATAAATCCCAACAAACTGAGAATATCTAATACTGTTCCATGTGAAAATAGATATGCAAAGCACCACAGCTGTTCTTCATTCGTTTCAGTCATCTCGGATGTTCAAGGACCACGGGGTCAGTCGTTCACATGGGTCAACTCTTCACTGAGACGCAACGGCATGAAGTCTGGATGGTTCAGGACAAATGTTGCTTTTCAAACTATATACATAATAAACACATTACATCAAATATATAAACTGTAGTAGAAATATTTAACGACAGGCTACATTAAAAGGTGTAATGCTCGTACCGCACACGTGCACACGTAGGGAGCAGCGCTGGGCATAGGCCGCGCGCGGACCCTGGCAGCGAACAGTGTAGTGACGTCGCAGTTACCCAGCATTCAGCGGAGTAAGTTATCATGGCGGACACCAGGGAGAAAGCGCTGCAAGACTACAGGAAAAAACTACTCGAACACAAAGAAGTTGACGGGCGATTAAAAGAATGTAAGGGAATATTTAACCTCGACGTTTGTGGTGTAGCAGAAACATATGTTGATTGTTTGTTTTTTTGCTTAGATAGCTATTATTGGATAGCCAGCATCAGCTAGCTGGCTGGCTAGGTAGTGCTTTGTCATGCAGTTAGCATCCTCGTCGAAATGAATGGATGTAAACAGGTGAAAGCTAGCAATGTTTGCGTACGAAGAGTAGACAGCTTGCTCCCAATACAAAGTTAACATAACGTTAGTCTATGTGACCATTACATTAATTAATATATGTATACATATTGTAATTGGGTCGTAGCTATCTTTTAAATTATCAAGTTACAAAGTTACCTTAAGCTAACTTGGGACAGCTAACGTTAACCTAGCTACAATAACAATGTTTGACAGTGTACGTTAACTTTACCTAGAATAAAGTCCTTGGCTATGATTTAGTGTTTAATAATGAACCGTGGAAACAACAAGTTTTGTTCGTTTTCCAGTGAGAGAACAGCTGAGAGAACAAACCAAACAGTACGAGAAATCTGAAAATGACCTGAAGGCTCTGCAAAGTGTTGGTCAGGTAACAAACAGTACTCACAGAACACATCCGAAAACACACACGCACGGTGTTACATGATCTGTTTTCACTGCAGTGTGCAATAAACACTTTACAAAGGCCCCTGATATCACAATAACAGAAATTCAAGAGGTTGAAAACAGGAATATGCTTTTCCTGCATGGTTCACATACTTTGGCCTTGTCACATCAAATGCAGCTTTTAAACTAGATGCTTTTAAAGCAACACAAACAAGAATATCTGTAAAACAAGGTAGTGCTGTGCTGTTTGAGAGCCTCAGTCCAGTCCTTCTTCACAGTTACAGTAATTAGAGGAGGAATTATTGAAATAAGCATGTTTGTGAAAGAAAAGCAGATTTCATCACTTCAAATTGATCAGAATGAATGTGTAGACGTTCATATTGTAAATGGTTATTGTAGCTGAAAACAACAAACATAACAGAGGCTTAAATTCTGTAAACATTAGTACTGTCTTCCAATAGCATGTTATGTTTGCTAATGCTAATGTATTAATTTGAAAGGAGAACTGATTATTAGAAAACCATGTGCAATGATGGTAACACAACCAAAGACATTTATTTTTACATGAAAACATGGTCATTCCAATGTGTGTATGAACCTTTGACTGGTAGTGTATGTGGGAGATGATTGGTGGGTGGAGAGAATGGAGTGGACAAACATGATAAGAAAGATCAGAGACTGTTTTATTCTGTTTTTTTTAACCACACATGTTTATTGTTCTCTGCAGATTGTTGGAGAAGTGCTCAAACAGCTGACGGAGGAGAAATGTAAGTTGCCTATATATATATATATATATATATACATATATATATATATATATGTCTATCAAATATGAACATTTCCATACTGCACTTTTCTTTTTTCCCATTTATTTTCGGAAACATGTTGGTTACGTGCTAACCTTGTTTTGTTGTAAGTCAACTGTGGTTTGATGCTGCTGCTTTTTTTATGGCTCAAGAAAACAGCCTGGTCAGCTACCTAGTGTTGATGTTTTATTGACATGTGCTGCTATTGGAATATGATGTGTGCCTCATAGAAATAGTGTGTTACTTTCTGTTTGAAACTATGTTAACTCTCTGTGATATGGCTATATCCTGTCTCCTGTAGCATGGCAGCTGTACCTGTGACACATGTTTAGCTCAGACATGTGATGCTAATGTTTTAATTTTTTACTTTTTTTTTGTTTGAATAATTTCAGTCATCGTCAAGGCGACTAATGGGCCCCGTTATGTGGTTGGATGCCGTAGACAGGTGGGTGTTGGTGAACAGATACTCATGTATAAAACATCTTGTTATCTTCTACAAGATGTCTGAGCCATGTCTGATACAGAGGTATCCAGGTTTTTAAGATACTCCAGTAAAAGGAAACTCATCAAAATGACTTGCAGTAACATTGTGTGGTCTGTTGCATCATATGTGAATAAAGTAGTATGAGTTGAACAGACCACATGACAATTGAGCGGTACAGCTACTCAATGTTTACTGTACATTTGTCTAGTGACAGCTCATTGCCACATCCTACAGCGTGGTATCTGTATCTTTGATTCAGGTTGTATTAGTCCATTGTAGGCTGTGCTGTAAACCATTGAATCGGTGTACCTGTTGTTTCATCTGTTTTTATATATATCACAATATCTAAACAAAATAATCTGTAGGTATTACAAAAGAATATATTATTTATCAAATTAGTTTGACAACCTTCCGCATTTGCGACAAAACAGTAAATTGATGTAGTGTCTAATATTTTTCATTGCAGTTGGACAAGTCCCAGCTGAAGCCAGGCACCAGAGTGGCTTTGGACATGACTACACTCACTATAATGAGGTAGGCTGGATGTCATCACTTCTCCATATGACTCCAGATTATTGTTTACAGGACTGCATCAGAAACACCCATCAGAAACTGTGAGCTTTGTGTAACAAGGGACGATGGAAGTACCAGTTTGATACACACAGCTGGTGATGGACATGTGCTCAGCATGTGTTTTCTATTTTCTATCCTCACAAAGGTACCTGCCCAGAGAAGTAGACCCTCTTGTGTACAACATGTCTCACGAGGACCCTGGCAGCGTCTCCTACTCTGAGATTGGAGGCTTGTCTGAACAGATCCGTGAGCTGAGAGAGGTACAGCAAACCCAGTCAGCTCTATAATCGCACGAGACAGACTTGATTTGACATTTTTTGGATGCTACTCAATTCCCGATGCACCCATTGGCTGCAGTGTTTGCTGCAGTTATAAAGGGGCTGTATGTGTTTTATAATATGTTTGTATTGTTTGAAGGAATCTGTTTTACATGATTGTCAACAATGTGTTATAAATATTTTTTTATGTTCACTACGTCCAAAACAATGCTGCTGTTATTCCGTGGCAGGTGATTGAGCTGCCTCTTACCAACCCTGAGCTCTTCCAGAGAGTGGGGATCATCCCTCCCAAAGGCTGCCTGCTCTATGGTCCTCCTGGTTAGTAGCAGTGTTTCTAATACTGCACCACACGCAGATGTCATCACATTTGTCTGACTACATAAACAGATTTAAACATTCAGTATGTGAAATTTTTGCATTGTTTATCAAGACAAAATTTCATTTGAGTAACTTCACATGAGGAGTGTGATTAAAATGTTTCCACGATCTGATCTGACTTTACAGTGAGGACATTAGTATCATTAGATGTAGTTCCATGGCTTATAACCAGCATGCAATGCAGCGCGATGTAACAACAGTCCATCAGCCACCATCACAGCCAGCGGCTACAAGGCCAAAACAAACCACTGTAGTGACGGCGTTTGAGAATGACAGTCTGTACGACTGGACAGGGCGGCTCTGGAAAGAGGGAACTGATGCAGTGACTTTATGATTCCTATAAAAACTGGAAGATAACTGCTTCGAAATAGCTGATCCACACAAATATTTTTCCAACACGGCAATCCCACTGCTGTGGTATGAATGCTGTGACAAGCTTCAACACAAAATACAGAACGTTTAGTTTTTTTGGCTACAACAGCTGATTTATGGTCTAGCTGCGCTCCCGGTAATTAAGTTATTATTTTCTGTTGGGTTTTGTTAGCTCGTAAGGCTACAATGTCTTTTTTTAAATAGGGAAATTTGTGCAGTTGTAAAGTTACGTTAAAATAGTTTTATGCAAATTAGCTCCTCAGTGGCAGGCGACAAAGATGCTGAAAATGATCATTGTCTAACTATTCATAGACCTGACTGTATAATCTGTGGTTTGTTTACATGTTAATTATGAGAGACTGCTTTTTTAACAGGCACTGGAAAGACTCTTCTTGCAAGAGCAGTAGCCAGTCAGCTAGACTGTAACTTCCTCAAGGTGAGTGCCGGTGCCACCATCAGGTTGTACTACCACACTGCAGTGCAGTCAGTCAGCTGATTGTGATGGCGTGTGTATGTTGCAGGTGGTGTCCAGCTCCATTGTGGACAAGTACATTGGTGAAAGTGCCAGGTTGATCAGAGAAATGTTCAACTATGCCAGGGACCATCAGCCGTGCATTATCTTTATGGATGAGATCGATGCCATCGGTGAGTGGTGCTGAGAGGACGACTGGATTCTTCATTTTCTTATATCTTCTTTGAATGTCTTACTGGTGGTATATATGTATTCTGTTCAACTGGAAACTGCTTTCAACACTATCAGCAACTGTTTACCCCTCACAGACTACAAACGAGGCTACAGTTTCTTTATTACTTGGGTTAGAACCTGCCATTCTCCTCACTCCACGTTCTGTGGTGTGTGTTGTTACTTGTAGGAGGCCGTCGCTTCTCTGAGGGAACCTCTGCTGACAGAGAGATCCAAAGGACTCTGATGGAGGTAAGTGTACTGATCAGGCTTGAATCCTGTAGCAGTCCTTTTAGTTTCAACAAGTTAAATAAAATTCAGCAAGAAAATAAGACACTGTAATATCAACAATAGAACTAAACGTTGTAACAGCACAGCAATACTACATTTACATCATTAAAGGGAGTGATTAATAGTGCTTTAATGTGCTGCGCATGTGTCCTGTCAGCTGCTGAACCAGATGGACGGCTTCGACACACTGCACAGAGTCAAGATGATCATGGCCACGAACAGACCTGACACTCTGGACCCCGCCCTGCTGCGACCTGGCAGGCTGGACCGTAAAATCCGTAAGTTCTCCTCCTGTTCTTGCTCGTTGTCAGTTTGTCAGCTCAGTGTGAGCAACAGAACAAAAATGTCCATGTGTGGTTTTTTTTCTTCCAGATATTGAATTACCCAATGAACAGGCCCGTCTGGACATCCTCAAGATCCACTCCAGTCCTATCACCAAGCACGGAGAAATAGGTCAGTGCTCCCTCTGTCTGCTGAGCTAAAAGCCCCAAGTGTAAACTCACCACCTGAAAGCAGCCAGTGTCAGTGTAAAGGTTTCTTTAAAATGACTCTACCAACCTTTCCATTTGCAACACAAGCAGCTATCAGTAGGTGTAAACATAGAGACGTGTTGTGAAGAATTGATTCCCTGTGTGTGTTTTCAGATTTCGAGGCCATCGTGAAGCTCTCAGACGGTTTTAACGGAGCTGATCTGAGAAACGTGTGCACAGAAGCAGGTTGGACATGACCCGTTAGATTAACTTCCTCGCTCCACGTCAACCTTGAGCAGCCGTGTTCACTGATGTTCTCTAAAACTTGTGTTTTGCAGGTTTGTTCGCCATCCGCTCCGACCGCGAGTATGTCACTCAGGAAGACTTCATGAAAGCCGTGCGGAAGGTGGCTGATTCAAAGAAGCTGGAGTCCAAGCTGGACTACAAGCCTGTATAAACCCTCTTCGTCAGTCTTTTCTCCACCGGATGTTTTTTTTTTCATTGTCATGGATCTGCTGTGTTCTGCCCTTTAAGGCCAGAAACCAGTTGTTTGTGGGAATCAACCTTAGAGTTAATTCTCCTCCCGTCGCCAACAGCAATTTTCACACAGTAACAGTAACTATTGTTTCCACTTGTTAGTCTGAGCCGCCTCAGTGTTTACACATCCGAGAGGCTGATCAGTCTGACCAAACCTTTGTATAACATAACTTGATGTTCTGAAATATATCATTATATTGTAAGTTCTCTCTGTTTTCCTGTTTTATTCCTCAATACCTTAACCAAACCAAAAACAATACTTGACTCAAGGTTTCCTTACCAGCTTTCAACCATTATGGTCATTTGAGTGAAAACTGAGTCTCCTGATGAAGAAGGTAGAAGTCACTGAAAAAGTCATTTAGTTTGCTTCTGGTTGAGTTGAAATAATGAGCATTTTGTAGAAATATATTTGCAAAAGCTTGTTGTTAGATTCCTTCTCAAAGGTTTGACTTTAATCTGATTTAATTTAATGTCAGGTTTAATTCTGAACTTTGTGTCTGGTCCTAATGCTCCGTGCTAGATAGATGATAGTGGAGTCAAGATTATTTTGTCTAAGTGGTAAAACAGTCTTTGATGATTGGGCTATTAAATGCAAAAATAAAAGGTGTGTAACAATCCAAGTCCACAGTTAAGTCCAGGGATTAATTCAATCACCACCAATTTGGAACCGTAAATGTTACGTGGCTCTGGGCGCTTTCTAAACATGGGTGACTTTCACTTTGTACTCGATCAACTTGATCAATACTCTGTAGGATATTGTATCAGATTTCTGGGTGTCAGCGAGCCAGGCCACTTAGGGAACTTGTGTAAGGTACTATACTGATCCACATCACAAGACTTTTAGAAACATCACTTCTGAATAGACAGATGGAAAGTTTGAAATAATTTAAGACCTGTTCACATAGAATTTGTTACATTTTACATGTTAGCATTTTGTATGTATGATTCATAACAACAATCATCCTTTACACATTTGTGATCTTCTGATGGTTTTAATCTGACCATCTATTAGTTAAGAACGAATATTTTAAGCTGATAAAAATGCAGTAAATCCAAGAATTTAAATGACAGGAGCAGCAGCCAGTTCACAGACAAATGACCCACATTGGTCTGGACTAGATTCAAATCCCTACACATCACACGTGAGAGAACACACACAGATATAATGTATATTTTATGTAGCAGCCCAACAGTCACAGCAGGAAGATCACATATTCAGCCTGGGTAGACTACGGTTCAGAGTAGCAATGTGTTGTCTGAATAAATATGCTCATTATTTAGCCAAATGAACCTTTAGTCCTTTTAATTTCTTCTGTACAGATCACAGCTAAGATCACTTTCATTTACACACAGTCAGATTTCAGATTAGGAATCGATTGGCTGTGGTTAATAAATACTGCACTGGTCCTTTAAAAGAGGTCAAACCATCATATTGTAAAACAAATACATTCACAAAGTGGAGAACACATAAATATTCGGTACATAAAAATATTAATCTTTTATCTACATCCTTTACATGTAAAATCAACTAAAACGGATTGATGACACTCACCTGCTCATTCACAGCTTCAGCTTAGCTGGACTCATGTATTAAAGCTCAACTGTAACCTGATACAGTGTTTGTGAGTGAGCTTAATAATGAAGTCAGCAGCAAACACTGAATGTAATGAACTGATACTCGCAGGTCACTGTTCTGCAGCTGGCCCCTGCGCTAGAGCGAAGGACTCTATAACGAAGGCCCTGCAAATGGGGCAGTGCTGGAAGTGTGACACGCAGCTGTCGCACACGCAGGCGTGTCTGCAGGGCAGCAGCACCCTGTTCACCGCTGCGTTCTGACAGACCACGCAGTCCTTGTTCGTCTCCTCGGACCAGTCCTCCTCCTCTTCCTCTTCTTCTTGCTCCTCCAGCAGCACTGGCCTCTGCCCCACTCCACTGGCCTCTTCTGCTGGCTCAGTGGGTGAGGTACTCTGGTCTGAGTCAGGAGGTCCGGACATGCTCCCGATATCGGCTGACATGAAGAGAGGCTGTGGCAGACAACAGATACTGAGAAAACACGAACAAGACAGTTCACTGTTCACAGAGACTCTCACTCAGGTAATAATGTGTCTCCTTTTCCCACTGTTCAGGGTTTAATACCCGTCTCAATCTAGTTTAATTTTCCCAGGTAATTTTGACATACCTTTAGCTCATACATGTTGCCCTGTGAGGTGAGAAGGTACTGAAAGAGAACCCGTGCAGAAAGGCGGTATTTATCATCAGGAACGTGAATAACTGTCACACTGGCCACCTGAAAGAGGAACATGAATCCCTGTAAATAAACAGTTTTGAATTGCTTGTCTGAACGTTTCTCATTTCTATGCCGAGTATTTTCATTCTACAGAGCTTTCCTTTGCCTAGATGTCCTGAAAATGGCAACAAATAGTTTGGTTGAATACTGACAAAATGTTTCCATCCCAGCTGGATCTCTTTCATGTCAAAATGCTGATGAAGATCCAGTTGGGATGCAAACACTGTGGCTATGGTTCAGCGTGCAGGTGATTCTCATCAGGCAGCACTTGTATGTCATACAATTAATCATCGTACTTCATCATCATGTGGTCGTATGACTCAAAACCAAACAGCAAACAAGCATGCTTCCATGTCTGAACATGAGTTGGACTCACGATGTTGTACTTGTCTGTGTCTTCTGGCTCTGCCAGCATCAGAACAGCCACAAGAGGGTAGTGTTGCCTGGGCAACGGCCCAAAGTCTGTCCTCCCCTGG
Source organism: Ctenopoma multispine (assembly GCA_034779795.1). NCBI lineage: Eukaryota > Metazoa > Chordata > Actinopteri > Anabantiformes > Anabantidae > Ctenopoma > Ctenopoma multispine. The sequence continues at coordinate 2,407,024 of JAUYWH010000016.1, forward strand.
TCGAGAGGAAGCTGTGAGTGGTATTCCTCTCTGTCTTCACTACCAATACTGAGTGGGTGAGGTCAAAGAGGCAAACATCAGGCGTCAACTTTGTGACATGCTTTTCTGTATATTCAAAGACACTTTACAAGATTTAAAGAAATGTTTCAGATATTTAAAAACAGGGTTGTGCTGGGAAACAGTCAGAAAACATTAACCTTCATAATTACAATCAAATAAGTGTTTCTAGCTAGTGCTGCAAAGGATACTGGAAGCTCTGGCGGTGGTGGTAGCGGAGGTGTAGGGCCTCCTGAAAATGCTGAGGGGTGCTGAGTCTCAGGCCTTGCTGGTGAGCCTGCAGCACCCCCTGCAGGGCACTTATCTCACAGCCCCAGAAACAGCTCAGAGCACAGGGCTCCAAACAGCAAGGCCTCAACGACACACCATCTGCAAAGGGAGTGGTTGGTACAGTTATCATGGCAAATCATAAGTGTACGGATACTTTACATAGAGGCTGGAGGCAGGATTCATAACCCTGCATTTACTGTTCATAGGATCACATGGACACACTTCCACCTTCCCTCTCCTCATTTACTGTGTTATAATATAAAGATGACTGTTCTCACCAGTGACAGATGCTGGCCCAGAGCCCAGCTCCAAGGCGAAAGGATTGGTCACCTGAACCATTTGCTTCTCAGGTGTTGTGATGGACTCGGTCTCGTCAGAGCTGCGAAGGATCACAGGGACATCAAATCCGAACCTGCAGGACAGGAGGTAGAGTGAACCAAGTGGGAAAGCATCTGCATCTTCCCTTCTCTTTATCTTTCTCCAAAGGTCCTTCTGTTCCCTTTAGGGGACCTTTGTAACAATAGAATAGAATAGAATTGATACTTTATTGATCCCCTTGGGAAATCCCTTGTGGACAGGCTGCCTCTGTGAACCGCCAAGGGTCGGGGTATCGGTGTCATGTCCAAGGACACCTCAGTATTTTAGCTTGTTGAGTCTGGGAATTGAAGCGGTCACCCTTGGATTTGAAGACGACTGCCCTACCCACTGAGCTATCATGCCGCCCTAAAACATTTAGGGTTTTTGTCTTTTTCTTTAATCCAAAAAAAAAACAACCTGGCAGCGGTGGGATTCAAACCCACGCCCCCGAAGAGACTGGAGCCTTAATCCAGCGCCTTAGACCGCTCGGCCACCACATACAACCTAAAGATAAAACCTAAACACCATCAATACAGAGAGAGAAATCCACTCACATCTGAACTCTATTCTTGGTGCTGCTATATTTGCACCTTACCTTTGTAGTTCAGATAATTCACATCATGCACGTGTTATTAACATCGTGATACAGGGGGACTGCAGTTACTTAATACTTAATATATATTTAACAATACTTAACAGTACTAAACATGTTCATAATGAGAAGGATCTAGACCAACCCTGGTCCTCAAGAGCTACTGTCCTGCTTGCCTTCCAAGTAAATTTGAGCTACAGCCTGTCAGGGGCTGTAAGTGCAGGGATTGTTGGAAAACTAGCAGGACGGTGGCTTTTGAGGACCAGGGTTGGCCATTCCTGCTTTAGAGATACTGTATCAGAAAGAGCAGCAGCAGTTAGCAGATGTTGTACTTATGTCACGGTTAGTTATGACGAGACGACGTAGTAGTCCATTATTACACAATGATAAAGATACGTCGATAATATCAAATAAAAACACGTGTGTGGAATTAGCGAGAATATGAAAAATATTGTATCAGACTGATGCTAAGCTAGCTGAGTAAATGTCACTTACCAGCCGAGCACCACAGCGGCGGTAACAACGAAACACAAAGAAACAACGCTAATGTAAAACAATGGGGAATACTCATACAAGGTCACAAGGAAAACCGCTGCCATTTCATATCATTTATGTAGCAAAAGAAGTCAATTTAATAAAGAAGTCCTTTTGTACACTTCCCATGACAGCCATAACAGGAAGTCTTCGGCTAAAACTACGGTGGCCTGAAAGGTACCCGTAGTTAAAACAACAAATGTTACATTTATAAAAAAAAATTTGAATCACTAAGTAATCTCATATTGACTTCAAAAATTAGTGTAGATTTACAATATTTTATTTAATAATTTTAAACGAAATCTTAAGTTTTGACAAAAAACAAGCAAAAGTAGTGAGGCACGTCAGTATGAATAAATTTATATAGTAAACGTTATTTCAAATTAAAAGCCCGCCTGTGAAAATAAGCAATCTGCAAGCTCTGTTTTGGAAAACAAATACGCACAGCAAACGTAACAGTAATAGTGAAAATAGAAAACAAAAAAACGTAACTAGTTGTATGTTCATTCATAGTACATTTCTCACATAACTTGTTTTATTAAAACCCGGGTATCCCTGCTCGACCATGTGTAGTTTATTCTGAATCTTGGAACAGGAAGTTGAACGTGCTGTCGTTGACGTACTGAGATTGCCGCCCTAGCTATTAGCGTTGATTGAGTATTCCAGCAGTTATCACGAAGAACGGGAATGAGAAGGGAAACGTGTCTGGAGAGGAAAATGGCAGCTTTATGTGTCGTTTCAGCGTTACGTTCAAATGTTTTGTAGGGCTGTAGCTGTAATGTTATAAGAACTATTGTCGGGTTCGGAACATTTCGACGTACAGATGTTACCAGCTGGGTAGAAAAGATTCCGTTAATCTGGTGTAGCAGTCGGACGGTAGTGACGTCGTTATTCATTTTTATTAGACTGTTTCCATGTGTTGAGTCTAATCGTTTTTGGCCACTATGAGCAGTGTGAGTGATAAAACGACTATCCGCCAACAGAGCTCGGAGAATAACTCTGTCAGCAGTAGTGAATGGGATATGGCAAATGATGTGTTTGTGTCCGGCTACGACGACAACCCCCTGGGAGACAGCGTCGTTCCCGGGGACAGAGACCCAGCGCAGCCCGGCTTGGACAGACACCTGCCGCTGCTACGGGGGGACTCGCACCGGTTATGCCAGGATGGCATGATGCTGGGCCTGACCGGGGAGGAATATTCAGGATCATCGTATCTGGACATCGAGCCAGACTACGCTGAAAGTGACGGGAATGTCACAGCCAAGAAGCGCATACGGTCCAACAGCTCCAGGCACCGCGGCGAGATTGTCACGGAGCTGGGTCCAGAGGAGGTCCGGTGGTTTTACAAAGAGGACAAGCGGACGTGGAAGCCATTCGTCGGACACGACTCTTTAAAAATCGAGATCGTCTATCAGAGGTTCTGCGAGCAGAACCCCGACAAGGTCAAACGCCCCGTCGATTCCGCCGAGGCAGACGGGAAGGAGGCAGCAGCGTCCGGGGAGATCCAACAGGAGAGCGGGGCCGTGGACGGTGGAAGCGTCCGAGCGGAGCAGGACTTGGACGACATCGACACCAGCGTGGAGGCAGTGTGTGTCAGAGGGGGGCTCTATGAAGTGGACATCAGTGAGAAGGAATGCTACCCTGTTTACTGGAACCGTGAGCATCTCAGTGATTGGTGCACACAATGATAAATCTGATGAACTGAAGTTCCTGCTATTAACAGAGCCACTGTATCTTGTTCTGTCAGTACTGCATGTGCAGCACCACCTTACAGTACAAGTACCAGTGTTAGAACCAACTCTACTACTGTACCACTATCACATCATAGCACTCCTCCAGACCACTGTCAGACTGTTATGTCTGAAAACTGTTCCTATAAAAATACTGTTTCTGTCACTAGACACTAGATACAGTACATTATATAGTCTTTATTTGTTGTCACAGTCAGTAGCGCACAGATATGAATGAAATGCTGTGTATACACTGCCCCTGCCAACCTCTGTGCAGTAACATCATTAGTTACTTATTTGTCACTTAATGGAAAGAAATGTGGTAAAAATACCACACAGTTTGGCTGTTGTTCACAGATGTCTGCTAGGTGTACATACAAATGATTAAATTATCACAGGATTCTCAAAAATACCCATCAAAAGTGACGTTCTTCAGATGCCTTGTGTTGTCCCACAGTCTAAAATGTGAAGACACAGAAGATATTCTTTATTTATTCACCAAAATAATATATTTGCTAGATCAGTTTCCTCACTTGATCTATTTTTGCATCACATTCTCTGTGATATTCTGCACTTGATGCCAGTTTTTGTTCACAAACTCATTTATATTCACTTACATTCACTTTTTTTTTTCATTTTATGCCTCGTGAGCACAACCCCACTTTCTATCTTTGGCTCGCTCACTTACCATCTCTTTTAAAGTGTTTCCTGCACTAAATAAAGCTGGCATCAGCTGTGTGAGCTTTTTTTAACGGTGTCGTAAGCGTCATGTGCTTCTCCTTCAGAACAAGACCGTATTCCAGTGATGAGGGGTCAGTGGTTCATTGATGGAACGTGGCTTCCCCTGGAGGAGGATGAGAGCGACCTCATTGAGCTGAAGCACCTCGCCTGTTTCCGGGGGCAACAGATGAGGGACACTTACGAGATGGAGGCAGTGACCACCACGGTGGACAGCAAGGACGGTGAGACAGAGTGTGGGAGACTGTGGACATATCTGTGGTGTGTGTGTGTGTGTGTGTGTGTGACAGACAAAGAAGATAAAGGTGTATAGAAGCTGCAGGTGCTGCACATGTGTGTTTGGGTGCTGTGTGTGTGTGTGGGGTGGGAGGGGGGTAAAGCTACCATTCAGACAAGGCCACAAAATAACAAGTCAGGTGATGTTATTTAAGTTGACTCCAACTCAACCAATGGGAAACTCACATGAGTGAGGAGGATGCACTGACAGTGTGTATCATGACTTTTTAAATGGACTTCAGTGCACACACACACAGACACTCCCTCTCTCTCTCTCTCTCTCTCTCACAGGAAATGATAAAAGTAAGTATGCTAGCTGAAGTGTGCCACTTGCTGTTAATCACAGTGTGACTGTTTTCGCAGCCATTCACAGTCTGAAGCTGAGCAGGAGTCATGTGGACTGGCACAGCGTGGACGAGGTGTACCTCTACAGCGATGCCACCACCTCCAAGATCGCACGCACCGTCACTCAGAAACTGGGATTCTCCAAAGGTAAATGTAAAACACAGCAAGACGCACACAGGAAAAGAGATCAGTTTTGATCTTATTTATCAAAGCATTAACACACTCTGTAGTTTAGTAGTTACTAGTAGTTAATGTTCCTTCTTATATCCTCAGCCTCCAGTAGTGGGACGCGTCTCCATCGTGGATACGTGGAGGAGGCTGCACCTGAGGATACCCCACCTGAAACCACACACATTGTCTTCGTGGTGCATGGCATCGGCCAGAAGATGGACCAGGGCCGCATCATCAGGAACACCAGCATGTGAGACGTGGGGCAGGTTGCCAATAGGAGCACAGAGAATCCAAATGAAATAAGAGTAATTCTTGATTTAATTGTATGAAATGTGTTATAAATATAGTTCTGGCTGATGTCATTGTTTTGTATCGGCTAATGCACAGGATGAGGGACGCTGCGAGGAAGATGGAGGAGAAGCACTTCTCTGATCGCACCACAGAGCACGTGGAGTTCCTTCCTGTGGAGTGGAGGTCAAAACTGTCTCTGGATGGAGGTAACCCTAACCCTAACCCGCTGCATCTCAAGTCAGAACCATTCAGGTTAAAATCCTGGTTCCACTATTCTACTGAGCTGCTTATAAAACAGCAGGATCAGAACTGGGATTAATTCCGTATTAGATAAAGTTAGACAAGACTAAATGACAAGACATGGTGACCATAGCTACCGTTATGTGGCACATAGATGTTAAATATTCTTCACACAGTGTAATTAATGTTAATTAATTAATGTTAACACACAAACAATTGTTGATGGTTTGACATTAACAAGGAAAACAAGCAGTGACTCCACAGAGGAAACAGTCTGACTCAACTGGAAAGTAGGGAATGGATAAATATTTGATGATGTTAGTAAGAGCAGCATTTGCCCCTGCATTGTCTGAGCGTTCCACTTTGTCAATACTTACAACAGTTCAGACAACAAAAAGAAGTAGTAGAAGTAGTGTATTGCACAGGTCTAATTCTCTGTACTAGTATAATAACAACAGTAATAATAATCTTAAACTGATTGTCCTGTCCGACCTTTCAATCAGCATGTTGTCATAGGTTTTAATGCTGGATGCATGGGGCCACACGGCTGCCCATTGTCCTGACATTCTGCTATTTGCACTGCTGGACTCAGGTCCTGATGCAAGTGTCCCACAAATACGACATTCTCACGGACAGTTATTTAAGGAGAACTGAGCCAGAGAATACTTTAGTGTGTTTGACAACTGCCAAAGTGTTGTCCACACATCTCCACCCAGATGATTGATGTCTGTAGACAGGCCTGCTCTGTTTTCCTCCACGATACACTTTCCACATAGCCACCACCACTTTAAGCCATTCTACAGGGTATTGAGTGACAATTCATCGCGGGAAATAAAGTTGAACACTTAATTCTCGCCCAAATAAGTATCACGTTACATTGTGACATGAGTAGAATTTATGTCCTCTATCGGAACAGTGTTTCCCCTACCATTATACGGGGGAGTACCAGTCAAGTTAATTATATTTAATTAGATTTTCTATACAGCGCCAGATCACATTAGAAGTTGTTTTACGTTCCTTTTCCTATAGAACAGGTCTGTACGTTGTTCTATCATATAACTAACTAAACAGCCTCATGATATTTGTGTTATTGACATGACGGTTTCATCTCTGTCTTTCTGTGTCTTTCTGTCCGTCTGTCCTGATGCGCACGCACACAGATGAACTCACCAGCTGACAGAAAGCGTTCGTTGGGAAATATGACTTTTAAAGCTTTTTCTAGCATTAAATAAGATATTTCCACAGTCAGGAACTTCCAGCTGTATGTAGAATTGTTTGTTAGAGTGTGACAGTAAAGTCAATTATTTTGTTAAGTCTAATCCCCCCCCCACACACACACACACACACACACACACACACAGCAAACCTAGGGGAAACACTGAGGAAGTACCATGAACACTGGAAGTGTTTTTGATACATTGAGGAGCTGTGACAAACTGTTCAGATACAGTGAGACAAATTGTGTGGTAGTGGAGTTAATTGGGTTTTATCCTTGGGGCAAGAGTTTGATCAGAAGATGGTGGTATGGAGAGATAATTAAGATGTGTGACAAAAAATTGTTGAAATTCCAAAAGGGCATCAAAAACCCTAATACAGCCTCTGGGGAACATGAACCTGACTACTGAGAAAACGTTGATCAAGGTAACTTTTGAAATAGAGCTGCTTGTAGGGATATCGTGTCTCCATAATCATTAGGACTCATCCTCTGTGAGTATGAAATGTCAAAAGCAAATTTGGTCTGAACTGGTCACAGATGGATCCTACTGATGGTTACTGCAAAACACAAAACCTATTTATGTGCAGACGTTATCCAGTACCTGAGTGCAGTGTGTGTGACAGTTATGTGTGGATGTATTTGCATGTTATCCCTGCAGACACGGTGGACTCCATCACTCCAGACAAAGTGCGAGGTCTCAGAGACATGCTGAACAGCAGCGCCATGGACATCATGTACTACACCAGCCCTCTTTACAGAGATGAGGTGAGCCTGAGACTATTACATGCTACACTAGACTCAAAGTCAGCTTTCCAGCCTCAGGTTCAAACTTGACTATGAAGCATCAAACATAGCCAAACCTGTTTGAATTGTACTATCACAATTTAAAATAGGTTGGTGTGTGTGTGTGTGTGTGTGTGTGTGTAGATTACCAGGGGTTTGACTCTGGAGCTGAATCGTCTGTACTCATTGTTCTGCACACGGAATCCAGACTTTGAAAAATATGGGAAAGTGTCTATAGTTTCGCACTCGTTGGGCTGCGTCATCACCTACGACATCATGACAGGCTGGGACCCTGTGCGCTTTCATCACGAAGAAGCACCAGACCCAGAGGAGACAAAGGCCCGCTGGCCGAGTGACGAAGAGCGCTGCCTTCAGGAGCAGCTGAGACTCACGCGGCTCAGGTACTGCACACTTATTGTTCTGTTCAAGAGATGAGGAGTTCAGTTTGATCTGTTTTAGCATAAACATTTCATACATGTGCAGAAGATTTCAGTGACTCTGTCCATGCTTTGATTTTATTCTGTTAAATCAGACATGTAAGTGCGTGTTTGTGCATTGGAGTCATTTTGATCTCTGTATAAAATTGATTGTTCCATCAGGTTAAGAGACTTGGAGGATCAGTACCAGGGTCTGCAGACCTCGTCTTCTGTTGCAGTGCCAGCACTGAAATTCAAGGTACAGTTGACAGCTGTCATCGGTCTTTTTCTGTTGAGTGTGTGCTATGTAAATAATTACAGCTACACCACTTCTGATCACAACCACAAATCTAACTCTTAACTACAAACCCTCTGATTCAGATTATACGCTATTGTGATTTAATTAAAAATCATCTGATTGTGGAGTGTGTCCTTGCTTCCTCCCTTCTTGCACCTTTACTTGCATCTCTTCTCTCATCTAACTGCCTCATGCTCTAACGGCCTTTTGAAGCAGTATGCTTATGGCCTCTCTTGTTGAATCTACTTTATACTCTGTTACAGGTAGAAAATTTCTTCTGCATGGGCTCTCCTCTGGCTGTTTTTTTGGCTTTGCGCGGCATCCGGCCTGGAAATAACGGCGTGCAGGACCACATCCTCCCCACATCTATCTGCAAACGCCTCTTCAACATATTCCATCCCACAGACCCTGTGGTGAGCTACAGTATCCACATGTTTTGCAGTCGTGACCCACGTTTCTGTTTTTTTTGTGATTTGTAGGGATACATTTTGTTATAACACAACAAAAAAATGAAAACCATAAGACAAGCTGGCCGTTAATGTGAGAAACCATCTTTTGTATTTTTTGTGTTCCAGGCATACAGATTGGAGCCTCTCATCTTAAAACACTACAGTAACATTGCACCTGCTCAAATCCACTGGTAAGCTGTTTGTTAGGAGATTGTGTGTTGTTTTCCATGAGAGCAGTCGTATAATAAGCTTGAAACATTCTATTTTAAGTTTATTAGTTGGATTGTGATTATCAGCTTATCATCTATCTGTTATTACTATTACTATTACTGCAGATGTTCGCTGTTTAATGAAAGCAGAAATAAGTTAGCATGAGGGTCGAGGCTGATGATGAAGTGAATGTGATGTCCAGGTACAATACGAACAGCCCAACACCGTATGATCAGATCCGGTCCACACTGCTAAACCCGGCAAAAGAGGCCACATCTGTCTCAGACTCAGAGAGCATCCCCAGCCCCTGCACCTCTCCTCCCCAGGCCCGACGGCACTACGGAGAGTCCATCACCAGCCTCGGCAAGGCCAGCATCATGGGTGAGCACAGGGACACATGGAGGGTTGTGGCTGCATGGATGACAGATACAGTAGGACTTAGTGCGAGTGGTAGTTTTTCTTCACATACTGTAGTTGAGAACTACTGTAGAAAAAACAAAGCAGAATACCTGTGGTGGAAGCCGGCTGCATGCACTCACTGTGTATCTCATTTTCACTGAGAGTAACAGGAGCTGCTTGCACTGCTCATATTGTAGCAAGGCAAGCAGTGGGCACCGAGCATGAGCTAAACAAATCAATAGAAGCAATTAGCTTCTGTCTCCTGAAGTGACAGCACAATATGCCTTTCCTTTTAAGTGTCTGATGTAGAATGGAGACTAAGGAGCACGTTGTGGGCTACTTGAAACTGATGACAGTTGTGGTAAATTATGCAATAGATATAAATATGATGTTACTATTCTTACTATACATATTTTTTATTGAGCAGTGTAGCCTCTGGACAGTATTATAGTAGTAGGATTTTTTGGCTTTAATCCTAATACAAATCCTTTAATATTGAGTTTGTGCCAATACCAAGTCCATGTTAATGTTAATGCTTAAATGTATCTAAATGGTATCCTCAAGTGAGGAGATGTACACACACTCACGCAGGAGCTGGTTGGTCTCAACCTCAAAGTCTACAAGAACTTAAATCAAATGGTTAATTAGATTCAAGCATAACATTTTAATTGTTTTTAGATCATTCACAAATATTAACTGAAATTAGCATAACGAGAAGGATAAACACACAGGTTTGGTGTGAAAACGGGACAGCGTTAGATTGATTGCAGGTAAAGATGTCACAGTTTTTTAAATTTATGTTCTGCTTGTTGAAACACAGTTTGATAAATTGCTCCATTACTGGTGCTGATGTTGTTGCATGTATGGTTAACAAGAACTGTGGTCTACTCCAGTAATATATAATTTAAAGCTGCTGTCCTTCATTTTGTGGCTGTAAGCAGCTCATCTCTCCATCCCTGCTCTACACAGAGAAGTACAGAAGGTCAGTTTAAGAACCCCAGGAGCAGAGTGAAAGTAAAAAGTTATCCTTTTTACTTGATCTTGATCAGCTTTATTTTAGCAGATACGAGTCCTTTTCAATCTGCCTAGACTGACCCAATCCTTGCTGACCCACATGGGGCAGCTCTAGTATTACCTTAAGTCACATACATAGAAAATATAGGCTTTTCAACGTAAGTCACATAGAACCAGCACAAACCTCGTGGGTGATCGGTTCCAACAGCTGCTCCACCGTGCTGCCCCAACAATTGTCATGTAGGTTGTGAACCAGTTGTCAATCACTAAAGATATACATAAATTAACTTCACTAGTCAGTATTACTGTATATATATGTGTATTTGAAACCTTAGATGGACTAACTGCCTGTCTGATGTTTACCTTGCCTTTTGCTGGGATCAGCTCCAGCACTGCAGCAACCAGGGCCGTTTTAGACGCACAGGCTACATAGGCTGCAGCCAAGTACCTTACCAGCAGGGGGCGACCGTGAGCTGCAGAAATTTAAAATTGGTTTTAAATTGGATTTAAGTTATTTCATTTCACGTTCCCTCCACTTTTTTAAATCATTGTGAGAAAACATGATCAAAGCTTTCAGAAGTATCTCTTCATGAAAATGATTAAAAATTAAAATATGCTCAGTTATTTTCTGAGTTTGCCTGTGATGTCATCAAGACGAACTCTGCAAATTGTAAACATGACAATGAGACACAGAAATTTTAAAACGTATTAATAAAGAGGACATGACGAAATCTGCAAAACTATAAGAATTCAAAGACTGATAATAGGTTTGGGGAGAAACCCCGTCAGTAGATACAGCGAGCTAATCTAACAACAGCACAGCCTGACCAGCTGATACACAGTCAGCTAGCATTAGCATTGGCAGCACTAACAATACAGAAGAGGAGCTGGAAACTGCAGGAAACTACACAGCCTACACAAACTACACAGTGCTGCACAGCCTTCTCCAAACTCCTCCTCATCAAGAACAAAGTCAACAAAGTGTGAACGTGTAAACCACTTACCCAGAATGTCTCTGGAATATGACTTTGTCAGTTTGATCTCTCAGACATTATCAGTAGTTTGGCTTCAAAGAAAATCAGGAAATAAAAATCACACGTTGGTGAGTATGTGACCATTAATGCTTCAGTTTAAGTTGACTTGAACTCAGACTTCACTTTATGGGTGATGTTTTCAGAAAACACTTATAAGTCTTATGAGAGCCAGACTGTGCTGTCAACATGTAGGGTGATTTTTGAGTACAGTGCCTTTTTGCTGACAGTGAGGTAGGAGTTGTCTAATTTGTGGTATTGTGGTACAACACCAGTATTTGTTTAAATATGTTTTTTTTGAATCTGTGTATTTTCTGGTTCATCTCTGGCTTCAAGCTAAACTTTGGTGAGACCGTGCAGGATATTAGTCCCCATGTTTGGTTCCACTATGGCGTGTATATGTGTACCTGGATCCAAAAGATAAGTTCCCCAAAATGTCTGTGCAATAGATGAACTGATGTTTGGAGGGTTTGGTGCTGAATTCTGATTCATAACCATTAAAAAGCAATCACAGCCAGGTTGGCTGAGGTTTCTAACCAATATGCAGTTTTTATGCTAACCCACACTACTTAACTGCACATGTAGCTACATAAAAGTGTGTCATGATGGCCTATGCAGATGTGATGCCTGATGTGAAGTGTGCTCAGTGGTCCAACAGTTTGAACCAGCAGAGGTCAGCGAAACACTGCTGCTGTTCCACTTTATCTCAGAGTTAATGTACCTCTAGAACTGTATGGAACACAGTGGTTAATTTCTGTTGATTTAGATAAAAATAAATACATTTTGCTGCCCCTCAGGTGCTGCAAGTCTGGGAAAAGGAATCGGAGGAATCCTGTTTTCCCGCTTTTCCCGTTCCAGTGGCCAAGTGGGCGGAGTGGAGGAGGAGCCATCAGATTGTGAAGGCGTGGCCTCTGAAGTGGAAAACGTAGCTTCAGAAGAGGAAGGAGCAACAGTAGCAGAAAGTGAAGAGAAGGACAGACAGATAGAGGAGGAGAGGAGGGAGGTGGAGCCTGCCCACTCCCAGTCCACCTCAGCTGTATTGGACAGCACCTCGTGTAAGTACTGCGTTTAACCAGCTCAACTAAACCTACCTAACCATAACCTTGTGGTAATGATGAGGGTATGCTGAGGGTGACATCGCTGTTGTGTAGGTAGGCAACACACATCAGGTATCAGTGGCTTAGTGGGTGTTCCACACAGATCCAGAAGATTACCAGTAATTCCTGACCTTAATGATGTGACTCTGTGATGCATGTGAAGAGTGTCTAATGTAAAATAGATTTGAAGAGATGACGTTTTAAGATGTACAAAGATTTGATATTGTGGGCATTCAGAATATGCACAGGCTGAATTAATATGAATTGTTTGTTCTGCAGACGTAGATGGGTGAACGTTGGTCCAGCTCAAAATATTATATAAGTTCAGAATCTCTTATTTGATTTTGTGAACACTTTGATGTATTAAACATGTGACTGACAGGTGTCTCTTGTTACCCTTCTGTGAGATTAATGTTCAAATAGTAACTAGCTCAAAATAACTGACGGCACTGGACAGACATTGGGTATAGCCAATACAACAATTTGGAACAACTTTATTGGCACTCTGTACTGTTCGATGCTAATCTGGCGTTTCCTCTGTTGCAGTGGAACTGGACAGACGCATCGACTATGAACTGCGGGAGGGGTTAGTGGAGAGCCGCTATTGGTCAGCAGTGACCTCACACACGGCCTATTGGTGCTCGTACGACGTGGCTTTGTTCCTCCTCACCTACATGTACAGACCTCAAGAGCCTCCTGAACCTGCAGAAGACAACGTTGACACCTCGTAACATAAGTGCAAACTGACACATGGAGCCGTCACGGCTGGGGTCAATTCACTTTCTATTCAGGCCAAGCCTATTTAATAGAAGGTATAAAAAGTGACTTCATTCTCTAATTTCTTCAAATAATTCTCTGCCTCACACCATTTTTCAAATGTGACATATCAATAATAAGTGATAGAGAAATCACATTCGTGAAATATCAGATATTGGAAGACAAACTCTTATTTGAATGATATTTATATTTTGTTTGATCAGAAATGCTGTTGTTGAATACCTGTTTTTTTATTATTGTAGGTTAAATTATTTGACGCAACTTTGATGCAGGAGCATTTTGCATTAATATTTTTATGTTACTAAAAGTTTTGAAACACAAACTTGCTAGTAGTGGATTGAAGGCTGCAATGTACATTAAACCCTACTAAACTAAAGTGTTGCACAAGATTATTCGTCAGCAGTCTTAATTTCAATGTTGGCAATAATATGTAATCATCTTGTATTAATTGTACATTATGGTCACGTGACTTACGCTTCCTGGATTTTCATACAGTGCGAGCAGAGCCAACTAAAACTATTGAGTGAATTGAAAATGAATTGACCCAACACATACGCAAGCACACACAAATCATTTACCTGTTGCACACATGGCACCTAAATTTCTCACAGTTTACACAGTGTAAACCTGATGACTGATCAGATACAGCTGGGTCCATGCTAGAGTGTAAGTGCAAGTGTTTATGATTATGTCTTACACCACCACAGTGGATTTGAAATAAAACCATCAAGATGTGATTAAAGTGTAGAACTTTCAGCTTTATTTTAAGAGGTTTCACAAATACAGTATATGGCATTTACCGTTTAGGAATTACAGCCATTTAAGCATAGAACTTCCATTTTCAGCGGCTCAGTAATATTTGGACACAGTGACATAATTGTAAATCTAAAAATATTTTTAGTATTTGGATTAAAGTCTTTTGCGCTCAGTGGTGAACTGAAATCTGGATCCCATGGAGAACTCCAAATTCTGAGTTTCATCCCTGCAGATGCTCCGCAGGCCTTTACTGCAGACACCTTCCGTTGCTGCTTGTTCCTGGGTCATTATGACTTCCTCTTCTGTTCTCCTCTTGTTGTAAACCCTCTGTATTTACTTTCATGAAGGCCTCTCTTAATTGCAGATACATCTTTTTTCTACTGGAGCTTTTCCTTCACCAAGGAAACGATCATCCACTTTTGTTGTCTTCCATAGTCTTCCAGGACTTTCAATGTTGCTGAGGTCACCAGTGCTTTCTTTCTTTTTAAGAATGTACCCAACTGTTGATTTGGCCACATCTAAGGTTTTTGCCCATGTAATTGTTATTTTTTCTATTGAGCTTAACATAAAGCTGAAAGTCTACACTTTAATTTCATGTTCTTCAGTTTTATTTCAAATCCATTGTGGTGGTGTATAGAGGCAAAAACTAAATCATTGTTGAAATACTTTTGACCTAACTCTATGTGCTCAGACCCAGCTTTCAGTGAGGGGTTTGTGTTCCAAGCCTGTGCTGTTTCCTGGTCTTAACTTTCCACAACAACCTCTGATTCCTGGGTAAAAGCATCCTGCTGTGTTGGACTGTGTCTGAAGCCATAGACAAAGCCCCAGTGTTTGTTTTAACGTCTAAGCTTCTGCTGCTGAGAAATATGTTAAATCATTTCTTATAACTTTATGCCTAACATGAGAAGCTGCAGGTAATCATGGTAGATGTCAGAGACAGGTAAAGGGAATTGTTTCCAACCCAGTGCACCACACAGATACTGAATCTTCATCTGACTTAAAGCAGCATTAAGTGATTTTTTTACCACAAGAGGGCAGTAAGAGCACATACAGTCACCTAACTGTGACATACACAGCAGGTGTAGTGCGAGCAGTATGTCAGCATCACACAGGAGGCGCATCTATCAGATGCACATGTCACTGATAGAAAAATCAAGGCTGAAAGTCTGATTTGGCCAGTTAGATCTCTCCTGGATAACAGCCATTTTCTACACATTTAACCAGGTTTCTACAAATATGTTTGTGCACTGCAAAAGAATGCAGAGGTATCAGGAATCAAACCACTGACACTGGGCATTCATAGACAGCTGCTCCACCAACTGATCTACTGCTGACCTAAATAGGAGGAAACCCTGGACTTGTTGCGAATGGTCAATATCTACAAATCCAAAGATGATCATTTTCTCAATGAAAAGAGAAGAAGATGTTGTTTTAGGGATTTATTAGGAGATTTTTGTGGATATTAGATATTAGCAGTCATTTAAATGTCTTCATGCGTGAGTGGGAGGGTCATTTAAAATAGCTCAGATATCTGACTGACACTGAAGCTAACACAAAGCGCTGTGCTGTCATGAACCTACAGCAGATCACAGTCACAGTATGGTACCCGGTTACCACAGTAACAAAGACATGTCAGGACACAAGTGTTATAGGCTGGGAGCCTACTAGGTTTAGCAAGTGTTTACTTCATGGTCAGTCTGTGCATGTAGAATCATTAAGGTAGAGAAAACTGAACATCTCTTTTAATAGATATAATAAATCACTTAATGGAGCTCCAGCTCTGCTGTCATGTCAGCAACATGTGTGGAAAATCACCATGTTAACATCAGGCAATGAAAATTGCTGGCCACATATTTTGGAGTTGCCAGTTGCAGCTTTGATTCTCTTAAGATGACGCACGATGCTGACTGTAATCTCAGTCCAATATTAGCTGCAGCACAGCAGCTACATTAAAACATCATACAGCACTTGATTACATTTTATTTACTGTGTCCTAAGACACCAAACCAATGTCTCTCTCTTCTGACAGACAATGCAAATAACAAATAATGTGTCAAAGAATTTTGTAATTGCAACCACACTTTAGCTCAAACAAAGCATGCTCTGGAAATGTGTAAAGATTATGAGTTTGATTTATTTTAAGATGAGGATGAAGACTAACTTTCAAATCTGCCATAAAGTTTATATTTTTACCTTTGTGTTCAGTGTTTTGTGGTGATACATGTTTACATTACTGTTTTCATATTTGGCACGGGATGCAGAGTTTTTAGTCTCTCTAGGAGGCATAGATGAGTTTTGCTCCTACAGATTGTTGGAGGAAACCTCTGGACAGTTTGTCAGATTAAAGCAAGCAGAAGATTTGATGCTGCTCAGTCTATCAGAGTCTCAGTTCTATCAGTCAAACAATTTCCAACCCACAGCGCAGCTCAGCCTCCAATAATATGATAATTGAACTTCTCCTCTGACCACCAAAACTGCTTGTCTAGACTGTTGTAATAGAACAAAAGAAAAAAGGATCACAACACCAACATAGTTTTTGTCAGTTATATTCATATGTAACCATTTTGCAGCCGCTGGTCTGGTTGAAAAGTCAATTTGTAAAAATCACCTCAGTTTTAAAAACCAAAATGTTCAATTTACCAACAGTGAAGGGGGATAAGATGATGTACTGTTTGTATACTGTGAGGTAAAATTTTGCCATAAGGCATTTAAATGTCTGTGCATCAGCTCAGTGATTCTCAGATTTTTATTCGAATGTGATGACGTACCTGTAACTGTAACTCTCTCCTTTCACACAGTAAACCTCTGCTCATGTAGGTAGCTACAGATGAAAAACTATTTCAGTTCCTCAGCCTGTAGCTTTATGTGAGTAATTCCACTATGTCCAGGTGAAAGAAAAAATAATGAAATGTCACTGATGGGTGCAGGGTTTCCTTAGTGCTGCACTATTTAAAAGTCACATTATTTTTGCATTGGTACTAAAAGCTGCTATGTAAAGCTTCTGTACATAAAATGTGCCATAAGGCTGTGTTTAACATGAATGAATGATGCTTAGATTTGAGGGATTGGGTTGGATTAAGGCTTGATTTTCTTTTACTTTCTTTGCATCACCAGGAAGCAGCCTGGTTGCTCAGAGTCACTGCTGGTGTTTATTTACCCCTCTGCTTTAGTGTTATTATGATGCCAAATCAGCAGGACTTACCTGTTCTTACCTGTGTTTGTTCTTGTTTACATGTCATTGTGGTAAGTATCATAGGAATTAATGAATATTTCCTTCCCGTGGAGCACTTTAGGCCAAGCGTTATCTGTGCCATATGGAAGCAACACACTAACTAGTACCTGTTAGGACAGAGTGGTGTGGTCCACTGAGAAACACACTGAGAACAGGTGTGTTGTAATGCGATGGATCCTCTTTTCTTGACTTGGACTGTGACTTGATCATACTGTCATTCTGTTGTCATGCTCACCCTTTCTACCGTTGCTGTACTCTTCCTTCTTGGATGATGTGGTGCTGTACAGATGTTTGATTTTTCATTAAAAAGGTTGGGGGGGGCACCCCTACGCTATCCCTCTTGTCCTCTGTCATTAGTTTAGTCTGTTCTTTAAAGTTGACCTCAGGAGACACACTTTAAAGGATAAAAATGAGTAATTGTTGTTTGTCCCTCAGATGAAATACACATATACGACCATATGTTCTCTACTTATTTTCATATACAACAGAAAATAATTGATTTTATTGATTGGTCAGTAATTGATGCAGATTATGATTCTGATTCTCAGATTTTTAGTCTAATAGCCTGCACCTACAGCCTTTTTTGGAATTGCAAGGCAAAGGTTTTGTTTATGCTGGACACTGAATCTTCTGACTTTTAACATAAAGGTTTAAGTTCTGAATTATGTCATGTTTTTTTCACCAAGATACATTAAACAACATATATGTAGAACACAGCACCTTTTGTATCAGATGACCAAACATTTTTTGGTACGTGAGTAAAAAGTGTTTTTGTTACCCAGGTGTATCATATGAGATTGACTTTTCAAACAATCAACTCGTGGTTGTAGCCTTGGACAGGGGGGAAGGTATCCATCATTCTAACAAGACATCAATAACAGAAAGATAAAGGCCATACCATGAGATGCAAACCACTCATTATCCAAAGTATTGTGAAAGACCAAAGTGCAGAATAATTAAAATCCAAACCATGCAAGCACACATTTGAACACAGTGGAGACTGCATCACGTCATAGGCTAACATCACTGCTTCTGGTCCTACTAATCTTTATTGATGACATAACTCATCAGGGTAGCAGCACACTTTATACCGTTGTGCACAGAAACCTTTTGTCTGCTAATTTACAGAACAATGATTCAAAAAAATCACCAGAAGGAAAAGTGGGAAGTTTTGGACTGGCCAAGTCAATCACCCAACTTTAATCCAGTAGAACATGTATGGGAAGAAGATATGAAGACAATAAGTGGAGAATGTCATTATACAGTATTTCCTTTATACAAAAACAGCTGACTGCAGGTCCTTTGTATTTAGTCTTACCAGATTTTATCTAAACATATTTTTTCCAAATCTGTTTATTTCATAGCACTTATACAGAGAGCAGAGTCATTCAGACCAAAGCAACAGTTAATAAAAACAGTTGTCTGGACATCCAGACAAATATTTTTTTTCATAAGATTTATTCATGATGTATTCAATAAACAAGTTGGGTCTCCATTGCAGAGTGGCACACATCAACCACCCTCAGCTGGTGTGGGTGCTAGTCAGCCCTCACTCTTTGTGTGTGAGACAGCTGGTGACTGTTCTCTGACTTTCAGCCTTAACCACGTGCATGTCAACCTCTTGAAATGGGATGGACTGTGGGTTATTTGTGCCTTCACTGCAAGGCACGCCGTTTGGTGTGCCTGGGTATAAATACATGACGGAATCCTTGGAAATATTTAGTGAATTTAACAGGCTAATAATTTAACATTTTAACTAACAATACATCCTCCCTGGACTAGAGACTACTGAAGAGCACAAGAACAGGTAAGATAAATATTTTTGATCTACAGGTGTAGAATGACGAATCCTAACTGTTCTAATGTATAATGAAAACATTCCTAATTAACGTATTCTAAGGCGTGTTTAAGCTTAGGCAGCTGTGATCTGTATCACATAAATACAACAATTTAATAGTTTTACCAAACATAATCTTTGGTAGTATTGGTAGATATAATGTTGAATTCTGTACTTACCTGGGGGTATCATCAGCAAAAAGTTATGGAGACATAGATAAAGATGTAATGACCAAATTAATGTAGAGAAACAAGAAAAGGGATCCTAGAGTGGAACTAGTAGCTTTTCCTTATCACAAATACACCCATTAACATTTGCAAATTATTTCTCACATGTAATAGAATTGGAGAGTCATAGGTCAGTGCACTAAAAAAAGTTATGATCCACAGTTTCAGAAGCTTTTTACTCTCTCAAAAATACACTCAGAAGCTTAAATGGGCATTATCATTTGTAAACATGGCCATCATTAGCCAAGTCTAGCTACCAGTAGGCCAGTTGTTAGGATGCAGGTCAAGGTTGATAGGTGACACAGATGTGCATTTCTCTTTTCAAACTGATGTAAATGTTGTGACTTTATTAAGTCATGATTTAACTCACACCATGATCTTTCTATAAACTGTATTTTTGTAACCATGAAAACAAAGATCTGTTAGCATAATTAATAATCATTTACTAGAAAACAACAGACCTGCTTTTTGAGTCTTTGGGTCTTTTCATCTTATTGCACATCTACACTGGACATTAATCCAGTGTCTAAACTGGAATGAACAAGAGCAGTCACGTCCATCCATCACCTGTGTAGGTCTAAGGACTACAATGAACATTCAGTCTGCTATCAACA
Source organism: Ctenopoma multispine (assembly GCA_034779795.1). NCBI lineage: Eukaryota > Metazoa > Chordata > Actinopteri > Anabantiformes > Anabantidae > Ctenopoma > Ctenopoma multispine. The sequence continues at coordinate 2,426,981 of JAUYWH010000016.1, forward strand.
AAGAGGTCTTCATCCCTCGTGATGAGCGGCTGCTTGTGGCAGTGGAGGTGCAGAGGAGGAAAAGGAAGAGGATGTCCTTCCTACCGACTGGAGCCAAAGACTACGCCACATTCATTTGTGTGTCAGGTAAAACATGACCTCATACCATGTTCTTTATTTAGAGACAATTGACTGTGTTTTTATTGTCAGACATGCTACATTAACATAAATGTTAACAGAGCTGTGATCACCATTTCATCTTTTAAAATAAGCCTGTGTTGTCAGCTCACCAGTGAAGCCTTTTATAGAAGAGCTGCAACAGCAAGCGAAGACTTGCACCTTTAAATAGTACAAAGACTATGATTGCAATGATGATTGAGTTTTTGAAATATTATTTAACCTGTATGTACTATAATAAATACTCCACCTGTGATATCACATCTGATAGTATGTACTGTAGTTATTATTAATACTGATATATCCATTTATCCATATAATTAAACAGCAGTTTAATTAATGTTAACTTAAATTTTTACTGGGTATATTGGTTAATTCAACTGGTCAGGGTATTAATTGGTAGTAACAATTTGGGACATTCATAAAAAATATATACATATATATAGTATATCATATAATATACTGTACATATATTTCAACAATGTGTGTGACAAGACCACCTCTTTTCTTCTTTTCTTCTTTGCGTTTGCTTCTAGTTTCCTGACAAGAATTAGCAGTTGTCTAACCATGACCATAATAGTAGTTGTTGAAGGCAGCATAAAATTATTATTCTCAAATTAAGAAAACAATGTGTAGGTAATTTGAAAATATATGAATATATATATATTGGCATGCTGCTTTAGTATTTTTAGAATGAGCGTAGAGCTATCTATACAAGTGGAAACAAAGAGGCTGAAGGGGCATGATGTCCAGTGGGCTTCACTTTCATTTAGAAGCACTCACATTACCACATTAACGTCTGAGTTGATTGAGTCTAAGCTGAAATCACGTTCACAGTCCAAAACACTTTTGTTTCTCAGCATCATTTTTACAACTGAAGCTTGGGTTTGTCGAGATTAGATCAACTTTTTGTGGCACAGAACAGATGCATTGTTGAATGCTGCATCACAGCAGCCATTGTTTGGGAGAAGACAGGGTTGTCAGAGATGCATGAGCAGAGCTGTCAGTGGACATGGAAGATAATGAGCTGCAGAAAATGTACAGATTTAATCCCAGTGACAGCCAGCTCATCTATAGTAAGTAAGTAAGACATAAGCAGTGTGACATCATTTAGATGCAATGTAATCTGGGTAAAACAGAGAATCCTCAATTCATGTGCCTCAGTAACTTTCTTCTGTGTCAGTCCTGATGTACTGATTCAAATTGTTGCATGTTTTGATTTTGATTATGATTTACTGACATTTATAAGCTGTTTTGCAAATGTGGACAATTTAAATCTGAAACTTTGAGTTAGTTCATGCTCATGTCCAGTATTCAGTGTCATCTGTCTTAATCATCATTTTCTGATGCATCAACTGATGTTTCACTGTTCAAGTATAACAGTCAGTATGTGTATGTGTAAGTGAACTTATCACTATACACGTCTGCATGTATAGCACTTCATTAATAAACTCACAAATCATTGTTTTCTGTAATGTCCTGACCTAAATATTATAAGTGTGTTGAGGTTTGGTGCTATATAAATACATTTAACTTAACTAAAATATATTAGTACATAAACACAGCACTGGTTAAATGCACTTTACTATGTACACTGGTAAATTAACACATTACAGTTCAAATGCACAAGTATATACAAGAGTAAGTAAAGTACTATAAATGCATCACTGTTTAAATGTATTTCACTTTGTACTTTAGTAAAGGAACACATCGTGCTTCAGATGCACTTTACTTAGTAAAAGAGTAAGTAAACATCACTTTTCAAAAAATTTAACTGTACTTTAACATATACAGTAAATTAATAACTGAACACATCACATTTCAAATGTCCCTGAGTGTGTACAAGAGGAAGTAAATGCATCACAATTCAAATGTACCTCAGGTTTGTTCTAATGATTTGTTCATCCACAACGCTACCACCACCCAGACAGTCATACATCAATTTGCTATATATATATTGGACTGTTGCTTCTCATTCTCAAATTCAAAGTAATAGAAGTTAGGTGAAATTACTCAGCATTTCCAGTTTCTTCAGCTTGTCTGTCAACACCTTGTTCCACTGTAAAAGTGCTATTGAAGACTTTCTGTAGGATAATTTGCTGTGTATGATCTGTTTACCTAGTGACCAACACAAAGCCCCATCAGCTCCTCATCACAAAGGTGAAGAAATTTGGCGACTCCTCCTCTTTCACCGGGAGGTCTCAGTGGACTGTGGAGCAGCTCCGGCAGGTCAATGGCATCAACCCCAACAAGGTCAGCAGAATACATGCATTTTATTTGATAATAAGATATATGATATGTATAAATATAAATAGCATTTGTAAATGTAAATACATTTTGAACAAAAGATTATGCACCATTACTACTCTGTCAGGACCTAAATGTAAGAACATAACATGTAATAATGTTCAAATTTCCTTGAGTTTTATCCCTTCATCTGAAGCACACGTTTAGTTGACATTCAGGTTGACTTGGTTGACTTGATTGACTAATAGAGTGGGCTGCCATTGTTCATATGTTCTAAATATGGTTCCAGCAAATCGTTGCCAACTGAGTAGTGATGTGATAGTATAACATGACATCAGACAGAAGTGAAAAAGTCAGTTAGTCAAATTGTTAACAGAGGGGCTTTTTCAGTGTCATCATAGCTGGACTGTAGGTTTCTTTCTAAGGGGACGGTGTGTGACACTCTAACATACCTTGAGTAAACTCCATAGCATAATCAGGCATTTTAAAAGTGACCATGCATTCCCAAAAATGAATCAGTGTTTGGGATTTATGGTATGGTCATATGGGTCGTTGGTCCCAACCTTCACATACAACTTATTGTGGGTGTTTGTTGTAAGTGTGCCCCCAACTTCCTCCTGACAAACTCTGAGGGTCTAAATACTGTGTGATATTAAGTTGAGCTGTTAGACATCATCAAATATTGGGTGTTTGTGGCTGATGGTACAAATTACCTACATAATCTAGTTTAACATGGTGGTGGGAATATTAAAGTCTTTAAAGACTCTAAAGTTTTTGTGTACCCTGACAACTGACGACCAGGAATTGTACGACTCCATTCTTTAGAGGTTTGCATTTTATGGAGAAAGATTCATAGTGTAGCAGGAAAGTTACCCCAAACCCCAATCAAAGCTTGGTCAGAACTATCTTGACCAATGCAGTGCTGACTGTTATAGACTTTCTTCTATAGTATACTCTGACCTCAATTACTGAACATTTATAGCGTCAGTTCAAGACTGAGAAAGCTAAGCATTCACGAGAAGCGCTTTGGAATACTGTCAAACCATGCTGGGATAATATGGATCATCAGGTTTTGCACAACGACTTGTGTTGTTGGAGTCCATGCCAGCTCGTGTGCATTCTGTCATTAATGCAAAATGGGGACAAAGGTAATTCTAGATTTTGAGATTATAAGTCACAGTTTTTCACTTAAATGAATATTAACATTTAAAAAGAAAAACATATATTGAGTTAATATTTAACTCAAAACAAATATAAGTGCCTTCACTAGTGGTGTTCCTTGTTCTTCTAGGACAGCCCAGAGTTTGACCTGGTCTTTGACAATGGTGTGGACCAATGGGTGGCTAACTCATCAGCTGAGAAGTGCATCTTTGTCCAGATCCTGTACCACGCGTGCCAGACCTACTGGGAGGGGAAAGCGGGAAGTTTAGGGAAGTCTAGGAAGCTGGGGAGGCTGAGCAAGCTGGGGAGTCAGAGCGCTCACAATGAGGTCGGAGTTGATCCCAGTGTGTCCTCAGCAACCTCCCGACACAGAACCTTGAAGGCCAGACGGAAGAGCTATGTCCCTCCCAAACAGGCAGAGTTCATCAACTGCCAGTCCAAACTCACAGGAGGTAGTGTCACATGATCAGTGAAGTTTGGGATAGTCTGGAGATAAGTATATAGAGTATAGTATATAAAAAGTAATTTGAATGGCTTCATTTGTAATGTGTTATCCTTGTTCTTTCAGATGCTCGCACCATGAATCTGGTAATCTACCGCTGCAAAGCCTTCTTGAATCGTATGAAGAATATGATGGTTGCAAACCAAAGTCGAGGTACGAACGTGATTATAGGATCACTTATTGTAAGTCATATGTTGGCTGATCATAGAAGTCATGGGTTGTACCAAACTCAGCCCATGGAAACAGTTGTATATCTGAAATTATTCTCCTCTGTATGATACTGAACTCAGAGTTAGGTATTGATGATCATTTTTCAAATGGCTGTTTTTTTACCTCTGCTTCCTGTATATATTTAGAATTTGCCACTTTGCCAGTGTATTGCAGAACTCAGACCTCTTCGTAATAGGTTGCCTCCATACCTTCACAGCCAGATCATATTGTTCTGGTCCTGTGTGTGTCCTCTGGGTCATTTTCCCTTCTGTCTTTTTGTCCATTGTCCTCACTGTGCTGCACTGCACCTCTCTGCTGCAGCAGAAAGACATCTCTGTGATCTGTCAGCCAAATGAGAGGAGACTTTGTTTATTTCGGGGAGTGTGATACAATAGCTGGTCTTCAGGAAGCCCCAGGCAGTGAGACTGAGAGGGAGCGTAGTGCACCATTGAACCCACTGACAGTGGCAGTGTAATGTGTGGAAGATATGCCAGGCTGCAGCAAAACGCCAAGTTCCAACCCAATTCACAGCCAACCTGTGCGGTGTGGTGCTATTGATAGTGATAGTGATAGCATGATGCTTCAGTGAATCACAGAGTGGTAAGTGGACCAAATTGGAGACAGACAGGAAGGCAGGAAAGTGCAGTGAGGTGACGTACAGAGTTCAGACAAACTTAATCAGAAGATCACTTTTCCTTTAGACCCACGCTGCCATTTTAAGGAAGTGTGGCCACTGAAAACATTGGCCCAGTCAATTCCTCAGTCCAGGGGTAGGCAATCCTAGTCCTAAAGAGACGCAGCTCTGTTTCTTTTCCATTGGCTGAACACACCCAATCCAGTTACTCAGCAGTGGGAAGGGATAGAAAACAAGCTAGACTGCAGCTCTTTGGGACCAGAGTAGCCTACCCCTGGCCCAGCACATGGAGCCTTTGTTGCTTTTTCACTAGCCACACAATTACTCATCTATCACATCGATATCCAGCCACTTGCTGGGGTAGTGTCACCTTTGACAGCTTGCCTGCTCTCGCCTGCTGATGTCCCTGGCAGGTCATCAATCCACCAGCTTAGCACTCCTGTCACCAGCTTTCACAAAGGCGTCTAAATTGATTCCCAGTTGCTCAAGGTTCCCTGATTAGGTGCACTCAAGTAACCAGACCAACTGCCCAAGGCTTTCTCCCAGTCAATCTCACCTCGAGAACCCTCCTTAATGCCTTGCTCAGTTTGAACTGACCAGTCTGGAAGGACACCTGGTAGCCATCACTTCAGGGGGAATGGCCAGACTCTATCTAACACTGGATCTGGCTTGTTGTCCTGCTAGTAGGCTTGGTGCTATCAGGAATTTACTTTACTTTACTTTAGTTCATTTGGCAGACGCTTTTATCCAAAGCGACTTACAAGTAGACACAAGCAATTACAATTCG
>JAUYWH010000016.1:2432777-2459473 GCA_034779795.1 Ctenopoma multispine
GACTGAAAGGGGTCAAGTAGATCATGTGTATGCAGAAATGTAGAAAGTTGTGCCAGGACAGCGCGTTCAAGGATTTTTGAAAGAAATGGAAGGTGGGAGACCGGGCGATAGCTATCTAGTAGGAAGGGGTTTAGTGTGGGTTTTTTGAGCAAAGGAGCAATGAGAGCTTGTTTGAATGCCGTGGGAAATATTTCTGTTGCGAGTGAGGAGTTAAGAACGTGTGAGAACAGGTGTTAAAGTAGGTTGTATTGATTGTAGAAGGTGTGAGTGGATAGGGTTCAGGGGACAGGTGGTGAGGTTGTACTCACTAAGGTCAACCGGGCACTTTGATTTCCTCCATTTCCTCTCAGCTGTTCTAAGATGGGTCCTCTAAGATGGCGGTGAACCTCATCAGAGATCCACGGAGAGGGCGGAGTTGCACATGTCGGTTTGGATGTGAGAGGGCAGAGTCTATCAAGACAGGAGGTCAGTGTAGAACAGAGGGTATCTGTAACACAGTTAGGGTCCTGGATGGAGAGAATATCCAGAGGCGGGAGCACAGAGAAAACAACAGAAGACAGACGAGTCGGGGAGAGGGAGCGGAGATTGCGGCGGAAATGGGTAAAATGCAACGTGGATGTGGTGCGCGCATGAGGGGACAGGAATTAGAAAGGCTGGAGACTAGCAAGTCAGGCCTAGTGGTAGCTGCAGGAAGTGGAAGTATGTCAATCCAGGGTCATCGATAGGGACCCAACTACTTGATCCACAGTCACTAACTGTGCTATACTGCTCACCAAACAACCTGACAGATCTGAGGCGTTGGTTGTCAAACAGGAACAATTTTAACAGATGCCTGCTGACATGGAGTCACTCTTTCAACAAGTGTTTCCATGGATCATATGACTGGGTAGGGACAATTGATGTACTATTATGTGCTTTGGCCACTTATATATTTCTCTGGACTAGACTTTTCATAATATTTAATATGCATACTAATAGTCCTACATGACTTGAATGATGCTCTACTCTTTTGTTTGTGTAGGAATGGGTCACCCTGGACAACGTGCCACTGGGAGCACTAAGGGTAATGTAGTCCACAGGTTAAATGTGGCTCTGGGGGAGCGTGGAGACAGACTGACTCGTGCTGAGGACAAGACTGTGGAGCTGTTGCACAAAGCTCAGCAGTTTGCTGACACTGCTCACAAGGTGACATACAGTAAATGCTGTGTATAATTATTTCTTCAACTTACATACATTATGAAATATTTATTTTATAGAAAATGCGTAATACGTTTTTGTGGTAGTTTCTCTTGTGACAATCATATTTGAAATTATTTTATTTTCCCTGCAGTTGTCCCTGAAGTATTCAAAGTAGAGCCTGTTGGAGAATGAGGAAGAATTCTTCAGGATGTTAAAGTTGAATCATGTAACAAGGATGCTAACACTGTCTGATACAGTCTGACCCAGCAGATGCATCTAACTCCTAATGAGTAACCTCCTGTGCCTTAGAAAATAAAGAATGGTAGACATATTCATTTAAGTAATTTAACCTGATTTTTTGGAAGTTTGAAATACCTGTGACATTTATTTTGAAGCCACTGCATGTTTGATTTGACCTGCTCTGTAATTTATTATCACCACTTGTGGCTTTCGTTCTGTGTTCCTGATATGTGTGTGTCTCATGTCTTGTGTGGACAAAGTTGAAAACCCTTGTTGTGATGACACTTTGACCAGTCCTCCTACATTCAGGGGGTTGTTTGAATCTCAGGGTTCATACATAGTTTTATTGTGTGTCAAACTACCACTTTATGTTTTGTGTGTTTTACTGTGTTGTCTGGTATCTGTATGTCATCACCTATGTCATTGAAGTCTTGTCTCGGAGGGTTTGGTGCACGTGGATCACAAGGGTTACGGTGTAACCCCTGTTCTCTGAGTGAAGAGACTGCCTCTCCGGCTCGAGGCCGCTCGGTGTTGGGTTCCGATCAAACTATCACTGAGCTCACGTCTCCACGTAGGACGTAGGAGGCGTGACCGGAAATTCCGGTGTGTCTTAAAGGACTCTCCAAGCGCCCTGACACGAGAGGTCATTATCCCCGTACATATGGAATATGTAACAGGGTGGAGAGGCAGTCTCGAACGATAGAGAACAGGTAGTTCAGGTCAGTTGGAGCATCTGAGTTTCATAGTGAGCAGTGCTTTTGACATTGGTCTGTGCAGAGGAGTCAGGTTGAAGTGTTGACTTTGTTGAAACCCTACATGTTTCCATCCCTTTCTGCAGTAACTGGGTGTAAAACTTCACAGTAAATGGTGTATTTGTTCCTGTAAAGTTAATCCACTTGGAGTAACCAAACTTCTCTTTCATTTTTTATGAATTGCTTTTTAGCTGCAGTTTAAAATGTTTAATGTAAATGTCTCTGATCTATCAACTGATTCACAGTGTTCCTGCGACTGTCTCTGCCTTTATTAAATAAGCTTCAGCATGTGTTTGGAGCTCTGCTTTGTTTTTTTACACTCATCCAGGGTCGGAGCTGTTCAGCTTTTGACCACCAGATGGCGATCAAACAGCAATAAAGACACATGGAGCTCATTACGTTTCAATCTTAACCTCTTCAGGCCCATGTAACATTGCAGATATTTACTATCAGCTAATAGAAATGTAGTTTTAAAATGTGACTTTGGTCTAGAAACTAAGTAGATTTTATGTAAAGAACAAATGTCAAGGTTTATTTCCAGAAAGAATTTAGTAGTAGACTTAAAAGGTAAAAAAAAAAAAAGACCAAAAAATGTTAATCAAGAACAATATTTCAGAATAAAGAATAAACAAGAGGGTGGAGTGTCCAGATCCAGATTAATCCCCCCTGAGGTGCAGGTTTTGTGGGTCCACCTGACAACATATGCACTTGACTCACAGTTCCTTTACAACTATCCTCACCCCAAGTATACATTACATAACATCAAGTGAAACAGCTTCTTCATGCTGTGTATGTCATTGTATTTGCAACACAATAAACTAATCTTGATAAAAAGGGCTAGTACCAGACTGAACTGATTACTCTACTCATTCTATTCTTTTTATTTACTTATAATTTTAAATATAGATTTTAGAATAATAATGACATACTTTGTTGATCCCCTTGGGGAAATTATTGTTGGACAGCTGCCAGACAATACGTGTCAGTGCTCCTACAGGGTTTCAGTGTTGTGTCCAAGGACACAGGATGAAACGGGACTCAAACACTCAACGTGGGGTTCACAGACAACTGCTCTACCTGCTGATATTGCATTAGTGGCAGGTGGCTGAGTGGGTTTCCTATTCATCATACAGTTAGCAGCACCCAACTTTTTCTTTTACCTGCTTCACCCTTTACTGGACCAACAGCACTACTGTACTCTGATTTGAAGGTTTGACCTCAGTATCACCAGAAACATTAGGAAGCATCCTCTCAGGATCAGTTTCACATGGCCAGTATCTGACTGGGCTTTTATCTGTTTCAAATAAGAGCTCAGTGACTTTGAAGCATGCAGTAAAGCACACGCACATTATAGACATCTCTGAAAGCTGAGGAACATTTGTTTGCTTTGCAGTGATGTGTTAATTCTTGTATAAAAGTAACATCTGTCTGCAAACATCTGGAGGCCCATGCATTTTGCATTGTTGTATCAACAAAGAAAGGTAGTGAACCTTACATTTTAGAACATGAACACTGCAAAGCTAACACGTCATTCCAACAACTGACAGAGCGACGACGTGTGATCAAGCTGTGAAAAGAAAGAGAAAAACTGAAAACGAGGCTCAGTGTGGAGAAGGAAGCACGAGACGTTGAGGAAAGCTGAAGAACACTGCTGCTGTGACCGTGGAGGGGGATTAAGGACACATGTACATAACTACAGGGAGCTGCTGAAAGTGGGACAGGAAGGTGTGTTTATTAACTGTGGTTTAGGACACTGAGTTTTTGCATGTACCTTCTCTTCATTCATGCAGGAAACATGATCCGATCAGCAGGACAGAAAGAGCAAGTGCAGTATGAGTGCAGTGCCGAGCAAGAAGCCTGCATCAAGTCTCTCCTCTATTCTGAGTCCTGCTCAGAGAAAAACAATCGTCTGTACTTTGTCTTCTGAGACATAAATCACGTTCGTATTACCTGTCTAAGGATAACATTATTACCCAATAGCCACTGGGGTTTAAATGCAGCAGCTTCCCCAAGAGAATTATTAAAATGAAATACCATTTAAAAAACCTGGAACTCTGAACTGTGACACAGCAACACTGAAGACTGATGACACCTTTCCTTTCTAATACTTTTGGAGAGGAATCCAATTGAGATCCTACACATTTGTGTTTTCAGCTGTTTTAATAAACTTCTCTCTATTTAATATCTAAATGAATGTACTGCTGTACTCACTTTCACTGTGTTATCTGTGGTGACACTTGACATGGAAGATGTGGTAGAAACAGCTGGAAACAATAATATGACAGTCAACAGCACATCCAGCTGTTTTCATCTCATCTTCACTTACTGCCACTTTTAACTGAGATTACCTCAGAGAACGTAAAAACACTTTAAGTGAACCAGAACATTAGAAGGTCCTAATGGGAAATGATAGTTTTATGGCTTTCTGATGGTTTGTGTGTGGATCACAGTGTTTTATGTGTGCAGCTGCAGCTGAGGTTAGGCCTGCCCACTCACACTGGGACCATATGTTGTTTGCTGTTTCAGTCACCTTCAGCCTCACCCAGGATCACAAAGGGCCCTACAGCGCACTGGAGCACGGTGGCCCTCACCCAACTGGGCTGAAGAGCGTCCAGATGGGTGAGTGCTTCATGCTACTGTTAAGTAGTACTGTTTGTCATACTGTATAGCTGTATATGCTGGGAACTAATGAATGTGAATTAAATCACAGGGTACAGTCCTACACACATCAATTTTGCAAACTTGTACCTGCCCCAGACAGCTTAGCTCACCACTTATCTTTAAATGAGTTTAGGACCGGGCTCGACCCGTTAATACAAGACCTGACCTGACTCATAATCAAATATTGACTCAGAGCTGCTGCTGCTGGTGCCGGACAGTGAAGGCAGGAGGCTCAGTGAGACTCCAGTGAACATCATCGAGGAAACCAAACTGGTGTATGGATACAGTAAACCATGGTACAAAGACAAAGGGAAATCTAGAACTGATTCTGATGAAAAGTCATAAAGGATCATTTCCCTGTTACAGATATTGTGATTAGAAATGTGTCCACTGTGAAATTATTGTATGTCAATCAACCCAGTGCGTCTGTGTGTGGGACTGGGATGGTTGAGGTAAATAACAAATTTGCTAAGCAGCTTTTACAGAGAACATCCCTGATCCAACAGAGGCTGATTTGTGAAATAAGTGTGTGTGTGTGTGTGGAGTGGCGGTTCATGGACAGGACAAGGTACAGAGAGAGATAGGCTGTTGAGAAATGGACAGCTCAGACAAGGCCATATGGGCTTGAGGTCAGGCACTGTGCTTCATTACCTGGAGATCCACACATCTGCTCCTCAACAAATTACCTGCGAGCTATTTGGTGGGTACTGCCAAGTGAACTAGGGCACAGCTATTTGGTTCAGAACTCTTTGAAACAGAACAAACTGGTTAAACGGTGATGGGGACGTTTCATTAATGACATGAGTCCAGATAAAGAGGGAAATGGGAACATTTGGTGCTATAGATTAATCCTGCTAGACATTTAACATGCAGACCATACTGTGGTGCACGTAAATTGTTTACAGATACATCTACACCTTGTAGTTAAGTCTATATTTTTCACTTTGTTTCTACTCTCATCGTATCAGCAGTGTCGCCGTCAGTGTCCTCTGTGGGTAATACAGTAGCTGCTGGTATCAGGTATCATTTCCTGATCCCATGTTCACTTGCTCCGCTTCCATTTTTCTCTCAGTGCCGGTCATACATGAGTGGTCACGCACAGACTTACTGATACCCCCACCTTACATGGCATCATGTGTCACACTTACTGCATTGTGCTTCCTCTTGATCTATTTATATCTGGTATAATCCAGAAGTCGCTGCTCTGAATCTACTGCAGTGTTTTCAGAGATGTAAGGACAGCTGGTAGCACAGCAGTGGGCTGTGTGCGTGTTGTAGCTGTTGACTGGCTTGAAGCTCTGGTTATCTCTTGGGCATAATATGGTCTTATACATAATACACTTACAATAAAAAAATGTAAAATACAACTGTCATCCACAAATGTCAGTCTTGTAGCTCATGGTTGCTGCCCTTGCTGACCCAGTCTGCACGCTGATTTGTCTGTTGCTTCTTGTTGCTCTTCTTTTCTCTCTCCTCCTTCCACTCACTCCAGCCAGTCGAGGCAGATGGCCCCCCACCCTATAGGCCTGGTCCTGCTGGAGATTTCTTCTATTAAAAGCTCAGGGTGGGACTTGCTCAACATGACTTTGGAAGAACCAACAGATATGGAATCATACTGTGCAGCAAACCTGTTAATCCACATATGAAGAACGGCGCCTTGCTGCTTCATTGGAGCAGAATGATTCTGCAATGTGGCCAAATGCGTATGGAGAATTTTTAAATAGTTGCGCATCTGTGTGTTAGAAAATAAAGCAAAGAAGAAATAAAAGCTCATTCCGCATCATTTCATCAGACATGTATCCTCACTTAGCCCTGCAGCTGGCTCAGTCACTGGTTAACCACGCTGGTGGTTTTGGTGCTTGACCCTGTGATTATAAATGCATTCACATCACATTACTGTAGATTAGTTTCCAAAGATTACTGTACAACAGCGATATCAAGCTGTTTACCTCCACCTAATCCATCCGTGCTGCCACTCACACATCCTTTTGTCAATGCTGGCATCAAATGACTTTGCAAAACCTTGGATTACGTTCAATGACAACTTTTCCTCTACATTAGCTACATGTGGCAACTATGATGATAGGGAAGCAATCTCCACTGAAATGACACAATCAAACATAATTCAGTAGAAATATGTTGTACTTTTAGTTAAGTAACATACAGATTATCAGACTTACTCTGTAAGTAACAGAGTATTTCTGCACTGTGGTATTGATACGGTTACTTAAGTAAATGATTTGAGTACATCTTCTTATCTCTTATCTCATCTATAATGACATGAACAGTGTATTTCAGGACTAAACCACAAATTCTTATGTTGTTTAATCTGTGAAGCTTGAACAAATTGAAATAAGGGAACATTTAGATTGTGACAACAGTAGGTGTAATCATTACTACAAGCTGTTTTCAACTTATTTTTACATTGAGTTTAACTTTCCATACCTGCACATCTATTTTTAGCTGATGTGGGTAACGACAGCAGACTGCAGATCAACACGTAAACTGTAAGAAAACGTATTTTCTTAATATAATATTACAGAAAGTATTTGCAGCTACCTCAGATGAACTGACAATAAAGGCTGACATCAGAAATGTTTTATCACAAATTCACATTATAGACTGAATATTCTCATATTGACTATTGCTGCAGTTAAACACAGACCAAACGTTACTTTATTCACGTTAATTGGCTTCATTCTTCTCTGGCTTTGAGTTCAAACAAACAGCATTTTATTTCATGCAGACGATTTGTAATTACTTAACATTTTACTCAGTTTTGTTGCACACTGTGATTAATGGTATTAAATAATGGCAGTTTGTTCTTCCATCTGGCTGGCTGCTATACCAGATGGGAGATGTGCTCTGGCCTTGGTTTTATCTTTGCAACTATTTGGATGACGAGTAACACCATCCTCCTTACTGATGGAGTCAACCTGGCCGAGCTGCAACCAAAAATAGACCAAACCACATGTGGAGAAAGAGAGAGCCCACACGCACATGCATCAAACGCACAGTGTGTTTGTTTTCCAGAGCAGACAGCAGGGGCAGCGCTTAGCTCTGTGCTTTTGGGTCAGCAGTTACACCTGCGCGCTTACCTGTGCCAGGCCCGTCTCCACCCACAGAGCCAGAACCTCAGGCCATGAGGAAGCAAAATTCCTCACACCACCACCAACAGGAGGAGAGAAACCAGAGACAAACAGAAGAGAAGTAGCATGGAGGCAAAGGAGGACGAGGCAGGGAAACAAGGAAGCGATGAGAGGGGAAGTTACAAAACCTGTAAAATACAACACCTAGAGGGGGGGAACAGCAGGTCTGTGTGAGCTGTGATGTATTACAGTGCTGATGCAACAAGAGCTGGCAAATGATTGATTGGTGGTAGTTGGACACTGACTATAGGATAAATCATTTGTGCCATCAACAACAACATAAACAGAACAGATATAGTCAAACAACGTTTGGTTGGAGGCAAACTAGCAGAGGTAGGTTATAAGATATTTATAGAAGCCAGCTTTAGAGTTTTGTCATGGTTTTCTGTACATACTGTATTATTCAGGAACCAAGGGAAGACAGCGAAGACCATGAATGAACGAAAAGGCTGCAGAGTGTTACACAGAGTAAGGACACAGTGGGGAAGCGTGTGTTTGTTGCCGTGAGTTCAGTCTGGGCTGTGGCAGCCTGGTGTCCCAAACCATTGGCCTACTTCACCTGAAAAACAATGAGACAGAGAGGCAGCTGCAAATCCCATAATCCACACATGCTGCTGGCTGCCGGATGATTAAAGAAGCCAGACACAATCATACTCTGCGCTTTGAATAACACCAATCCCACATATGGCTAATGGTCCCTCGATCGAGGGATGAAGCCAGATGAAACAAGGACAAAGCTTGTTAAAGAGGAATTCCACCAAAACGAAAAGTAGACAATAGTCTGTTCATGCAACATGGTGGATTGTATTCTAGCACTGTCTCGTAGAAGAGGAGTCCAGCTGCTTTCATCACAAGCCAGAAAAGAAATGAATCCTCAACTTGTTGCCTCTAATGTTTTACATATATTGAAGTAAATGATAAATGTCTGCACTTACAGTATATAGTGCTTCCCTATTCATTGACACACGCACACACACTGATGACAGAGCTGCTATGCAGCTTGACCTGACACAAGATTTTGATCAGCTGTTTCAGCCTTTTTCATGTGTTTAGTTTAGTTGTACCTTGTTTATTAATGTCCATCTTAAACAGCACCAAAGTCACATGTATGTCTGCCCTCTCCAATCTGACACATCTGGACCCACCCCACATGTTCCTGACACTTCTACATACTGTTGTCAAACAATAAATGTGCCTCCAAGTCCACCTCCTGTGCGCTCACGTCTGTCCAAAAGGATCAGAGTGGACTTAAAGTAACTGGAACTAAAGTGCTGAAGAAGAAGAAGTATTTCACAGGAGCCAAATTGTAAACCATCCAGTAATGTTTCAATAAAGCCAGAATAAAAAAGATAAAGCTTGAATTAAGCACAATATATGACAGCTTCAATCTAATACAATTCTCCTTTATGCTGTATGTATGGAAAAAGAGCTCAGCATTAGTCATCAAACCTTAACATCTTATTAATGAAGGATTAAACTTGGCACCGGTCCACTTATCAGAAGGCTGGAATAACATGATTTCTCCTGGAAAAAAATTATTAATTTAGAATTTCTAGAGAGACATTGACTATTTTTCAAAGGGAGTCATTGGTGCCTGGATATTTTTGGATCCATCAAAGGCAGGTGCTTCTTCAGTTGCTGCCTGGATAAAACACAGCTGTCTCTATTGAAACGCTGAAAACATATAGAAATCATAGGAAAATGATTGTATGAAAGTCGACATCTGCCTGAGCGTGAATGCAGGCTGTGTGTGAATCCATCTGTGCATTAGAGCTGCTGCTGAGGCACTAATCTCCGCGCTGAATGGGTTATTTCATTGAGATATTGGAGCTGCAGTCTGTGTGCTCTGACACTGAAGCGCAAACGCTCTGATTGGCTCCACGCTTCATTTCTGTTGTAATGCCTAAACAGATGGGAATAGATATAATGTTTTGGTGCACGGAAACAGCGGAGCATGGCAACGGAGATGTCTGTGCTGAGGCTGCAGACTGAGCAGAAACATCCTGTGCACATACATACACATGCTACGGTATAAATATATGGAAGATAAATATATCTCTCACTGTCAGTGTCACGTCCATATGATGTTCACTCACACACGACAGCTTCTGCGGCAACAACACAGCTAAAAGAATCAAACAACAAATGTGTTTCTATAAATCTGTAAATGTCCGACATTTCTGAAACTAACGACTTTACTGTACTTCTCCAGAGTAATGCTCTGTAGCCTGCTGTGTGTTGCAATCAACATCAGTGGGATCGTTTGGCAAGACGTTGCTGGCTGACCCACTAATCTTGCTCTGACGTTTAGGTCCCAGGGGGCCGCACCCAGTCAGTCCACAGAGACTTCTCTTCAGCAGAAGAGGGTGACTGACGGCTCTACAGCCTGGCTGGTTCAGCTGTGAGGGGTTTGAGGTGTGTGTGTGTGTGTGAGGATGTTTGCCACCCGTTTTCCTTAGCGACAGCCTGACAGGTCCACCGCAGGCTCGGGGGCTCTTGGGTAACGCTGGTGCTGTGTGCTTCACCTTGTGATGTCACAGCACGGGAACAGTCCATCTCATCAAGGAATGACCTCAAAAGCAACGTGTCAGCAGGATGACTCTTGATGCCAGACAGCGTGATGCTGAGATGAGGAAAAAGACACCACACAACAACTGCTGACTCTTTGGTTGTTTGACTGTGTGTAACCTCCGAGCTGACTGTGAGCTCTGTCACACCAAACCATAGACCTGACAAAGAAGACCACCACAAACTCCAAACACCTTAAACAGTAAGCAGAGCCAGGCCACAGTCTCAGTAACAGTGATACAGAACACTGTCCTCTACTGCCAATGCCACAGAAGGTACGACACATTCAAGCCATCTTCCTGATTCACACTTTCAGCACTGAGGTGAAATGTTCGGCTTGTTTTCAGCTGCAGCTTCTCACGTATCATCAGTCGAACTAAACTTTACCTTCCAGCCAGCAGCTTGCATGGACTGCACATCTGCACTGGTTCGTGTGCATTTTATTTACAAAAAAAAAAAGGTTTAAAGGATAGTTCTGAAATATTACACTGTTACAATGAAAGTTAGTGTTGCAGGCTGAAATCAAATATGTTTAACCCTGATGTTCACTGCAGAGACTTAGCTAAAACGCTGGTCCAAAAAGTCAGGGACACTCTGCTGAGTACAGTATTTACGTAAGGAAAAGTCATATTAAACACACAGAAAGAACAGGAAACTCACTGGGTGTTCAGCAAAAGACCAACAAAAGTTTTTTAGCATCTTTTTTTACTTAATCAAAGATCATCAAAGATCGTGCACAGGGAGGGGTAAGGTGCTTATTAAGCTGTCTCCTGTGGTACTAGCCCCGTGTGGTACATAATGCAGATCTCTGTTGTGCAGGTTGCGATACACAGCATTAAAGGCTGGTACGTCTCTAATTGTGCAGTTAGTGATGCTGTGACTTCATACTCCTTGCTCCTGTCAAACACGATTTCCCACACTGAATGACAATCTTTCTTGTTCCAACTGTTATACAGTTACAGAAACCTGACTGTCTGATCCACGTGCAGTTTGAACTTTCCAAGCGTTACTGTCATCTCATTCTTTATCACTGTCAGATTCAGGGACTGACGCCACCTCTAATAGCTACTGACATACTTCAGTCTGGTTGTCTGGCCACCACAACATCTTGTTGTCTTAGCCTGAGGGCATCATTGGCGAAACAGTCTCACTGCCGTGCGGCTGGGGAAAACAGCATTGTGAGCATGGATAAGTATATAGATATTTATGCAGAGTGGAGTGCTGTACTTTTCATGGGGCTCCATGATTGTCATCATGTAATATTTTGCTCAAAATGTTCAGATTTGTGCTACAGCTGCATGTAAGGTTGTTTGTAGTTTGAGTCCATAATGACTGAATTCACTACTCTTCCTGCAGTGGTGTTGGTTGACTGGGCAGATCCACGTGTAGACTCTTCTCAGGTGCTTCAGCACAGTCTGGCTAACAGACTCATATTTAACCTAATTGGAACAACTGTGTTTTTATCATTTAGTCTATTTAAAACACTATCATCACAGTGTAGTGTAGCATTATATCCAAAATGTATGATAAACGTCTAAAACAGCTACACACATCATCTACATCATCAGTCCTGCACAGTGTCACCAACAAAGCACCTCCACCCCATCACTCCTCCTCCTCCATGCTTCACAGCGAGAACCCTCTCTACGTCTAACAAACACACAGCGGCTAGAACAAAATGTCATATTTGGACTTACCAGACCAAAGGACAGTTTTCCACTGATCTAATGTCCATTCTTTATGTTGTCCTGAAGTAATGGTTTCTTTGCCACCACAACCCGTTCCCAGCAGCCAGCACGTGTCCACCACTTTATCCTACGTGCTCACATACTGAAAGCAAAATAAATGTCAATGACATTTATTTTCCAGTCTACTGTGCATAAGCATTCGACTGAAGTAGAAAGAAGTAGACCTCATAGTTGTTTTCATTCTCTTTGCTGGGTTTGTTGAAACTAAAGGAAACACATTATGGGCTGATCAGCAAATCAGCTTGGGAAGCACTGCAGTGATTCACAGCACATACTGATAAGTGATGCTCCATGTGTGGTGAAGATATTTCCACTTGTAACTTGTCAGTAAACACTGCATGTCTAGCTCTGAGGCTGTATCCTGTCACGTAGGAGCCTGTGTCTGGGGCCATCCATCAGAGGAGAGGCAGAGCAGTGCTGAGCAGCGTACAAGGGAGCCATGCCTTATCTCCATGGAGATCTGCAGCCCATCTGCAGGTGACCTGTCTGTGCTGCCAGTAACATCCACCTCCAGTGAGGTCAGGGAGTGGGGGGTGGGGGTCTCTGTGGTTTTTATTCTAGTATTTAACATAAATTTCTCAGTAGGAGGTTTTTCACTCCGTCATATATCACATTAGAACAACACAACAAGGATTAGCACAGCTGGGTAACAAGCACAGCATTACTCCAGCCAGGAGTTACAGCGCATCAATAAATTCCCCCTGCCCGCTGTTACACAGGCTACAGTTGGTTCTTATTGATCTCCTCACAAAGAGGGGCCCTGGAAATCAACTATAAATCTCTGCAAAAGCGCCCTGTGAGCTGTAAGTCAAAGTAAGGAGACCAGCTTCTTCTTCTGTTGTCAGGCGCTGGTGGTGACCTCAGGACAAACCAATCAAATTCATTTGTAAAGCTGCTGAAATACGACAGATTAGTCAGCCACACACACACACACCTGTATTCTGTGTAATTAGGTCACCTGTATATATGTGAGTCACTCGGTTGCTTTGTAAGTTTTATGGATTTTTGGATTCTGCCTCCTTGGACTCTCTTGTTCCTGCCTGGCTGCTTGGTCACATTTGAGTCACCGGTTTTCTCCGGCTGGTTGTCTCTAACCAGAGACATAACAATTAAGCCAATTAATAGATTTTGGTGAATTTTAGAGTAATAAAGTTTTTACACTTTTGCTTAGTTTTCACCTCCTTTCTTTGAGCCTTATGTTTTAATTAATGTACACATCGTATGTCTTAAAACTATAGATTTGCACAGTAGGTCTGTGTAAAAAACATGTGAATGTGAAACTTCTGACAAACCGACTGTGCAGTGTTGATTGTGATCCACAGTTTAGCAGTTTGTTGTCCAGAAGAAGAGGAAGAAAAGATTTGCTGTTGTTCAGTGCAGGTTCGCTCTCTTTCTTCCTGTTATACCTTCAGTTCATTCAGATTTATTGTTCTGTTTACCTTTTTTACGTGAGTCAGTGCAAACTGGACAGAGGCATTAAAAGCTGTTGCCACATCACTCCGCTCACAGTCTCTTCTACTACAATGTGGAGAATAGAGCTTCAGCTTTATCTACTGAACCCTTCCTCCTCTGAAGTATTACTGAGAACAATCTTAGGTGCAGTCCATCCTTATCTTCCTCTGTCCACATGCACACATGCAAACCTGAGGTGGTCTGTCCGTGGTTACCCACCCTGAGTGTGGAGAACATTACCAAGATTAGTGTTACAGTGCACTGCTTGCTACTATACGCAGTGATAGTGATGCAGTGTACTAATCCATTTAGACTGAACAGCCCAATAAGGATTAAGTTCCCTAAATAATCTGGCCTTCTTTAACAGTTCATTTATGCATTTTGTCAATCAATCATAATCAAACTTTATTTATTTAGATCAATAATACAAATATTCCTCAAGTGGCTTTACAATCTGTAAAACTCTGTCCTTAAATAATAAAACACTTCATGGGAAAAAAAGAAGAAGAAGAAGAACAGTCACAAGTGGAATGACAACATTACACATCAGATATTAAGAATATATGTATTTAGGAAGCAAGACAAGAAACTAACAACCTCCTCTCCACCATCAAGAAGAAGAGGAGAGAGACAATGACAACGAGACAGAGACGAGGGAGAGGCTGGGACTCCTCTGGGACAGAGATCCACATAGAAACCATCTACAATGAGGACTCGACAGCCAGGCGAAGGAGAATGGTCCCAGGACAGCTGGTAGATCCTGAGTGACAGAGAGAGCACCGGGAGCAGATCTAAAGAAAATCTAAATGACACAGTAAAAAAATACTTAAAGAATAAGTCGGTACCTTAAAATTAAGGCAAATGGATGATTTTAAGTTGGATTTAAAAGCACCCACGGTGATGTGTGCAGGGAAGTAATTCTACAGGATGACAGCAGGAAGGCCAAATGTCCAGCAGCCAGCTGAATTTGTTTTTGTGCTTTATGAGAGCGAAGAGCACAGGGTGAAATATAAAGTTAAAGGAAATGAGTTATGAAGGAGAAATTCCTTTTAGGATTTTGTAAGTAGCACCTGTTTTCCAGTTGATCCACAACTATACAATGATCTGTGGTGTCAAAGCTGCTCAGGATGTAAATATATTACAGCCACAGAGGCATCATGTGTGATGGGCAGATCATCCTTCTGTCCTGACTGAGGGACTCGGTAAACGTCACTGTGACTCTCAGTGTGAAGCTCTGAGCTCAGTAGCAACATGAGCCAGGACTTTTTTTTTTATTGATCAAACTAAATTATTTCTCCTTGACATATTTAAGCTTGTTTTATTACCGGTGAGATTTTAAATGCATTAAAGCGAAAACAATCCCTAATTGTCTACATTTGAAGGGTGTGCTGCATTTTATTGTCTGACATGATAGTTCTGGGTTTTACATACAACAAGTCACAGTGGTCTTTAAAAAGATATTGATTAAAACACTATCATTTCTCAGAAGAAGTTCAGGAAACGTGCTTTGACTACGCTGGAGGGGGAGAGATACTGTAGATATTTAAATCCTTCAGCTCTGCCACAGTTAGAAAAATAATTCGTCGCCCACTCTTTTTACTTTCAGCATGAAGTCTATTCAACGATGTCGAAATGTTTCACTGGAGTCTCAGGCCACCTGAAAGCATCACTTTTACCTGCTGCTCCATTCATGCTAGTAATTCTCCTTCCACTTTATCACAAAGTT
This sequence comes from Ctenopoma multispine, assembly GCA_034779795.1. NCBI lineage: Eukaryota > Metazoa > Chordata > Actinopteri > Anabantiformes > Anabantidae > Ctenopoma > Ctenopoma multispine. Next base: position 2,448,253 of record JAUYWH010000016.1, read on the forward strand.
TGTCCAGACCTTGTGTTTTATTTATGGATGACTCACAGTTGGGCCAGTGAGCACTAAACCACTGTGTTTACGTTTAGAGGCGACTTTTGTGGAATATTAATGAAATATTAATATAAAGTCTGAAGGATCATATCTGATGATGAAACAAAGTCATCAACTGGAACAACTATGTATGTTACTTTTAAGATGAAAGTGCTGCAATTTATACTGAAGTACAAACCTTCTCAGAGTTACAGAGATGACAACACATCTGTAGAACACTATTTTGGGAGAAACTGCTCTGATGTATTTCTGCTGGGTGACAGTTCAGCTGTGTTCCAGACAAGTTTTTGCATTTTCACAGCCGCAATCTGAAATCTCTCCACTGTGGGCTCGTGTGAGCTTAAACATTTCTCTCTTACAGCTTGCTGCTCCTCTTACTTTGTTGTCTGACACAAACCTAACCTTCACTCTTACTAATGTATGTACATCCCAGAAGAATATTTCTGTGTGTGGGACTAACTCTATAGGTTTTGGCAAAAAGTGATGCACACAATTATTTTGTGACAAACATGTTTGTTTTTTAAAAGGACTGGTTTGGAACTTGTCAAGATAGATAATGTTAGTTCCTAAGACTTGGAAGAAGTCACATGACCAGTCAGCATCCTCATCATGAGCACAGATGCAGTGTGGCAGTCTGTACCTGCATCAAGCTGAGCTGGTGTAACAATATTTAACCACTGAGACGTGTTTACTTCATACACTGGTACATGTGGACGAAAAACAGACTCCAGGCAGACTTGGTTAATATATACACGTTGCCAACACACATGGAGTGTAGACAGACTAGTTGTGGAAGGATGCTGTTCACACATGTGACTGAACCTGAGGAGCATTTGAAACATCAGTTAGTTCACAGTCAGAATCACTACTTGGAGCGGCAGGCTCAGTTGCTGGTGTGACATCAGCAAAGGGAAACGGCTGAGAGACCAACAGTGTCAGCTAGAGAAGTTAAGTCAGGAACTGAGACTGAACAGTGCGGCCATCAGACTTATTTCATCTTGTGTCCTGTAATTATAGAATAGAAATGCATGTTCCCAGCATGCCTCATAGACCTACAGTGTATTTTTAAAATAGATACCCCATGCTTAGAAATAAACTACAGTATTGTTCCTCACATATTGTTCCTCTGTGTCTCCAATTACATATCACTGTGTGTTATTTTAAAGAAGTTCATACAGTGAACATCTTTTACTGGTTTGTCAGATCAGTGAACATTCTGTATATCAAACACTTTATACTGTATAATTAATTAGGTTTTTATAGGTGTACTGTCGTTTTGCACTATCGTCCAAATGTGTTTCAGATCCTGCTGCTTTCACAGACGTATAGTTAGGGCTGGTCCCCTCCAGCAGCTAGCAATAATATTCTGGACACTTCAGAGGAAACTGCCGAGAGTCAGTATCATCATTTTAAACTGATGAATTCAAATGAAAACTGAACTGGGTCAACAGCTTCTTTCAGAACCAGTCGACAGCTCGTTGTGGTCTCTGGTCATTTGACAGACACAGCCACTGATCAGAAGTGTACACTGCAGCTGCTGTGGGGCATTAATATTTATGCTGAGTGACTCTTTCTGTGTGTGGTTTGTATTTTCTCCTGAGAAAACAAGTGGAAATGGAAATGAACACACACACACACACACATATACAAGATTTTAAATATTGCTGTGTTTGAGCTTGGACATGAGCATCTGAGATGAGAGGTGAATAAAAAATGGCCAAATAAAGCACAAGTAAGAGAGGGTAGAAGAACGGGACCAATTAAACAAGTCGAGCAGAATAAAAGAAGAGAATATAAGACTTACTGTGGATCCATTTATCCATCCATTAGACATATCTACTTTTCCTTAAAGGGCTTCTAGCTGACACTGGGCAAGTGTTGGGAGACAAGATGCCAGACTGATATGAATGAAACATCGACATGAGTGTCATTAGTGGGCATGTACCAAACCAGCAAAAGTGAAAAAAGCTAAATGGAGCGTACTTCAATCCAGCAGGTGGCAGTAAAAGTACCTAAAAGTCATTTGCCAACCACCAATAAGGAGTCAAAGGAATAAAAAAACATAATGGAGAAGAAGTGTGTTGCCTGGTTGTCTGAAGAAACTGGACTTTTAGTTTTAGTACGGGCATCTGCTGAATTCCAGCGGAAGAATGAAAGGCTTTAATTAAGCTGCCATTGTAGCTTCAACCCTTCATCCATCCATCCATCCTTTTCATCACTCGTTCTATTCTGCTTTCTGTAGTGTTTCTGAGGCTTGGAGCTGATCCCAGTGTGGGCATCATGGCCGCCCACCCTGAGCCTGGTTCTGCTGGAGGTTTCTTCTGTTAGAGGGAGTTTTCCCTCTCTCAGGTAGGAGTGTTGGCCTATTTACATTATTCCGTATATATTTATATTCTGTGTGAGGTCTTAAACCTAAACACTGGAAAGAGCCTTGAGATGACTCCTGTTGTGGTTTGGTGCTATCTAAATAAAGCTGAAAGGAATCCTTCTTACTGTGACAGCCCTCACCACTGCACTTCACTGATTTTCCTCTCTGATGTGATGCTACCAGCTAAAGACATCATCCCACTGTTCATGGATGAATTATCTAGTAGGTCCACCAGACAAATAGGCCTATGAAGTGGCTGTCAGCATGTCTTGTTTGATAGGCTCAGAACACAGTTAAAAGACACATGATGACCACACACAGAGATGCAGAAGGATCGCAAAGAGAGGCAGCAGAACTACAAAGAGACACAGCACAGAGGGGCAAGAGACAAAGACCATAATGACCAAAAAGATTGCTGAGTTATTCAAAATAAATGACTCAAAATGTCTACAAAGATACTTAAAAGGACTTTGAAGAGATGGAAATAACTATAAAGAGGTAAGGAAAAAACACAAAGACTTAAAATTACCACAAAGAGACAAAATATTTCAAAACATCTCACAGTAACTACAAAAACATAAACTGACCACAAAGAGACAGTGACTACAATGACTGTAATGATGCAAAGCAACTTAAAATAACTACAAACAGACTCCAAGGGATGCAAAACAATTACAAGTTTAGAATTGTATTTTTGTGGCTTCAGTGTGGAGGTCTTGAGCAGTGGGGGCTCTTTTACCTGTGTGTGCCCTGATCCACAGACTGAACATGAAGCAGTATCCACATACTGTAGCTGCTTAAATGTTCATAGTTGGAAATGTTAATCTGTGTCCGATCACACCACTCCAAAAACTGATCAGGATAAAACTGATAATCTGTCTGTATCTATAATTTAAACCTAAATGGAAACGTAGTTCACATAGCCATGGGTTGCTGATGCTGGAGCTGTCTGCTTTCCAATGTCATGGGAATGTAACATCCTCCATAGTGAAAACCTGTCTATGTTCTGATGCAGGATAAAAATAAAAGTCGTTATCCTGAGTGAACTCTGCTAAATATTCACATTTCAAAGTGAAAGTGTGGTGACAACAAAGCGCTGACATCAGAGGGAGCAGATCACTGCCGGCTGTAGCCTTCACTCCTGTCTCAGTACTTTGCAGAAAAAGATGCTGTGTTTACAGAGAGGGACGTTCGTGTGTGTGTGTGTGTGTGTGTGTGTGTGTTCGGACGCCAGCTATTTTTAGCAGGAAGTATTGTTACCAGTTTAACCCTGTGTGGAAGGTTAGTCTGGGAAATATTAGAAACTGATAATCCAATCCACCAGCTGTAAAACTGCCTCTGTGCTGAGATAATTTTTCATCCTGCACATTCATCTATGACTTTTTTAATCACTAACCTCTCTTCAACCCTGCACACACTCCTTGGATTTAGTTTTCATATTTGAAAGTAGCTGCTTTATTGGAGCTCAGAGAGCAGCCAGGTACCATGAGGGTGCTTGTGAAGGCGAGGACAGCTCAACACAAATCTAACCCTGGAGAAACTGGGGTTAGGGGTTAAACTCCCGACCCTAACAAACCTCTTCCTCTATAGAACATTAGGTTTTACTGACAACATAGTTGAACATAGAAGATTATGGCAAATACAGAAATACAGTCTGCAACAAGAGTAGCAGTCTGCAACAGTAGCAACAAGAATGAAGTTAACATCACAGTGAAACTAACAGATTGTACTTCCATGAATGCTTTCATCCCATTAGATCTAATTTAGTACAACATTTGGGTTTAAGATCTAAAGATGGATAAGGTATCAAAGTTCTGAATTTCAGCTTTTATTTAATCCTATGCATGTCTCAATATGACACAGATAAAGGTGATGGAACATGTGACGGAGAGGTGTGATAAACAATAACTAGCTCTAAATGACTAGTCTGGGTTTTAGCCTTGGAATCAACTTTTGAATCCCACAAAAAACAAGGAAAAAATTATCAGAGGAACTGCACGGACATTGGGTAAAGCCAACAAAACAATTTGGAATACCTTAAAGAAGAAAGAAGACAGTGGTGTACTGAACAACCTAAACAGACCTGTGAAGAAAAAACTTCCTGAGTCAAATACAGCGGCCAGGGACAGAGCAGACTCTGCTTAAGTCCTTAAGATGTTGCAGATCTTTTTACCAGTCTGTTGTTTTTTCTGTGCTAATCTTTATTATCTTATTATAAGAATAAGAATATTCTTTTGATCTTAAACCTAAATGCCTTCTCTGCACAACACAAACAAATGAATCAGCCTTCCTGCTCCAATATTTTCAGATGTGACTGTAAACTCAGGAATGTCTGTCTAATAAAATAAAAAACTCTCCAGTTAAACAAAACCTAAAAAGTTTCTATAAAAGGTCACATTGTTTAAATCAGTAGGGTCTTACATCGGATGAGAGCCATGGGTTGAGGTTTTTGCAGTCAGCATCTGTGTCACCTGGCTCCAAAAATGCAACCCCCTTGATCTTATATGACGTTGTCATTGCCTACGTATGCATGATGTCAGACGAAGACGGGATCAAGTCGGACACAAAACAAGTCGCTCACCCTGCCACGTTCCCTTCTATCTGACACACACATGCATCACACGCACTCATGCACGCACTGTCACACGCACCATCACGTATCACATACTGTATACTGTATATCCTCCTTCTGTATAGATAGAAGTTTCTCAGAGGCATCAACAAATGTAATAATTTCTCACAGTGAGCAGCTGTTTCTTTTTTTATACATATTCCAAAATACAGCTGTCCAGTCCTATTCCCCCCATTCATAACGTCAAAGCAGCTGCTGATGATCTTGCAGGCAGCTGCATTGAAAACCTAAACATCACACGCCACACGTATCTTGTTCATATGGCTTCCATTTTTATTACATATTCAAATTTGCCATTATTTTCGTTAAACAGTCACAATCTCTCCAGTATATGTGAAAACAGTAGCACCAGCAGCAGTAATGCATCACATGTTTGCCAACTGAAATTAAAATCCATGCTTCATTTGGTTAAATCAAGCGTTCCCAGATTAAAATCTAATCACAAACCCTAGAATATGTAATGGTGGTTTGTTGTATTGCATATTGAAATCAAAGGTGACAGCAGCACATCCTCTCCATACAGCTCTTCAGTTGATATTCATCTAGCGTTTCCTTATATCTCTGGATAAATATTATATATGTACATTTATGGCACTTAATGACACAAAAGCAACAAACAACACAATGAAAGAAATGGGCGCTTGGGTGTAACAGAAAATTGGTGGTTTCCAGACGCCACCTTCCTTCAACTAAAGCAAAGGACTAATCACTTAGGTTAAGGTCAGTGGTGCGAGCACAGGCATCCAAAACAATGAGATCATGACAGATATACTGTAAGAATGTGTGATGTAATTAATGCTATAACATGTAAAGAACACTCCTGTGGTTGTGCTGATATGAGGTGTTGGAATGGGACTGAAACACACATCACAACTCAGCACTGACCTATAACTTAAAAAATGAAACCTTAACTTTATTGTTATTCATTAGTCAAGCTTTCAGGCTCCACAAAATTGAAGGATGTTAGCTGAAAGCAAAATATTAGCCTTCAACTGACATAATAAAAAATATTTCATTTAAATCTAATTATGTTATTTCAACTAATGTTTAATTTAATGGAATGTTTTGAGTGTTTTATGCCTGTATTTACTGTACTTTTGTTCTGGGACTATTGCCTGGGATTGACAAGTTTCAATTCAAAGAGGCCCCCTCCCCCACCTCACCCCACAACAATTTTACATATGAACATTAGTTCATCCATCCATCCAACCGCTTATCCTCGCAAGGGTCATGGGGGGTGCTGGAGCCTATCCCAGCAGTCGTCGGGCGAGAGGCGGGGTACACCCTGGACAGGCCGCCAGTCTATTGCAGCATTAGTTTATCCATCACAAGGAATTCTACCAAGCATGTATGCAACTTTATATCTGAAAGCCTGTGCTACAAAAGTGGCAAAGTACAGGACCTATAAGTAAAGCTTCTGAAAGTTCCATTACATCCTACTCAGTGCTGGATAGTGCAGAAATGCCTGAGAAGGCAAACAAATGTAAATCCCCTTTCTCATTAAAAGTGATTAAACACATTTTCATAAACATTGTTAATAATTTTAACACTCAAACTTTAAGCAGTCATTCAGTCACACTGATTTATCTGATAACATGTCTGCTCACACCCATAATTACAGAAATCTCCATCCATGTGATGTAAAGATGGCATAAAGTAAGACATAATCAAAGGGTATTATGAGAGTAAGATCCAGTGTCAGGTTAACACTATGGCTCCATACAGAAATTATTTGCCCAGTTTGCTATGAAGAAGTTGACTGTCGTGCACTGAGCCCAGACTTCATCCCAAACCAACCCCTGTGGTAAGACTGAGAGCCCAAACAAGAGGAGGCAGCGCATTGATGTCCACTGTTCAACTGCCATATATGGCTGACTCCACACACATTTGGCTATGTTGTGTTTTAGTTCATGCCTTGAAGAAGCACTTTATGAAGAAAACACTGTGTCAAACACAGTGTCTTCCGTCCATTACCTGACAAACAAAGTGTGGCCCATTTGCCCGGCTCCATTAAAGACAATAAAATGGATGCCCTGCCGTATTCAACAAGATGTCAGTGAGATTAATGCTCCATGTTGTGGAAACTTTCCAGGCATGATGAATTAGTTAGAAACGTGGATCACATATGTGATATCTCGGAAAACATTCTTCACATGTTGACATTGGCTTTCACTGACACCCCACCTCAACATTATTTCATTTTAAGACTAAATACTATTAAATGAAGAGTTCTGTTAAATGTTTTTACTCTTGGTAACTAGTTTCTACCAGCTGTCCTGCAGCCTCCTCATGTATGTATAGCAGGCAGCTACACATATGCAGAGTCACTGGACTGAGTGCGCCCAAAGTTTGGCATGCTCATCCTGGGCATGTCTTTGTTCCGGATCTCATAAATCGACTTCCTCCTGGCCTGCACGCCCCTCACAGCTGTTTTGATCTTCCTCCAGCCGAGGTGGTTGAGCTCTGCCAAGTTTAGCACTACACATATGCCACTGACGGCAAACATGAAGACCAGAAACACAGTCTTCTCTGTGGGCCTGGAAACGTAGCACTCGACATCTTTTATGCAAGGGTACCTATCGCATTCGTACACCGCGGGGACGTTAAATCCATACAGGAAGTACTGGCCCACCAGAAACCCAATCTCAAGTGCATTTCTGAAAACCACCTGGATGATGTAAAACCTGGAGATGCCTTCCTGCCTTCTCATTTTAGACTTTGTAGTTCGCATGACTGAGTGAGGGATATCCTTGACCTCCAAGCAGTCTGGCTCAGCCTCCTTGTGGGAGTTTTCATTGTTCTGCAGCACCCCGTTCACAGTGGTGTTCTTGATCTTCTTGCTGTCATCTCTCTTCGTGGAGTCCTGGTCTTTGTCCAAGGATAGGTACACTGTGGAGTAGCGTCGCTCCTTCTGCTTGGCGGACTGGTGCACAGAGTAGGTGATAAAGCAGAGACTGGGGCAGCACACCATGATGATCTGGAACACCCAGTACCTGATGTGGGAGATAGGGAAAGCCTTGTCGTAGCAAGCCTGGTTGCAGCCTGGTTGTAGAGTGTTGCACACGAACATGGACTGCTCATCATTGTACACAGTCTCTCCAACAATTGCCACAATCAGAATTCGGAAGATCACCACTACAGTCAGCAGAATCCTGAGGGAAAATCAGCAACAGAAGTACATTCATTTTCACTGATGATCTGCACAAGCCTCAAAATCACATATGCATAATCAAATGGTTACTGTTTGAATGTACATGTGATCTGGGTTTTGTCTGAGTTACTCTTGTACCTGTCAGTCAGTAGATCTTTGCAGCAGGTAGTGAGAGCTGACAGAGTAGTTACTGACTTTTACCTTTGTGCTGAGCGTGTTCCGTGTTACATGTGTTTTTGGATGCTCCAGGCAGCGTTGGAGCGAGCTGCACTTTGACTGCATTACCACAGGGTGATAGGTCAATTACAGAACAACAGAAGCAGGGATCATGTTCACTGTGGTGCACTTAGGTAAGAACAACGTCTCTTCAGCAACTACTTATTTTACCATGTCATTATTGCTGCCCCTTCTAATCTGTGTATTTCTAAGGAGATTTGACACTTGTTTCTGGAAATATCATGAAAATAAACAGAACTACAACAAGCAGAGTTGTTTCTGATGGATGGACGGCAGAACAGTTTTTACATTGACCTTAGTGTTAATACATTGATTGATACTGTCATAAAGCATCCGAACCACACAACTAGATCATCTTTCCTCTTAAACAACGTATCACACGTGTGGAAGAAGAAGAAGAACTGGCCAGTTAGTGCCAGTAGAGGTTACTGCTGCCAGAGATTCTTCAACCAGCTGTCGCCACTACTTCACCATCACTTTGTGTAACGCGTGTGTTCAATGAAGACATGAAAGATCTCCACTCTTTTTGTTTCACCAGCTTAAGAACAGCACGTTTGGTGATATCTGTGACACCGGTGAATGTGATGATAATGACAAACAGTAGCATTACTATAGTATTGTATGTGTTCATCAGAGGGGGCAGAGTGTTGTTTAGGATGTAGGCAGTAGGCGTGTGTGTGAGCTGTCTGGTGCTGAAATAACAGCGCCCTGTCAGCCACTAAACCCCGCGGCTCTCCTCTGGCACTTTCTTATGAGGCAGATTCACATTTTCTACTTGCTCTCAACAGTCTCTTCAAAGATGAAAGACTAAAAGCTGTTTGTAAGCCAAACAAGGCTTTCCGCGTAAACGGGCTTCTTCTTCTTCTTCTTCTTCTTCTTTCTCTCAGCTGTTCAACCTTCACGTTTTTGAGAAGACAAAACAAAACATGTTTTTTAATTTTTATGCCGTTAACTCTTACCTGCCAATCATAGTAGAGTGTTGCTGAACAGCCGCCTCCAAGAGACGCTCTAATATGGTCCACTCCCCCATGATTGCTCATTCGGAGATCACAGGCGCAAATTGTGCACAAAGAAACACCAGGATCTTATTTTCCGTCTATGTGCCCGAGAGCTCCGACAGTATCCAGTGAGTGCATGAATGTGTGTGTGTGTGTGAGAGAGAGAGTCCTGCTGAGGAGCTCTGCCTGCAGCCTGAGCTCTCCCGTCCTCTCCGCTCTCCAGGTGCGTATTAGTGCAGAACCCTCCTGTGCGCCCGTGTCGGCTCGTGTGTGACGGAGCTTGGTGTGGAGCACAATGTGCCGCTCAGCGTTAATCCCGCTATAAGTAGACCCCTTTGCGTCACACGCGCATCGGCTGGTGCGGTTGGAGAAGCACATCCATCCATCCACCCAGCTCTGACCCCGGGTTGAGACGATATGTGCTTTGCCGCGCTGCAAAAAGTGACAATCTTAACAAGTGATTTTAGCGCACATCCGTGCGCACTGATCGGATTACGTCAAGAAGAGCATAATCTACCCATTGCAAACACTTAGACTGTACAGCTGCTGCGGGTTTCCACGCAGCGTGGTTTTTGCCACTGGTTGTGATCTGCTGCTGAATGTGTGTATCAGTGTATTTGCACATTCCTGCCTGGGTATAAATTGGTTTTAATATTTGCTGGTGAGGGATTATAGTAGTTTGGGGTGAGTAGCAGCAGGTGTTGGTACTTTTACTACATTATACTTTAGTCAGTCTTGGCTTATGGTTGTACATTCATGCTGTTCGTTGAAGATAGAAGAGGGACTTGACTTACAGGAATTCAGTGGAATTAACTCACTTCTCTTGCCAGCTTAATGTAATTCTCTTTTTGTTTTTGGGAGATTAGTTATCTGAGTGTAATGCTCACTGATCATAACCATCAAGAGCTCCTACAATCTGACTGCACAATCATTTGCCATAAACGGTCAAGTCCTTTACTTTGGGAACGATCATGATTCAGATTGGTGGAAACCTCCAGCGGTGCCTTCTCGTACAGGTGGGCCCCTAAAGGCTTCACCTGGGGGAGCCTTGATGAACACCTGATGGGGGACCTATAGGTCATCTCGCAGAAACAACTCCTGTACACTCATTTGTTCTAGACTAATCTATAACTGAAATGCTGCTGCTGCTGGTGGTCACTGCTGCCTCAGTGCATCATCACCCCTGTGGTGGTTTGTGGGTACAGTGGGTTTGAGAATAAATGAGTGGTGCACAGGGATTGCACTGAACACGGCATACAGTATCACAACACTTTAGAGTTGGTGAAGGCGTGGTGAAGTAAAAGGTATTAAGTGTAGTAAAGGGAAGTTGACTTCAGCCGTTTGTTCCTGGCTGTGTAGCGGGAAGAGGTGTATTGGATAAACTTGGTTCCAGAGAGTAATCTCTTTAACTGCCTCACTTCAGTTCCAAATATAGAACAACTTAAGAGGACAACGCATAGTACTGGTCTGTCAACAGCAATCCCATTAATACACTACTCACAGTAAACTACTGAGGAAGGACATATACAAATCTGAATCTAACAAACACTATAGCCCATAAGTGCTATGAAGGGGCAACTATATATAACTAGACTTAGCAATTTCCGAGAAATCGCGTGGGGGAGCATGTTTGTCGTCAAAAAGTTGATACAATGTTGACAAAGTCAAAAAGTTGACTCAAAGAGGACACATATGAAAAGTTGACACAAAGTTGACAAAGTTGAATAAAGTTGACAAAGACAAAAAGCTGACAACGTTGAAAATAACAAAAAGTTGATAAAGAGAAAAAGTTA
>JAUYWH010000016.1:2459573-2478306 GCA_034779795.1 Ctenopoma multispine
GAAAACGATGACAAAAATAATAGCAGACGTGTCCTAAAGAAGACGCACGTTTTGAAGTTTGAACGGAATTTCTACGATAAAGCGTCTGCGTCGCATTAACGTCCGTAGAAAGGAGCGGAATAATAATAATAATAATAATAATAATAAAGAGAAAAATAGAATATCAATAGTGTATGTGGCAGGGGGATACTGGGACACATGCAGGGGCAGTAGAGAAGAGACAGCCAGTAAGAGAGGCACACAACTCCTTATTAGGCTGAGGAGGAACAGGTGTGTCTGTTGTGAATGAGACACTGACCACCGTTTAGTTCACTGTTTTTAGGGTAGTTTTAATGTTTTTAGTAGTTTACTTGTCTGATTTTAATAGTTCTTAATCTGTCCTTCTTTCTTTATAGTACTGCGACTGGTGGCAGCCTCCATCCACGGGTGTGGAGTGGGTGGAGTTTAGGAGTTCACTCACCTTTATAGTAGCACGGTTTGTGTTTGCATGATTGTGTGGTGTTTTCAGTTATTTTGACTTGTGCTTTCACTGGTTTTGCTTGGTTAGAATATTCCCAGCACCCTGAGAGTGGGTGACTGGCCACCTGGCTGTAGTATGACTGTCTGTCTTATTCTTTTTCCATTCTAGTTAGATCTTAGTGTTTTTTATAGACTGTTATGTCAGTGGCCTCTTGACTGAAACCCCTGCATTAATTCACATATTGGTAATTGTGGGATGGGTTGACAATCTGACAAAGTAGACGTGTTTAAATCCACACTTAATACTCATCCTTACAGTGTCTTTCAGTTGGTGGCTCGTGCTTTGACTTTCTCAGGGTTTGTACCTGCTGTCAGTCCCTTCTGGTGGTTCATGTCTCTAACACTTGATTATCCTCTGTACATTCCAGATATTCCAGATATTTGTCATTCTTTCTCTGTTGTGTTGTTCTTTTCTTTCTCTTCTCCTCTTCTGTGTGCATGTTTCATTACTTATCTTTTTCTTCTAGAAACAACACAGCCACCTGATCATTTCAACAGTAATAGCATTTCTGATATTCAACTTGCTTCTTATGTTTCTAGTTTGGAAAGTATACATTTAAATGAATGACATTTAACTTCTATCTGCGTTTTTATAGTAAAATACCTCTCGACTTCCATCATTCTATGAAGGTGTTTTTCAGCTATAGTCATAGCAAATGCTTTTATCTAGATTTATCATGTATTGTAGTAGTTTATAGTATAGTATACTTTACTTTATTTTAATTCTTACTTGTACAGAGTTCTGTAAATAAATGTTTTTTGTTGTTGTGTATTTTAACATAAAGAACAACTTTGTATAGGTGATGATGAGCAGCGCACCATCAAGAAGAAGATCTGCTCTGTGCGATCCCTCATAGTTATAGTGTGTTGCCAACAGTGGTGTCACACTGCTTTCTAGTGGATAAACTACACAATAGCAACAATGATAATGGGTTATGGACATATGCAACAATCAGCCAAAACATAAATACCACATGGTGAGGTTAATGTTGTGGTGGAGAGATGCTCAGAGAGCAGCTGCAGCTCTGGACCGTTTTCAGTTTAAAATATAATGATTTGAGAAGAAACGGGCTTGAATGCGCACATAAGACTCAGCAGAGGAACCAATCAGTGCAGGCCACAGGAAAGCTGTTGTTGGTTGGTGTAAGAGCACATTTAAGACCATGGGGATGTTTGTGGCTCATTTGCAGCATTGTAGCTAAAAGCAGCTGAGGTTCCACCGGCTCAGGTCCCTGCAAGGGTTTAGAAATCTGTTTCAGCCACATATGATGACGTAAAATAGCAGCAATGTCTTTTATTCTTTACATGGCAACTAATAACCTACAGAATTGATTTTATAATGGGTTTAATATCTTTAATTTTTAGAAATGTGTGTGTAAAATGTAGTAGGCTAGTTTTGATCAGTCTGTGATACCCTTGCTAGCTCCTGGTCCTTCAGAAAGTACTCCCCCCTGACTAGGGACGTTTTGTGCAGTAGAACTATAAATAATTTAGATTTAGATCGGTAAAACTAATTATAAACCCTGGTTCCTCAGATGGAAATGCAGGCAGAGGAACAAGGTTCAGAAAATGGCTGAATTTATGCTGAACTAATCCTGCCTCATAGATAATTAGAAAAACATCCTACTGCTTTTCAAAAAAGTGCATGCTTTATCTAAAATACAAACAAAAGCATCATCATCTTCACTGCTTTCCCATTCTAAAACATATCCAGGTTTGACACAGTGATGCTATCTATTGATCATCCTTCTCAACATCGCTTGAATCAGTTACCATTTACTGCCTCTTGCTTTTGAGATCGGCCCCAAATTCCCCCAGGGGCTTTTGTATTGAAATTATCTTTAAATAGTCAAAATAAAGAGGAATATTAGCTGTGCTGCATGGTGTTTAACATCCTGTACGTCACCATGTAGACACATGAAGTCAGGCTGACAGCCTTTCCCAGCTCTAACCAGTTTGTCTAACCCCAGACTACTGTGCTGTGGAAGAAAGTTTTTTTGTGTGTCTCATATGAGATCTTCATATTGAATCCAACAGAAAGCTTGGTTCACACTAGAAACCCTGTCTTTTCAAACTATTTAGCTCTTGATCAGTGTATAGAACATTCTCCCAGAAGGTTTGAGGGTCATCTAGGTGTGATTTCAGATGAGTCTTAATGTTCGTCAGGGTTAACAGTGGCTCCTGTTATTAGATAAGTCATCACTGTGATCCTGGACTAATTCATTCACTTTTAGGAAGTTTCCTCCATTTGTAGACAGTGTCTCTTGCTGTGGATCTATGTCTCAGAACCTAAGACTGTTCAATGCAGATTTCGTTTAGGATCTGAAACTGTTTAGTATGTGAAACATATAAAATGAGAAGCCATTGAATTTAATTTGAATGTAAGACCTCTGTCTTCAAATCTGATGTTGTTGTAATTTTGTAATCATTGTTGTTACTGCATACTGTGTTATAGTAGATTGTTATAAATATTACATTTTTACATATTTACATTCTTCTAAACCTTAATTTCTTCTTGTCCCAAATCAAAAGTGAATGTGTGGTGCTCAGTTGTGGAGGAAGTAGTCACCTCATTCCAGTGGAACTCCACTAGATGGCAGACAAAGTTCAGGTGTTTTTATATTAGGCTCTTAATGGATATTAAACTTGGAAGACTGAATGAGTGCTGTGGTTTAGGACTAAACTTATGTCAGGATGTTTGTGTTAACAATTGGCTGGTGCTCTTTTTCCTGAGCACTTTACAGAGAGTGTACCAGGAGAGCAAACTTCATTTTGTCTCATGTCTAATGACGTTCACTGGCTCTGTGTGTCACACTAGCGGAGCTGCTGAGGAGTGGGCAGTGTGCTGATGGCTCATTCATCATCAGCTGACTCATTAGCAGCTCAGATTTTACAATGAAATACATGGAAATCTGTCTTAGACTGGTGACCTGCCCAGAATGTAGTACTTACCACATTCAATTTTACCATCCTCCATTCTTTTAAAATGGGTTCACAAACAAAGCACACAGAGGCAACTCACCTGCACACATACAGTCAATCAAACAATGCAAACATACACGCATTAGAAAGTGTTAAAAGAAAACACAAGAATCCTGGACCAGATCTGCAGAGAGGAAGAGGAGCTAGCTGCCCCTCCTACTGTGGGGATTGCACCCCAGTTTAGCCCCCACATACCCAACTTTCAATAAATACCACCCCAATTGTTCGATTCTTAAAGCAGTTAAGTAAAACAGTATATTTACTTGTTAAGTTCTGTTATTTAGTTAGTTGCTATTTATATTATGTATTTCATGTTTATACTTCCTATATTTTATACCTGTACTACTTGATTTGATATTAATTAAAACCTCTACACATTGTTGACTGGTTTGTACCGTCTGCAACTTTACAACTTTACACAGCCATCTTGGCCAGTTCTCCTCTAAATGGTTAAATTCATTTTTTAAATGATACAATAATATTAATGATATAAGAACTTAGCTGCTATGGGACTGTGATAAACATACTCATTCACCCTGATGTCTATGAACATCCTGCCAAAACCTCATGCCACCCTTCTGTCACACCACATGCATTTTTCCTAGATCAGCCACAAAGATTGTGGATCTATCACTTAAGGTAATTCATCGTACGAATCAGGAAGCTACAGAACTTACCGGTCAAGCAGAAATATTGACCTTCCCTGATTGGTTAGAAGGGTGAGTCTTCTCACAAGCAAATATGTCTGCATTGCTGTCAGACTGTCAGACACTATCTGTGTCACGGAAGCTTTTCACACACTAAAATACATTTTGTAGCATATTTCTAACAAATAAACAATTTAAATAACAACGCACACACCGCAGCTTTAATATATCATTTAAAATAGTTTGTCTACACACATTTTTAGTCTGACAACCCAAAAGATCTGCATCATGAAAGCAAAACTGTTATCTAGAACTGCTGTAATCATTCTGGTAAAATTAGTTTGCCCCTCCCACAGAAGCAAACCTTTCCGTCAAAATGCAGCAGCATTATATAAACGGAGAAAATTCATATTATGACCTTTGTCTACTACCTTTTCATTAAAAACAATCCTCTCATAATCGTCTTTTAGGACATCCCTCGGCCAGCAGGGGTAGCTGAGTGTCCTTTGAATATGACAGTTTGCAGGGTTCAGTCTGTATTATTTATTATTTATTCTGCATTTGCACTTTGGCTGTTTTTCATAGATTTATGCTATTCATGCCAGTCTGTGGTTTCTGCATTGCAATAAGATTATGTTAATACAACTGAGGAAAGGACAATAGTCCCCTTTTAGAGCTAAATAAAGAAACCGTGCTTTTATTCTGTGGATGTAAACAGTTTGTGTTGGCCTGAGCTCTGCTAAGCCTCTTGTGAACCCTCTGTGGAAAAGTGGCCTCTAGCACAGGCTTTGCTTGCTCCTGTGCCATTATGGTAATGATATAAATTATATGATGACATCATGACCTACGCACACGCAGAATGACAGTTCATATCCACATTTTATCCTCAACAACTGTTCATAAAAAACAACCTTGGCTGAGGTATAATTTTAGACAATACATAATATTTTTCTGTTGTATTTCTGTAATATGAATTTAAATGTTTTCTATAGTTGGTATAGTTTTATTTAAAAAAACACAGAGACCATAAATTTAATTTGTAATATTTTAAGTCTACTTTTGGTCACAGCTCAACATCACAGACAGACACATCAAGAGAGCCAACTCAGTTGTCAGGGGCAACCTGTACGTGCTACGTCCCACAAGTTGCGTCAATTGATGCATTCCCGTTCCTTGGGTGATCACATTGTCGAGCACATGATAACGCCATCAAATTTCCATAGACTGTAAACCAAGTTATAACGTAGCCGTGAATTTTAGGTACTGTAGTAACAGTAGTTATATAAATAAAACTGATTTTTACAGAAAGTACATTGTGCTGGAAACCTCATAAAACTTTTTTTACGCCTGTAACGAGTTATTTGAAAGTTGTTGCATTTTAAAAAAACTAATGTATGTCTAATGTGATCTGCTTTCTCCAAAGCATCTCCTTTAACATTAGTCAACCCTAATTTAGAAATACGTTTCAGCTGTGTTTGACCGAGGAGTTGTAAAGTTAGAGCTTAGAGCGTGACCGTGAACGCAGCACGTGTTGCACCCAGCAGGCAGCGGCAGCGAACCGGTATCTGTATCTGAGCGGCACAGCGCCGCATCACATCGCCTCAAGTGCGTCAGGAAAAAAAAACGCGAGACGCCACTTAGTTCCCAGCGACTCATCTCCACCAGCGGAGCCGCGGTGCTCTAGATCATGTAGGATTCGACTGTTTCGTTTTTTTTAAACTCCTACTTTATTTTTTTCCTTTTCAGCTTTTTTTACGCACGTTTACCTTGTAGCCTGCAAACTGTGAAACCTCTTGGACAGCGCTGTCGGAGTCCCATTCAATTCATCTGGTCGCCTGTAGCCTTGAACTGAGCGGTGAACTTTTTGTGAAAACTACACAACAAGTCGAAACCCAGGGGAGTGTGCGATACACATTTGTCCTGACAACACTTTGGCCATGAGGTAAGACGTAGTTTAACGTGTTCGGTGTGAAGTAGTGTGAGCGGAGATGAAAGTGAGGAGCGCGAGGAGAACTGAGATGTTAGCTAAACACGCTGCTTTGTAAAATACAACACACAGCAACAGTGGTTAAAAAAAAAAGACTGAGCACACTTTCTGCATGCAGTGCCACGTTAGCCTTATTAGAGCGTATGTTGAATTTTATGAGCTTTGACACCGACGGCAGACTCGTTCAAACGTCTGTTTTTTTTTTTTTTTGGTGCATATGTGAACGTGCACGGGTTCGGGAATGGCGCTCCTGCTCGTTCCTGCTCGTTCCTGCTGCTGACGTTACTCCCACACTGCGTAACAGGGATTATCTTCCAGCGCTGGCGATGGGATGGAGTGGCTTTTGGGGCGATTTGATGTCACATTGGGATTGACACACACACACTCACACACACACACACACTGTGCGTCCGTTGGTCGACGCCACAGCTTGTGCACTTCTGTCAGCTGGGATGGAAAATGGCTGGCAAGTACCCACGAGTGTGTCTGCCTCCATCACAGTGGACATCGAGCCTGACACATGCTCACAGACTTTATGACACATGCCCTCTTTTGTGGTCACACCTTCTGTAACCCTTGCTGACAGTCTACCTAGCATATAATAGGGACTCCCATGAGTCTCCTGGTCAGTGGGGGGGGGACGAACCGTATGTGAGTGAGGCTGTTTTCCCACTGAACGTCCAACCACAAATCCCAGTGTACTGCAAGACAGAAGGAAACGTATCAGTACAGACCAAGTTGGTCTATGTGTGTGGTCAGCACTGGAACATACTCCACTGTAGATACTGTATATTTTGTTTCCTTTCATACATTTCTTGATTCGTTCTTTGACAGCCTCCCACTTTCCTAAAACTAACGCTCATATGTCACCACCTAAGTGTCAAGGTCTAGAACTGGCCTTTGTTTAGTTAGGAAAGATGTGCATGAATGCTGGCAGAGTAACCACTTGAAACTCGCTATTGTTACTCAAATGAAGAATTGCTGACGCTGGGTTTTACCTGATTCAGTTCAGGTTCAGATATCGCAGTGTTTTCTTCAACATGCTCCTGTGAGCTTTCTCCTGTTTCGTATAGAAAAAGGTCAGACTCATTGCGTGACCTTGATTCCTTTTTTTTAAGCCATGATGTAGCTTCTGATCTAGCTGTATGTACATGTGTGCTGTTTTTAAACAGTGAGACATGCAGTGTGGATCGGGCCTACCTCCTTTAAGAAAGCCCCTAATTGAATCCAGCTGTTGGAATCTCACTGTAGGCCAAACTGTGGTTAACAATAGCTTTGGTTGTTTCAAAGAACTGCATGTTGTGTCCATGTCCCAAAGTGGAAACCACAAATGTTTTCATCTTTCCTGTTTCCCCTCCTCTTCCTCATACTTTTTCAGAATTCTTATTATTTGCTTTTATGGTGTTTTGGAGCATATCTCTTTTCAAACGGGAGCGCTGTTGAAATTGAGTGTTGCCAAAGCGCTGATAGCAGCGCAGAGGCACTAGTTACTTTGTGATCACCAGGCGACTGCAGTTTTTTTTTCTGCTGTTTCAAAGGGAGAAGTTTCTAACCAGAAGGGGTGTACTGATGTCTCTGTGGGGCGTAACAGGTGTGTGTGTGTGTGTGAGTAGTGGCCACAGCTGCATGGAGTTGATTTAAACAGATCACAGCCACAAATCCAATACACTAAAAAAATATCTGTAGCATGGGGGTATTGGACAATGCCGTCGTCCACCAACGAGGACAGGCAGACATTGACATTGTGATTTTACGTTTCCTGGATAACACAGACAGACCAGAGAATAATTATTTTCAGTAGTGATGCAGTCATAACCTCTCAGCCTACCATCTGCAATAGTTTGTAATTTCATAAAGAACCTTGTTAAACTGTGATTGGTCAACAAATACACTTGGTATTGTAAAGACCCTGCAGATATTTAGCAGGACATGGTGGTGGTTATCCTGACCGTCAAAGAGACCTGGCTGGAGAACATCCAATCCAACACAGCCACATAGAATAAGCTCTAACACATATGTAACAGCTCTAATATAGAATACGATGGCTTCCCTGTGTTGGGTAGGTCTGCACGTAATGCTGTTGTCAGCTTATCTCTGGCTGTTTGATAAGCAGCATACTCAGGATGAAGGAGCTGTGAAGTGTCATGGTAACAACCCTTGACATTTGCTGAAAGGCCTTGTGACGCCCAGGCCCTGCAGGTTCACACCACAGATAAATGAAGCTGGACTACATGCAGCATGGAATGTTGTCTTATCTATGCAACTGCAGCACTGGGAAGTCTGCTGGTGTGGAGAAAAACACCCCCAGTCAGTGTGAAGTGTAGCTACTCACTGTTATCCCATCCGAATGAGGTATGAGGGAGGTCAGCCTGAGGCTAATTTGAAATAAAGAATGCATTAGTCATTTGCATTGAATTAAAAGGTTTAAGATACAGTCACTGACTCAGGTCTAGAATCGAATAGCTTGGATTAGATTGATGAGTTACCTAAATACAGCTACACCTGGACTGAGAGTAACACATAATTAAACAACATTCAGCTAAATGATTGGTTTGTGTTGAGAAAGCACAGAAACTAAAAGTGTGTTCGCTAATTCATCTGCACTGTTTGTTTTAACATCCACCTGATATCTGCACACGGCTCTTCCCCTGTCTGAGATGGACTAAAGAAGGATCCACACAATTAGACTACCAGTGCTTCTCATAGCCACAGTATCTCTTCAAAAAACCAAACTGAGCTCAGATCAGTGTGTAGAGTCCTTTTTTAGTCTGTGTCGCAAATGTGACCAGTAGATAGTCCTGTAAACTACTTCCAGTTTACATAAACTCTAACAGTACTTGCTTTGTCCCCTATGTATCTTCTAAAGGTCTGTTTGGAATTAATGAATTCCAATGAATTAATTGAACTGCAATTACTCCTATTTAGCCTAAGTTCTGCCCTAACCTGACCCAAACCTCTAGGGATGGGAATCCACTGTCTACTCTCGAGCCGCGTTTGATTCTTTCTCTTTCTCTTCTTCCTCATTTATCATAAAATGTGATGATAAGCTCAGTCGAGCAGACATAAGGCAGTGTCCAGACTGGGAAAAATTACATCCGAAAACAATATTTGATGCCAGCAATGTTTTTATGAACTTTTTCAATAGGTTGTTAAGTTAATAAATTTCTGCAGTTGCCTGTTTTGTATTATTATTCGTATCTAAGTGCAGGGACTGATCCAAGTTTCAGATCTGCTGTTAATCCATTCAGTCATTGATGTGACTTTATATTATTGCCATGACTGAGATATGACTGCAGTCTTGAATAATTCATATAAAAAGCCAGAAAGTAATCATTAAAAGTGAGTATTCAGCTGGAAGACTCTGGGTCGACCTGAATGACCCTCAAATCAATCTCTCTCCCTCTAATCAAATGGTGCCTGTTTTTTCTGCTGCTCTGAATCTAACTACAGGTAGACTGAGCTTTAAAATGTTATTTACAAGCAGAATATAACAGGAGACTTGAGTTTCCTTTGACGTTTTTAGGGATGTTTTGAATGTGGATGGCTCCCTGCCACCATCTGCTCCTCGCACTCCTCATCTCCCTAACTCTTTCCCTCCTCTTTCTGCAGCTTCTATCTGCCAATCCGTCCTTAATCTCCCTCTCCTTCCGTCTTCTAGCCGCTCCAAAAAAGGGGGCTGCTTTGCAGGCCTCTCCCGGCCAGGATTTCTCTTCTTAATGATTTCGATTTATTCCCACATGAGCTTCATCCCTCACATCTTATGTTTCAGCCTTCTGCTGACCAAATTGCTTGCAGAGGTAAAGTCAAACCAGTGAGCAATGTAATCACAGCTTGTGCGTTTGTGAGGCAGACACAGGCCCAGTCCTCCCAGGAGAGTCATTACTGTGACTAACATGACTTTGTTGCCACAAGCTGCGATCATGACATGAAGTCACTGCAGTAAAACCTGTGTTTAAGTATACTGAGGTATTTTTTAAAACAGAGTTTATGTGGGGGGAAAAGTCAACAATGCACTAGATCCAAATTTTATTTCCTAAAGCGGGTAAGGGGTTCTGTTCCGGCAAAAACAAAACAATACCGTAGATGTGAACCAAACTTTTCTTCTCAGTTATAATGCGAGGCGAAAGTGTGAGTGCTGTTAAGTGAGTGGGAAAACAGGCTTTGACATAACACTGCTGTCTATAAACCTAAAGATTATTTATGAGGTAAGAAGCTCCACTGTGTTATTCAGATAAAAAGTCAGTGGACAGCCACAGTCTTTTTGAAGCTACAACTCAGAACAGTGCTAGACATCTTGTCTAGTAAAGCCAGAACTTCATTCATCATTTCAGTAAATTAATCGCATCAATTTTGACTGTGCACTGAACATTTCTTTCAGAATAAGTTGAGTTTAGTCTGGTCTTATTTGCAGGTGGTAGGTGCAGCTTGTGAATCTTTAATTAATAAGTCTGCCTTGCTAACATAGATTTTTTTTATAATCATCATCCCACATTGTGTTGTGTGAGATAACATGAAGTGTTCCATAACTGGTTGGTTCTGTTACTTTCATCTACCTAATATTGGGAAGTGCAAGTTTACTGTAGATGGAAAACATTTCAGTCAGTGGGTCTGACCACAGTTAAAAGCCGTGATGTTGTGGACTGAACTTGCTTTAGTTCAAAACAAAGAATAGTTCAAAATTGACTTCAGATTTTTTTTCACCGTGGATAAAAAATTAAATAACTATATTTGCAGTGTTAACTGCATGATGATGGTTTTCGAGCAGTTTCACTAGTATGGCTCAAGGTTAAGTGCCTTGCTCAAGAGCACTTACGCACAATATCTTCCAAGGGAGTGTTAGTCACTCACTAATCCTAGTCAGCCTGGTGATTCAAACCACCAAACTCCCTGTCAAAAGCTAACTTCTGTATTATTTAGGCTACTATCACCCAAAGCGTCTCATTTAGTCAGGCTGATGAACTGCTTTCTTTATCTCCCACGTAGCATTGTCTGCCCTCTAAGCGCATCAGTTTAAGGGTGTTTATTTCTTTTGTTTGGTAAGTTTTAGATTTTATTGATAAGGCAGTCTGTTTTCATCATCTTTCTCTGTTTCCGTTACAGTTAATCTTTTTGTTACTGTAGGTGATTACGAGACAGGGCCAGCTTCGTTCAAGTGTGCCATGCTGTTATCCTGCGTGTATCTGTGTGCAGCAGCGATGAACTTGAGGGCTTCTAATCTGGTTATTTAAATCATCCATGTTTAGTGGGTGGCCTTTTTATTTATAATAATTTGATGAAATGCCATGCTTCTAGTGGTGGAGGCCTCAGACACAACTTATCTTCAACCTACCATGCTGCCCTTTCATCCATCCCCAGGAAAATCAGGCCCAATTCACACATCCACCAGGTTGACCACACTTAACGACCCACTTAATGGGGGCAGGAGGAGCTGCCAGGGGTGTGGCTGTTACATCTACCCACACCCCTCCCCTGCCTTTGTTTCACTTAATGATCCTTTTCAAGCCGGTATGAGGTGAAACCAACCTGGAAGATAAATTTGTGGTCACTAGCCAACTTCCCTCAGGTTGATAAAGTTCTGTGGATGCAGAACGAAACATCTCTACCTTAAAGAAAGAAGTCCAGTTACCATCATTCAATCTTCAGACAACTTCACCTGGATGACTGAGAATCTTCACAGACATGCTTCTAGTGTTAACCTCTCATCTTAGTCTGACCTGGTATGACCTTTACTGTTAACCCTGACTCTCCTCACCTTTCCTATACTCGCTCACAATGTCTGTCCTTTCTCTCACCAACATCAAAGGAAGCATTAGTGGCATCATGCTGATTCAGCCTTGTTTCACTGACAGAATGTCAGTGGTGGTAATTTAATATGTAAGGGGGAACAATATCAGTGTCCACTTTGGAAAGGTCACAGACTAAGCACTTACAGTAGCGGGTGTTGGCTGAGCTCTAAGTGTGTCTCTGTGTGTTTAACCTGCCAGATGTGGCTCTTACCATCTTGACATCACTTTCTGGGTATGGGAATGTCGGCAACCTGCAAAATGGTGTCTGCACTTGGAGCACAGTTAGCTTTTATAGTGTTGGGACATGCGTGCTGAAAGGAGGTGTAGATGGAAGTGGTTGGGTCGGGGTTCCCTCTGATCCATGAGTCAATAACCAACAAGGAAATGTGTGCTAGAGCACTCCAAGTTTCAAAAATGGAGAGGTGTGGACCTGCCGTGATAATGGGGGTTTGAGGAAACATGGGTTTTGTACCAGTGAAGTGGGCCTCAGCACATGCAGAATCAACATAGAGAAGCACAAACATATGATCTCTATCCCAATCCACTGTCCATGAAATGATGAAAGTAGTAAAAGTAAATCACTATACTTAACAGTAGGTACAGTTTGGAGTTATATTTCCACTATAATACTGCAATACTTGTACTCCACTTCATTTATTTGACAGCTTTAGTTACCAGTTGACATGGAGGTTCTTAATGTAAAATATAATCAACTAATAAATGATACTGTGTCATTATGGAATAATCATCTGTCAGTACATTAAGTGTTTAAAATTGGTGCATAGCTGAAGAATAAATTCAAATCAGCTCTTATTAATAACAGTCATTTGCTGGGTAAACATTCACAAGTAATTTCCAGCTTCAGTTAGAGACGCACGTCTGCGTGGCAGAAATAGACCCAACACCCAACCCCACACTCCATTTAGATTCAGTTTCACAAGTTGACATTGCTGAACACAACTATAAAGGACGGTAAGACGAATTGTGATCCTATCACTCAAACCACTTGCTAAGGTGGTCTGGGATACATCATCACAAGACGTGGTGGTTGCTTTGCTATGTGTGCCACGCTGTGCCACATGTCAAATACCGTGTGTACTGTGGAAGTGGAAAATAACAAAGAGGAAACTTGGTGAAGCTCTGCCATGTATACTGTGCATCATTGTGTATGTTTCAGTTGTGCAGCTACGTGGGCATTCTCACCGTGTTGCCCCTGAGTGTTTCAGACAGTGCCAGTCAACAGTACGTGTTGGTCGTCAGTAAGCACTGTAAGCTCTGACCAGCTGCATGCCCACAGTGCACTCATCTGTGTGATTTGCCAGCAGGAGTCCAGGGTAGCGTGATGATGCGCGACAGCTCATGAATGTGCATTTCTCTGATCTGCCCTGCCAACGTCTTCCCCCGCCCCGTGCCCCGTGCCCTGTCCCCCTCTCCCAACTTGGCTGTTTTCTTGTGAAATTCCGTTTATGCCATTTGAGCTCTGTTGTTAAGCATGAAATGAGGAGTGACAGGAATAATGACAGAGGAGAGGAAGGTAACATAACAAAGGAGCAGTTTTAGTCCCATCTTTTCTGAGTTTCTAAAATAGGTTCAAATGATTAAATGAGGTCAATATGGTTACAGTTACAGCATGGTAACCCTGATAACTGTTGCTGTGAAAAAGTTCAGTCTTGACCATGGAGCTGATTTCACCTCTCAAGAGCTGAGTTTTAGCGAGTAAAGTTAGTGTCACATAAACGTCAGAACAGGATGTGCAACCACAAGTCACAGGCATCAAAATAATCAGGCATGAAATAATTGTGACTAATCAACTAATCGAAAAAAAATGTAACGATTACTCAACTACTAAAATAAGTATTAGTTGCAGCCCTACTCACTGTACTGATAAGAGCCATAAAGATGTCTGATGTGTGTGTATCCACTCACAGTCTGACCAGGCTCCTGTGTGAGTGTACCAAGAGGGCCGGGTCTGTGAAGAAAAGGCTTGTGTGGATTAGCGTTAAAATAGCTCAGGTGTAGGTGACTGATCGACTGTAAAGCATCAAATAGAACTGCAGGACCTGGGCTGACATTGCACCACTCTTGCTTTTGATGCACATCCTTCCTGCAGAATTGATGCTGTGAAGGATCTGCAGAAGTGGCTGAGGTAGCTGAAAATCAATATGAAAACAGCAGCAGTGATTTTGTTTTTCCAGTCAGTCAGGAAATAGATAACATTGGATTAGTAAGCTTAAACATTTGATCTATTCTTCTAGAAGGAGAGAAGCAATAGAGGTACACACACTGAATTGGGTTTGGTTTATTATAGGGATTACTTTTGCTCTCTCGTGGCTGCGAGCTCTGAGCCTTCAGTACAGATGCAACACACACGCGCCAGTCTGGCAACATTTGGTATTAAACCTACTTTATTGAAATAAATACACACTTTTATGAAGAGCATGGACATACATTCATTTTTCTTTTGTAGATGGAGTTCTGCTGTTTACTTTTCCTACAGGCAAATTTGCTTGAATGTAGGTTAACGTTAGCAGCTAAGATGACATCATGTAGATAAGATAGTTTTAGAGTCAGAAACTGTAATTTAATTATGGAATTCAACATTGTTCTCCCTTACACTACTTGTTACTGGGAAAGTAATCATGTAAGTATCATGTACATTTGTTACAGCAACTGTCATGATGATATCTGCACATTTATCCAATCACATTGTGAAGTGTATGTGTGAAAAGTTACAGAAGCATGCGGAGGCTCCTGACACTGTTTGACATAGCACCACACAGTTGGGAGGGAGTTTAAATCCCATGTTACTATCTGCTTCTCTGAACTTCTAAAAGCTGTGAAGAAATCGCTGCAAGTTACAACAGATTTCATCATCAAAGAGATTCTGTCTTCTTCCTAAAATGTAAAATCAAACCGATAAAATTATGCCTTATTGATCTGTTGGGTTCTCTCAGAGATGCAGCAGGGGAGCTTCATTCAGCCCATAAGTCCAGAGAAAACCAGCAAAATACCACCTCTATCTTTCCTCTGTTGTGAAAGAAAATACTTAAGTCATCAGAAGTGGTCGTCCCAGCAACGCAACACCATCACATTGTTCGTCCAGTTGTGGCCCAGCTCTGTATTTAGTGAGTTTAGAAATAAGAGTCTCAGCTCCAGGAAGATGGAGAGAATTCAAAAGAGGAAAGAGCAGAGACAATGTCCCGCCTCATTTGGCCTCCATTATGAAGCAACCCCTGACAAACCTCTCTGTCTTTGTTCCCGTGGACAATGGTTGTGCAGTGAGAGAGAATCATCTGAGACATGAACTTCCAGCGCTCAGCTGTGCTGCTCTGGGGTGTGAGAGAGGACAACTTGCTCCTACGGGACTACTTTAACACCAACTTAGTTTATATGATATACACTACCAGTCAAAAACACACATAGAAATAAGCATGTTTGTGAAGGAAAAGCAGATTTTATAATATCAAACTGACCAGAATGAATGTGTAGACATTGTTCATATTGTAAATGACTATTGTAGCTGAAAACAACTGAAAAAAAGTTAAAAAAGTAATATTTACGTAAACATACAGAGACCTAAATTCTGCAAACATTAGTTCTATCTTTCAATAGAATGTTATGTTTGCTAATGCTAATGTATCAATTTAAAAGGAGAACTGATCATTAGAAAACCATGTGTAATGATGGTAACACAACTGAAGACATGTATCTCTTTATTAAAAACATGATAATTCCTGTGTGTTCAAACTTTTGATTGGTAGTGTACATTTATGTCGTTCTAGTTGTATTGCTGTATTCACTTCCCTACTATTTCCCATCACTTCTATCTTGTTAAAATAGGCAGATGATTACAGAGGGGTGTTTTATATCATATTTGGTATAAAAATTACTACAAAAAGTATTTAAAATAGCTCATTAAATACTTAATTTAATGATTCATCACGTTGTTATCTCTCTTTTAAAATAAAAGTTGCCATGTCCATGCACCTAATTACTTTTGTTTCAGTGACAGGAAATAAAACCATATTAAAAAGAGAAAAATAGAAAATCATTTCACAGTGCGACAACAAAAGCATTCAAGTGTCTCTTTTGTACAGGGTTGGGGTGATTCCAGGAAATGGTTTTCTGATTACTTATTGTGAAAACGAGGCACGATCAAGGTCCCTTGTTGTAGCGCGTGCGTGTCTCTGCTGAATATTTAATTATGGCCAGCTAAGGTTGCTCACAGCGGCTCTGTATTTACTTTGCTCTTAAATGTATTTTCCTACAGATTACATTTTGTGATGTAGCATTTAAAATTATTAGTTGTCTCTTTATGCTGTAGGGGGGACATTAATAATGTACTCACACACAATATAATAGTGTGTGAGGAATCCTTTTATTTTACAATATTTGGCTTCAGCTGTGATGTTGTGTCTGTCATCCACTGAAGGCACTGAGTCATGATATTTCCTGATTGAGTGTCCTGTGAACTTTACTAGAGCTGTGTGATAAAAACTGTCTTAAAGTTATTGCGATAACTACAGTGATAAACTGAGGAGTCATTTTCACCTTAGAGTAAGTAAGAAAGATGCAACTGTTATTTCAGTGTGACATAATGTGAGGTAAATATACTAATAGCATCTATATATAAGAAAATGATGAGCTTTGTTGATAGTAGTTAGTATAGGAAGGTGTATATGTAGGGCTTAAGTTGTAATAGCACAACCGTGTAGGTTTTATGTTTGGACAGCTGGTTGGCTGTGGCTATGGAGGGCAGTCAACCAGCTGGGTGAGCTCTTCAAACCCTCTGTCTTGTGGCAACTACAGCTCATCTCTAAAATGAGATGCTTATTAAACTTTCAGACACCTGGTGGTGTGGCCTCTGCCAGCACTGCACTGCTGAAGAGCAGCCTGCTTATTAGCTGCTGCCACTTGGGAACGTGCACACAAATAGTTGAGGACGTAAGCTAACTGTTAGCTTGACAGATTTTTACTGTTCTAATTACCCTTCAGTGCCTTTTTACTGAAATAGTCTGTGTTTTAATATATAGAGCTGCCTTGTGTATGCTGTGCAGTTCATCTTGTTTTCTACCTGTGTTTGTGTCTCCTGGCTGTGGGCAAGAGGAGCTCAGACAGTAATCTCTACAGTGGACATTACTCAGATTATACCAGATGACTGTTTTCTCTAGTAGACATCAAATAGTCTCATACTACAGGAGGACACATGGCCTAACTGTTTAACCTTTGTGTCTAAACTCCTGTTTTAAACTTTGATATTGCATCAAGTTATAATCACCCAGACTTAATTTTTCCTTAACCTTTCCCTTATTTTGTCTAATGTATTATTTATGCACTTAATCAGTTTTGACATAGGGTGACACATCAGCGCCGACATGCCTGTGTACACCTGGGTTGCTGGACTGTTATGTAACTTATCAGCAGGAGTCAGGGTTAAGATGACAGTCTGGAGGGATTAGAAGGTTGAGTGTGGATTAGATGTCAGTCTCTTTTACTACAACCAGGTTAGAAGCTCACTGGGCTGCTTTCCACTGCACAAACCATCACCAGCAGGTGTTTTCACATTTCCACCATGACTTATATCTAATATTAATCTTATATTTCAGCAGTAATCAAAAAGAAAACCAAAAATCAAAAAGCATACAAATATTTGCACTTATGCTCACATCTGCTGATAGCATTCCTGCTCTAATTCTGTTTTCCTACAGCTGCACTGAGCACACTTCAAGTGCACTGAAATTAGTGAAGCAAATCCAATTAGATATGCCTGACAATTAAATAGCCTTAACTAAGTACAGCCTTTGCCTTAAAGGAGCACTCAGACAATTTTGCACATCAAATTTAATTTACTAGTGACAGGGACTGATACACAGGCCGCGCAGACCATTGTAAAACATCTTGTGAGGCTCTGGAGACGATACTCTTAAGAAAGTGACGTCCCCAGGGTAACTCATTCTTGAGAGTATAAGTTAAAAGCTAAGGGAGTCTCTAATGAAAACCTGCTTTAGACTTGCATTATGTGACATTAGATTATGGGGGGGAAATGAAAAACTAAAACAAAAACAGAGGTATGAATACATCTTTACTCAAAAATCAATGTGGAGTTCCATGGTGGTAACCGTAGGGTTATTTAACACAGTAGTAAGGATAACTTTCTTTCAGCTTATCCCTGCAGGGGACGCCACAGTGGTTCATGATTCATGCATTTGTTTGGCACAGGTTTTTACATTAGCTTCCCTTCCTGGCCCAGTTTTCACCAGGCTTGAGTGTTAGGTGTTCAGTGTCTTGTCCAGGGACAGTATAACAAATGGCCAGGAGGATTTAGGCCTCTAGCCTCTGACCCTAGAGTTGATTGGGAACCTATAGAGCAACTGAAACCACTGTCACAGTAAAGGCAACAGACTTCACAATTTAAACACCTGCAGTCAGGCATTTATTTTGTGAGATTATAATGGAGAGACGCAGATAAACTCAGTTATTCAAATCCACGTTAGGTTTTGTGCTCAGCATACCCAGTGTTGGTGTCAGTGCTGTTTTATCAGTGTTGGATCCACACATGTAACCTCAAGCAGCAGATGTCACTGCTAGTAAAAACTGGAGGTGGCTTATGTGGCAGCCTGTAAAGCCTCTGCCCTCTACCCTGCCAGCCAGCCTGTGTGTGTGTGTGTGTGTGTGTGTGTGTGTTTGGTGGTGAGGGCACATTGATCCAGTCCAGACTCCCTGCTTCCTCTCATGCTCACTGTGTGTGTGTGTGTGTGTGTGTGTGTGTGTGTGTGTGTGTGTGTGTGTGTGTGTGTGTGTGTGTGTGTGTG
>JAUYWH010000016.1:2479094-2538662 GCA_034779795.1 Ctenopoma multispine
TGTGTGTGTGTGTGTGTGTGTGTGTGTGTGTGTGTGTGTGTGTGTGTGTGTGTGTGTGTGTGTGTGTGTAAAAGTGTAAAAACAGGTGTCTTGTTTACCCATCTGTCCTCTCTTCTACGTGAAGAAGCAGCAGCTGTCTGTCCCTTCCTCTCTCCCCTCTGTGTGTTGTTTCTGCTCAGGTCAAGGGTCACAAACTACAATCTGTTTGAGTCAGTCAGCTGTAGTTTCCCATAAAACACATTTGGTGCTAACTCGTTCCTTGGTTATCATGAACCAGTAGTGGAAAGGGCAACTCCACTATATTTTAGAAGGAAATTACTGTGTTTTTACCACCACCACTATGAGTTTTTGATTAAAAACATCAGATAATCTTATAAAATACAATGTGTTATTGAAGGTTTACTAAAAAGAAAAGGATTGAGTTGTTAGTTCTTCCAACTTAAGATTCCCTGTTGCCTTGAAGTTAGCAGCTTAAGTGAACTTAGGTTGAAAAGTTACTTACAACAACTTACTGTTGTTTTATGGGTTTTGAAAATATAAAAGTAACTAAATTAATAGTTAACAGAACTTGCAACCCCAGCTATTAAAGCATTTTGTATCACTAACCTTTATGATTAGCATTCTCTTTTATTATTATGAAACAAAAACAACTGAACATGTATTAAATAGTAAATGGTCTGCACTTCAAAAGTCATTACCACTGCTTCTCGTTCACACACTACCATGCAGCTGATCTTGTGTTTTGTGTCCTTTTAACAAGGATCGTCCGATTCCACGATTGGTAGACATGCCCACAAAGACCTCAAAGATCATCATTTCTTTACGCTACAATGAAGACGGATCTCGGAAGACTCAACCAATGCATGCTGGGAAGTCTGCTAGTCACGCTCTCAGCAGTTCGGTTTCATCACTTCAAATTAGAAAATCTCAAATCAACTCAAGTTTAAAATTGGCTCAAAATGAAAAGTACAGATTTTGGTTTGAATTAACAAAATGTAGCTAATGAGAAAAGCTTAGTTGATTCTACTAAACTGAACAAGGCATTTCTTGATTATGCTTATTAGAACAAATGGAGAACATCAGACTTGCCCTTTAATAAAAATCTGTGTTTGACTGCTGTTAAACTTCCTTAAAGTCAGCCTGGAAGTCTGTGTGCATGCGTGTGAGAGAAACGGAGAGAGACAGACCTGGAGCAGTGTCTGTCCTCCATCTTTTACTGTATAAGCCAAGTCTGCTCTTATCAGCTCGAGATAAAGAGAAATGCTTCACTTTGGCCACTCAGCTTATCCCTCCCCCTTTTTCTCCCTCTCTCTCTCTCTCTCTCTCCCCCTGGCTTCTTGCTCTCTTTCTCCTTCTTTCTCTTTGTTTTATTGTCACTGTCTTCCTCTGTCCCCTCTGTTTCACTAGTCTTTTGTAATTTCTATTTGTATTCCCATCAAAATTGTGAAGGACATTTGATGTAAAACGTGGAATGAATCAGCTCTTCAGTGTTAACAGTATGTACATCAGCTGTCTCAATTTAGGTCTGAGCTGAGATGACCACATTTAACACACTGTCTACACAAAAGGCATAGTGTGAGCAACATGGTACAGCATGTGTGTGTCTACAAAGGAGGCCTTCAGGTAAACTACAAAGTGTAGGTCACCTGTGTGTGTCTGTGAACAATGAGGAGCAGCGGGACACATTATCAGCTCTTTAGCAGATCTTTGACAAGTGGATGCAGTTTAATACATCAGCTGTTCGGTCGCTCACGTCTTCCTCCATCATTTTCCCTCTTCTCACCCCTGATCTATCAACTGCTTCTCACAGTTTTCTCTGTCTCTCTCACGCCCACACTAACAGATGGGTTGTAGCTATTGTTTCACACAGCAAACATAGATAGTTTATTAGGGCTCATGAGAGCAGTTCTGTGTTTGTATCTGTGTGTGTTTATTGGAGATAGAAAGCAGTCTCCAGCTCCGATACTGACCAGAACTTAAAGCCACAGCTCCCATCGAATATACTGTATAACCTCCACTAGAGAAAGTACTGCAGAGCGGGGGTATAACACATTCTCCAACTTCTGTTTAGTTTTAGTTAGTTTTACCATTGGTTTGTTTTTGTTTTTGTTTCAGTTGTTCTTTCATGGACTCTATTGATAACTGGACTATTTACTTTAGTTTTGTTTTGGTAATTTTAATTAACGATAAAAGTTGTTCAGGGCCAATGTGGTGTGAAAGATCATATTTACAGTACACATTTGAGGATCCTGTACTTGTACAGCCATTGTGCAGAAGTTTTTTGTGGTCAAGGTTATTTGAAAGAATACTGCATGCAAGCATGTTATTACAAATGTGTCATGGCTTTATCACCATCCAGACACGCATTTCTTGGAATTGTGATGGTCCCTGTATCAACACAGTATAAAAAAAAGAATGTACTGTGCTCCAAGATGGTGCCCCAAATATTCATCTTCCACAATCCTGGCTCAAACTTTCATAATGAGGAAAAACAAAACTATGTGTTCATAATGAGTCCATTTCATCTATAGAGGGAGATATAGGTAGTAAAAGAAGATAACGCTGAGTAGGTTTTACAATATGGGAGGGATGGGAGGATAACTTCCATAAATATTTCAGTAATCGAGAAAATGTGAAGCAAAGGGGAACGCTGGATAAGAGGAGGGGAGCTGGCAACTTCATCAGGCCTTTTTGTTTCTTTTGCTGATGCTCCTTTCCGTGCTGCTGTTGTTTCAGGAAAATTCCTTGCTGAGCTCTGTGCAAACAAAACCCTGACTGCAATATGACTCTTATCTATCTGCATTTGTTATTTTGATTTGTCAGGTGCTTGTAGTTCATGAATTCATATTGTATGTATATTCAATCTTGTATACACTTAACATTATTACTGGTAATGACAAATGTCATTTTGTCAGTTTGTTAAGTACACTGAGCTAAAGCTGAGGTTGCAGTAAATGCAGTAAATCCTCCTTCATGAAGGTTGTCTGGTTCAGAGGTCAGCATCAGAACAGTAAACAAGTGGCATTGCACTGACTCATAGATTTTTGGGAGCACCATAGAACATAGCCTTAATCACTCTAATGAAGCTTTATAGTGCTTTGCAGGCTGGACACACTGAGCTGTGTTTAAACTAGAACTAGCTCTATGAAATGCTCCCTGTTATTGCAGTTTGAGATGATCCATGTCAGAGGAAACCAGTTGTTACCAGTGTTCTCTCCAGTATATCTGTTATTACCAAACATGGATGATTCAGGCTGAAAAGCAGCTTTTATTTTCTTAACCAAGTACTTATGTAACAATCTATTCAGTCTAATCCCTCACTACAAAAAGCCCAGTTTATGTAATGTAATGCAATATTCTTACATTCTGTTTAAAGATTTGTCTTTGTAAAGCACCATAGGCTGAAATATTATAGCTCAGGGGTTAACGACTATGTTAGAAAATTAGTCATATTTTGTGCCATTGGCATGACCCTGGACTGACCTCGTCAGACCAGTGTGTGTGCGCGTGTGTGAGTGAGTTAGACTAATTTTAAATAATTTATAAACAAGTGAGTTTTCAAATGTTTTTTTAAAGGTGGTGATAGTCTCAGCTAGTCTAATGGAGCAGGGCAAGTCATACCAGGGACAACAAAGGAGAATAGACTCAATTGGAGACTAATACCAGATATTTATCTTCTCTTCTCTCAGCAACACTTTCTTACACATGACTCTGTTGCTCACAAAAAGAGACTATTGTAGTAATTTAATGGCATTTGTTGGTAATACGTATTGGACAATGAAATCATCATTACTGCATTTTGTATTTAATCAGTTTCTTTTTCTTGCTTCATAAAGGAGTGTGGAAAAAACATGTATGAGTACATACATGTTCTCATAGAGTACGACAGAATTGAATGACTCTACAGGTGATTTATGTCAGATCTCGCTCTGGACCCAGTCACACCGCAGTACCCAGAGGAATCTGCTCTTCACCTTTTAGCCTCAGGGCATCAATGCTGATGGACCATAGAACTGAGCAACAACAATTTGTGTCCTGCTGCATTGGGTGGTGAAGTTGTGGCAGAGAGCGTTCACAGAGCCAGTGTAATCTGGATCGAATTTAGAATTTAGGAGCATTGCGAAATATGCAGATGACCTGTGCTAAGAAAAGATAGAAAACACAAAGTATTTTCTATAATTGGACAATGTATGGCTCAGTGAGAAAATACATGATATGTATTGACTCTCCAACAGTGGTTGACTGATGGAAGAATCCCCCTTTTTATACCAGTGTGTTCTGGCACAGGGCCTTCATCAGGATAATTTACAGAATGTGAGCACAGACTGACGTCACAGTATACATAGTATCAGAAAACTATTCACGATAAAAGACTTTTGATTTAATTTGATTGATAAACTTGGAAATCCAAGACACCTCTAAGTTAACCTGATCTATCCATGAAACTGGCTGTTTTTTATGTTCCTTAATATTTTTCTGATTTATGTATTTTATATACTCTTGTGTCAACATAATGTATGTTTTTATTGAGCTTTATTTCGTAAAATACTCTTATCTTTATAAGGGTAAAATTATTTAGAGGCTGGCTGGATAATTATAAGTGATGATTCATCACACATGCTGTAAATGACCCTGATGAAGGCTATGTGCTGTAGAATAAAGATGATTCTTCTGTTAGTCAACTAGTGATGCTGAGCTCTTTCTTAATTTAAAAATAATTAATTTGTTTTCATGACCTGTGTAGCAAAATATCCTCTTAATACACCAGAGAAATTGTTTTCTCTCAGATTAAACGGCAGCATCCAACACTTCTGAGCTGCTGGTATAATTAATCATACTGTTTGTGTTGCACTTTTATCAAAGCTGTGCGAAAGCATGAATGAAATTACAAAACAGTCAAAACAGTTACAAAACAGTCAGCTAATAAAAGTACTAGCAAAATAATTATTGAAGGCTTGTGCGGCTGACTCCTTGCATCCTTTAAAATTGCTTTCAGCTAAACATGTACATCCTGAAATAGTGTCCTTTCTTCTCTGCAGGCTGGATTTCTCTTTTCCTCCATCAATTGGGCCTATTAGCAGCTTTTGTCCTTTTTTCCCTCATTCTTGTTTCTTTCTCATGACAGCACACCACAGTAGTGGGCAGGATCCAAAGCTCTTAGCTCCATAGTGAGTCTCAGCATTGTTTAGCCGTCTGGCCCACAAGTTTACTGTTTTGGGTCGCTCTCCCCACTCTCACAGTGTTGTGTCCAACTGCCACAGACGGCCCCTTTCAGTCCAATGAAAAGTGGTGCTTTCACATTCATGTTGAGACTGTTCTGTAGCCCATCATCTTACATGCCATCAGTCTGCAAAGTCTCGTTATGGCAGCAGTCTGTAAAACTAAGTACAGAGAGCAACACACGCTTGCAAACCCAGGAAACGCTCCATAGGAGTCCCAAACAAGACAGCAACACGCTCACAAACAGTCCCCTGTGCGAGTGAAATTCCACAGGCTCAGCATAAACTGGCTGCAGAGTGGGAATGGCCCAAACAAAACCTTTTATAAAATGCCTCCCCTCTTTTTAGACACATTTTGTTGGTAGGGAAGATTTTAAAAGCTGTGCCTCTGAGAAACCTGTCTCTGTCCACATCCTGATGAATCGTGAAGTGGGGCATGTGTGGGCTTTCACTGCCTGCTGCTTAAATTTGAGCATAGAGGGTGAATCCTGTATGCATGAGTAAGACATTAATGGTAACAAGAAATGATTCAGTGGCTCAATTATTGTGTAAAATCAAAACTCACGAAGCAGAAGCCTCTGAATGTAATTTCTTTGTCAGCGCTTGTCAGACAGAAAGCTGAAAGGTTGTGTTACCTCAGGTAGACAATACGAAGGCTTCACTTATCTTGAAATTCATTTCCAGGAGATGCCAGAGTCATTGTGCCTTGTTCAGCTGAGACATTAAAGTGGGTTTAACTGCTGTTTTATGATAGTGATGGATTTTAATTTAGTAATTTTAATTTAACATAAGAAACAGTGAGGTTTTATGAGAGGCTCGTAAGAAAATTTCTTAGCAGGATTTGGTAGAGGGGACAAAAACGGAGCTAACGGCCCGTCCACTTGTTTTCTTTGATGTTTTTTGAAAACACCTGTCTGCTGCTGCTGGTAATGACCCTGAGGAGACCAAAAGGTGAAGAAATCAAAATGTTGACCTGAGAGACTATGTAGAAGTCAGGAGTACTTTAGTATAGCTTCATTAGTACAAATGAGCCTCTTTTGTATTTCACACTGTGTTCGTTTGAGCCATTGTTTTTATCTAAATAATGATCAGAGCAGTTTTCATGTTAATAGAAAAAAAGATATTTTTTGGCAGCTTGTTTGAATCCACGTTCATGGTGAGCTTGCAGAGCTAATTCCTTTTTAAAACGTCATTGCCCTTGAGCAAGGCATCAGCAGCTGCTTGGCGGCTGCCAGTAGAGGACTAGTTGTACAAGACAGTTGCCACAACTGTGGCTGTCTGTGACTAAAACATGCTGGGGGGCAAAAGAACTTGTATCTAACAAAGCTGTAAATAATAAAAGACTGAAGAAACTGATCAAGGTCTGTAGTAGGTTATGCTGCCGTGACTCAGTGTCATTTTCACCATAACAGAGTTAAACACACTGTAGTCATGTTGTACCACCCACCAAAACTCTGTTAGAAGCAGTGGGTGTAGCCCCATTTTGGGAGGTGTTTGGAGTATACAGAGTGTATGGATTTACAGCTGAGAAGTGGATGATGGTATGAACAGTTTCAGTGGACACTGCTGACTGAGATGTCTTGTCACACACAAAAACATCTGTTGTACAGGTGTTTCCTCTTTCAGCTGGTTTAACCAGACAGATTGTGACAGTGACACGTTAAGGCCCTGGCGCTGGATGAGTAACACTGTTGTGTGTTTTAGTGCAGCAGTGGATCTCCCAAATTCTGCACCTGCCTGTCTCTTAGTCACTCCCTGCCTCTGTTATACTTTCTGATTTTGTTTTATCACCGTCCCTATTCTTCACATTTATATTCTTCTCCCTGTTCCCCTTCACTCATTTTCTCGTCCCTTCCCTATGTGGCTTTGTCCTTCTCTGTCTCTCCTGGTATCTCCTGCCAGCTCTTCTCACTTTCTATTTCTTTATGTGTTCCTTCTCTCCACTCAAACCTACAGTAGTTAGGACATACAGTTCTGGATAAAATCTTTCCAGACTAACAATCAAATATGCATCCTGTGCTAGACATCAGGGGTATCAGTATTATACAGTATATTTGCAATACTTCATACTCTACTTCAGAGTCACTGGTGCTCGAGCCACTTCTCTGTCTTCCAGCTATCTTTAAGTGCCCTGTAGGCTCTGTGTACACAGCCCAAGATTGTGTGAGAGAAGATGAATAACAATAATAGAGGGCTCTTATTACTATTATTATGATTGGATAGTTCCAGAAAATCTAGTGGAGTGATACCACTCAGATGAGGTGGCGGTTAGCAGAACATGTCTTTATGTCTTGTGACAGACCCCACAATGAGAAGTGACTGGGAACCCTAGCTCTGGAGGATCATGCGTTCTGACACCTATTGGTCTTATTTATGTAATGACAGTAATTAAAGCTTATAAATGTAATATTTATTAACAAACACTTTCAGTATTTGGATAAAGAAGCTCTTTAAAAATAAGGTGTGTCAGATAAAGTAGGATCCAGCTGATATATCAGTGTCATATTTAATGAAAATGTGTACACATACTCACTACTTTAGGAGAAACCTGCATAAATCTCTTACTGTGTGTATGAGCTGCACACAGTGAGAGGTTACACAGTGTCTTCTTGATTCTAACAGTCCATTGGTCTGTTAAAGAAAATTACATCACCATAGAGACCACATCAATGGCCTGTTGGCATGAGAGGTGATCTGAGGAGAGGGAGTGAATGAAAAGAGGGAGAGAGTGAGAAAGAGAAATAGAGAGAGTGAAACAGAGTTTTGGATACAGAGCTGGGGGGGTGGAAGGGTTGGGGTTGTGGGGGAAGTGGGGGGTGATACCAAGGGAGGAATGGAGCAACAGAATGGGCTGGAGGGACAGGGATGAATGAATGGAGAGAGTGTTTGAGAGTGGGCAGGAGGAGGGCTGGAGGAATGGGAAGAAATGTTACACTTTAGTTAGTTTAGAGGGTTCCTGCCACGGATTATTCTGGTTTCCTCACCACTGCCTGTCTGTCGCTTTCTGGTTCTTTCATTTCTTTCTCATTGTCTATCAGTCTCAACTTATTTATGTAGCGCTCTTGTGTAACTGTGGTAGCACATACTTCTCCAACGCTGGTGGAAAACGTAGGATACAAAAAAGATTCAGCCTACCCCAAAAACAAATGAATGGAATATTAATTAATGTGATGTGTATATTAAGCTTAATATTTATCTTGATTTGAAAAATAAAAAAGAATATTTGTTGTACTCAATATTGACCCTTTCTATAAGCACTAGTTTGGCCTTGAGGGTTATAACAAACCAGCTTTTTACTGTTGAAAGTTGAATTGATTGGATTTCCAAGAATAGCTTCTGTTTCAAGGTAAATGTGCCCTCTGTAAACTATTATTGAGACCAGCAAAGTCTTCAGTGCCATCAGATGAATGTCTTACACAGTACTTACTTTAAATTGCATTTGTAGGCTTGAACTACACTGCCAATTTCTTTAATCTATAGATTTTATACAGTACTTTATAGAGCTCATTTAACTTCCTGTACTTACTTGAACTGACAAAATGCTCATAGCAGGTGGTGATGAGGGAGATACCATATCATTAGGGTCAATTGATTTGAGGATGAGAAATCTGCAGACTCGTGTCTGAAAACACAGATCGTAGCCCTGTAAGGTGGATAAAGAGGATATGGACAGGAACATACCAGTGGAGGCAGGCAAATGGTGAATGACTGAATGAACTGTGACTAATGTACGGCAGCATATGCAATTACAGCTGAAAAAATAAATAAGTCTCAACTGCAGTCAGATATGTACACTAAGAAAAACAGTGTTGCACTCACGCTCCACTGGCACTCATTTATTGATCTCAAGTAAATTTCATATTGACCTCGCAGACCATTGTGTGAGCATTGTGTTTCCGTGGTCGTCAGGCTGTGTTTTCCTCGCCTTGTCTAAAAGCCCCACATATTTATACCCATGGTTTCATTGATCCAGTGGACTTCAAATCTCTGCACTCCAGAGCAGCCAGGCTGTATACAGAACCCTAGACAGTAATTCAAGGCTACCAACACTGATACACTGCCAGGTCAGCACACAGGACCGTGTCCCAGCGTTCAATCAGACTTTTCCACACGCATCACTGAGAGCATTACAGTCACAATTTGTAGTTTCAGGTTCTGCTCGGACCTCTTTGAAATGACACCTTTATGTATGTAGATTTGAACCTTTTTGACTTTGCCAATTCCATGTTCACATGTCACAGAATAAATCATGTATTAATAATATATGTATATGCTTGTAGCTTGCAGCAGAACAGAACTGACAAAACCTTAAGAAGACAAAAGTGTCTTATCATAAATGGGCAGATTTTTATATAAGCCACACAGCTGCTGTGATATTCACAATTTTTTATGAGTAGGCTACAAATTATCCTGTCAGGTTTTGTTTTTAATAATGGGCCTGACTCAAATAAGGAGCCTTTTAAGTTATCAGTGGTGAAAAGTTTCAAGGACTCAGACGTGGAACTGAAGACCACTGCACACTGAAGAAGGCATAGCAGATGTGTCTGTGCTGTTTTCCCAATGTGCTCATGTGTGAGACCGTTTGAATTAAATAAAAGAAAAACGTTTGTTGACTTTGGTGTAGAAAGTGACCTGAAGATGGTTTAGGTTGCATGAGCTGGTATAGGGCCTGTGTGGGTCTTTTTCTCAGAAGTCATGACAGGTTGACCGTAAGACAGCACAAACTAAACCACATCCCTAAAAGTGGAAACAACTAAATGGGACTCAGCTAGTATTCATCTTCTTATTCACACCTGCACTTTTTATATTGTGATGTGTACAGATGTGAAAAGAACTGTGCTGACATGCGCTGAAATATTACACTTATGACATTCCTAACTCAAAATCAAGACACAGCCACTTGAGTTCTTAACATATGTAAAACCGAGATATGTAAAATCTCAACTGTTCTTTGGTATTAGGAAATGAGTCAGATGAGCCTGACAGGAGTGGTCAGGTTTAAATGTAGGTTAGCATTTCACAGTGCTGCTAATGCATTACATCTGTTTTGGCTCCAACTTAGAAAGATGATCTCACAGAGTTTTTTTTCTTAATGGCATAATTTGTTTAGTGTGACATGTTTCCTTCTTTGGTAACGGATGGTAACATCTGTATCAGGTTGAGTAAACCTTGTACTGGTGAGACCTGATCAGTTCACATAATCCAGGCTGATGGTGTGTGCCGGTCAGAGTATCTATTTTTGGACAGGGCAGATAGACATTCTTTAGCAGGGGAGGGGGTGCCCTCTTCAATGACCCCACTAACTGAAGACTTATTGCGCCTCACCCTCCCTCTTTCCCACTCCCTACTCAGCTGCTCCACTCTTAGCCTCCCTGGGTGCCTCCCCACTGTCACTGTCCATCTAAGCACTGGTAAACTTTCCCCCCTCTCAAGTGAAGACAGTCAGTCCTGCAGCAGGTCAAGCAGCTGCTCAGTTTGTCAGTCTGTGGAGACAGAGGGTCCTTGAAGATTCAAGCCAAACGCTTCCAACAGCACATTTGTTTTCAGGCAGAGGTGCTGGATTTACGCTGCCCAGCCCAAGATGACTCGTGACTCGTAAGTTTGAGAGTGTGTGGTTGAGAGTCAGTGCAGAATATGTAATCAGGTATATTAAATAGTTACCTTTACATTCATTTAGTTTAGCATTTACAGTACAAGAGCACAAATTTTGGGTAGACAGCTGACTAGACCCCCTGTCTCTGAGAACACCTGCCTGCCTTTCTACCCGTCTATCCACACTCTCCTTCATCTGTTTGGCCTCTCTCGCCACTCAGATGAGAAACTAGCTTTCACTTTTAGCACCATCCACCAATTCATTCATTATTTGGAGGAATTGTCTAAAAAAGCCTCTGTCTCACCACACGAGAAGCTTTTGTATTTATAGAACGACAGTGGCAGTAAAAGTCAGATCAGAGGGGGGTTTGTAGTCACTTACAGGATAGGATTTGTCTCCTTTTGAGGTGATGGAGCACATCTAGTGCTGCTGCCGTGTTCCCTAAAAGTGTAAAAGAAATAAAAAAAGCTTTTTGCAGACTTGCTGCCTTGAGCTATTTTTAAAAGTGTGTATTTGCGGTCCATTATTGTGGGTGTTTTTGTCTCTGCGGTGGTAATTCCTCCACTCTTTGCCAATTCAGCATCTGTCGTGTTGTATTTGTGCGAGCACCACGGAGAAGCTGTCGGAGAACTGCTCTTTAATTAATTTGCTATGGGATGCAGTAAATGCACTGTCTATGTAGTTTTATTTGAGCTTAATGAGTTTGCAGTTGACTTCCAGTGTATATCAGTGTGGTAAGTGGGAGTGAGGATAAATAATCTTTGAGTCATTGCTTGGTGTGAGGTACCCTCCTCCATGAGGCTAAAGGTGACTTATCATTTGTATGTCAGCTATTGTCGTCACCGGCGGGTCGAGTTCACCCAGCAACAATGACATCATTGTCCAGACTGGAAAACAACAGCAGTGCAGGTCAAATGATAGTAAAGCGTAGTTGTGCTTGTGCCCCATAGAGAGAGTTATAGAGTCTTGCTGCCGGTATGCATGTTTCAAGTAAACAGGTTTTGGTCAGTGCAATCTTGGATTGGTTACACACTCTAAAGTTAATATAAATTTTTAGAGCGCAATGCACAGCGATGTTTGATTACGCTTTGGGGATGTGATATATGTATATATCAATAATATCAATAAATATCTGTCACTCAGTTTCCAAAAGTAAACACAAGTTCACTGCATCATGTAGCTTAGTAGGATAGAACACAGTATGTGCACACTGAAAGTGCATCTTTTGCTAGTTCAGCTAAGTTAGTGTAGCTGCCTAAAAATGCATAACTGACAAAAAAAATTAAAGAAGAGTAGATTGTGTGGCTTCATTGCTAGATGCTTTTCATGCTTTTCATGCTAACATGCGTGGAAGTGGTTTGGCTTTGAACAAATAAGACGACAGTTTGTTTAGCCAAATGCAGACTAACCACCAGAACACACAGAAAAGGAAAACTTTGGTGTTTGGCTGTCCAGGATGTGTGTAAACGAGCCAAGGTAGCAGCATAAAAACACATTCACAAATCATTCTGCAAAAAAAAAAAAATTAAATATATTGCCTTACGAGAAGATAAACAACGGATGGTGAGAGAAAACAAAGAATTTCAAACATCTCTGGTTAGATGGTATGATTCATGTCACCAAATCCAGTGGATAAACTACAAAAGATTTCACATTGACAACATGCCAGAAAATGTCCACATCTTTTTTACTCAGTATATCTCACTCATACATTATACCTGTGCTGTATGCACTATGCCAGGTCAAAGTGACTTTTAACTGCTGAAAACGCTGAAAATGCTTTGAACGTGAAATGGGGAAAAAAATATTTGGTTTAAAAAAGGTCACTCTCCATTTCAGGTCATTCTCTTCTGCGTGTTCTCATGTAAAATGATCTGTTATCATTTGAGTGTGCCTTTGGGATTTATTGATGCACAAATGCTGCATTTTGTGCTGCATTCTGGTGAGATTTGCTATTGAGGCAGTAAGAGTATCTCTGTTTATTGGAAGGGAGTGTTCACAGACCCTGAGTGTTACGTGAGAACAGTACCTGTGTCGTGTATTGTCAGA
Source organism: Ctenopoma multispine (assembly GCA_034779795.1). Lineage (NCBI taxonomy): Eukaryota > Metazoa > Chordata > Actinopteri > Anabantiformes > Anabantidae > Ctenopoma > Ctenopoma multispine. The sequence goes on from JAUYWH010000016.1 coordinate 2,491,956, forward strand.
ACGTCTTTGTTGAGGGTTAAATGCAGCGTTGTTATCACAGTGCCAGCCTTGTATTATGGACACACCACCCTAGCGATCTTGCTGCACCTGTCTGCCACTTGATATGGAGGGTATTAGCTATGCACGTCCCCTGGGACACGTACACGTCTGTGTTTCAGCAGCAGGTTGTGTTGAGGGGTCGGTTTGTTTGGAGATGTTTGGCTTACGCTGTATTTTTCCAATTATTGAACTTTTGGCAGCTCCCCTTTCTATTAGGATCAGACTTAGTTTTCAGATTGCCAACATTGTCTTGTGGTCTTCTTCCTCTCCTCCTCCTGACCTTAAGTTGTCTCTTATTCCTCTCAGTCTCCTCTTCTGCCTTTTGGTCTTTCCTTAGCTCTCCCTCCCTCCATCTGTCTGTTCTGCTGTGCTTTCTCATCATGTCTTTCTTTTCATGTGTTCTACAGTCACCCTGGGAAACAGCCTGACACCACAACAATTAATCTTTCTCTTTGCTCACTTTGCCTAAAAATAAGTTCATCTGTCTTACACCAACTTTTTATTTTATTTTCCTCAGCATTCTCTCTGTACTAACACTAATTTTTACTGGTTGTCTGTAGGAAAAGTCACAGTCGTCAAGAGAACATAAAAGCTCAAAGTAATTATTCCCTGGTCTATGTTTGTGCCCCTTTTATAATCTGTATGTTTGGCTTAGTTCAGCTCAGACTGTCTCAATTTCCCCTGAAGGTAACAGGATTCATGAAACACATGTTAACACATATGTGTGATGATGCAGAGCTTAATAATTATGCTGAATCCTTAGGTGAAGAGGTAATGTCTTATTACCTTTTGTAACATTAGTCAGAACCTGTCTTACCATCTGTCTCAGTTCTACTTCCCCATTGCAATACGTTAAAATGCTTCAAAACTTACTGATCAAGTAGAAAATCATTAAAATGATCTGATTCATTAAAAGGGTGTGTGTTATTAAGAGACTTTTAGGAACACAACTGAGAATGCTGTTCTGTGTCAATAATAAGATTATGCCAACATATTTCTACTAAATAGTTTTTTTTAAATGCATACGGAAACTTCAAACCTATAAATGGCTCAGTGCTCAGAACTTAGTTGTTAATAACCACCGTAGATGAAAACCCAAAGAAAATAACACCACCTACATGAAATAAAAGCTCTCTCCCCTTGGTTTAGTCAGCTTTTTTTTTTTCCTGCTGCTATGGCAGAGGACTGCTGAATTGCCTCATGATGTCATCGACTTCCCTCAGCCCCACACACACATTTAGAAGAGGAGGCTGTTTGTACACTTTAATTAAAGTAGAGGGCTGATGGTGAATTATTGTCCCCTTGGTGAGTTTTGGTCAAAGGGCCACTTAAAGATGTTGTTGATATTACAGACCAGATGAAGAAGAGTCACAGTCTCTAATTAAATCCCTGTTTTATTATATTATTTATGTTTTATTTCAGTCTCTTTTTTTATCTTTCCGATTTGCGTTGTGACTGTACTCTATAAATAAAACTATAAAATAAGTCTATTACAGCATATTCCACCACATGGTACAGTCTTGCCTTTTTAGATTTTACATTGGCCCAAACTAGTGGATAGTACCTGGTACTTTATTTTTTTGGTACGTGAAAACACTGGAATTTCCATTTAATCTGTATTGGCTGATTTCTGTGCTCATGCTGGCTGATAATTAAAAACATGTCTGAAAACACAAATGCAGCTCACACTAGGAGGATTTCACTCATAAAAGCAACAGAAAATGACAGTGTATTGATGTGAAAAATGTTTTGGGTGCAAGTGACTCATTTTATTAGAATTTAATAAGAGCAGTGAGTGAGATCTGCCTCGGCTCCTCCACAATCTCTCTCTCAGTGAGCTCATCATTGTGTAGCATGAGTGACCTTTTGTCAAGGCACCAGTGCAGGTGAGGTGTTCAGGGACAGTGTGGACTGTAGGTAGTCCGTGTTTCAGAAAGTCTTCCTATTTTTTAAGCTTTTCAAAAGTTATTGACTTTCAGTAATTCATACATTCTTATTATCTCCTGGTCTCTCAATGACATTATTTTTCCTCCCTAAAACATATACATCATATATATATATAAATATATGTGAAAATGAGAATTAACTTGGATTCTGTTAACAAATGCACCATATTTATGCAGCTAATGTGAATCCATGCAGTGTTGCTGTGCTGTAAAAAAGCAGAATCCCTCGTTAGGACCTCGTCAAATCCCTACTCCCTTCCCACCAAGCGTCATTAATTCTGGCTGCCCATCCGTCCTGACTCTCTTCAGTGCGTTCGTTTTTGGAAGGAGTGACAGATGAGTTGGGTGGGAGTATGGCGAGTTAGAAATAGAGCACGAGTGCGTGGACGGTCACAGATAAAAGCAGAGCGAGGAGCTGGGAAGGAGGAAGGGGAGGGAGCCACGGGCAGATGAAGGAGGGAGAGATCAAGTGAGAGACAAAAGGTATGAGATAGATGTAGCTGAGGGAGCTAGACAGGAGAAAGAAAAGCCAGAGCTACACAACAAAAGGAACCCCCACCCCACACCCTGACACCCTCCTGAGCGAAGACGTGCCAGGCTGTGCGACACCATCGCGGTGATTTCCTCCCCAACAGCCTTCGCCGTGGATCCCAGAGAGTAGAAGAGTGGGTTGTGCTGGAGCGGGAGCCTGTTGCCTGGATACCTCTGCTGCTGCCTTGGCGGCAAAAAGCCAGGAGTGAACCGTGTGCGTTTGCTGGATGGTGCCGCTGCCATGGGAAAAGCACAACTGGCTGGCTGTCTGGATAGCTCTCGCGCTTGCTCGCTTGCTGAATCGCTGACAGTGCACATTTGAATAAGGAAGGATTCGCTTTGAAGGAGAGAAGGTGGGAGTGGGGTTTGGCTGGCACCCTTCTTAGATGAAAGCTGTTTGGTAGAGAGGGGCTGACTGCAAAGTAAAAGAGGGGGTAAAAAGCTAAGGGAAGCAAGACCCTGACACAGGAGAGCCAGGTGTGGGGGAGAAGAAACAAGCGGGGTTGGCGGGGTTTGTTCAGCAGGAAGGAGGGAGATGGCAGCTAGCAGGCTGTGCCGAGCCATGCAGATTCAGTCTTCTGGTCTACTGTCCACAGTCTCCAGCTTCATTCTGAGTCAGTGATGTGTGTTGGCTTCCAAAATGGAAATCCACCGGTATGTACCTGCTGTCACAGTGATTCAAGTGGGTTCTTTCTTACGTGTTTCTACCTTAACCCATGACACAAAGTTTTACTCTTGTGCTCATTTAATAGGAACTGTGTTTATATTGCTGTTCACTTTTCATCAGTGAGTGGTCACGGCCTCTTGTCTGATGTATTAGCACGTTTGCTGATGGACAGGCCGATGATTCTCTGTATTTTTGTTACTGTTGACGCCTGGTGCAGCAGCATGGCTCACTGACTGTCTTTAATAGTTTCCAGACAATCTGTGGCACAGACAAATGCTAAAAGTCAGGTTGTAACATCTGTTACATTGAGTAAATGCAATTCATTGTTGGGTAATGACTACAGAGTATTCCAGGCCTTATCCTTTGATTTATAAAGGACATGACATCAAACCCCTTACCTTGAATGGGGCCTAATGCAAAGTGCTGCTTTTTTTAGTTCCACTTCCGTACTAGAAATACTTTAATTTACATTAAATAAACAAAGACATCTATATATTTTTTAGATATTTTTAACAGTATTAACCTTGTTCATAAAACTAAAAAACAAGACTCTAGTGTCTCAATAGAGTCATTCTGGACCAGCCAGATTCATAATAAACTTCATAGATCCATCAATAATGACTGCTGGAGATAACAGCAGTTTTAACATAAATTAATGTTAGGTGCTGTGTTGGATTTGTTATCTGTGCAGGAGCTGTAGTTTTTTTTCTGGCCGTGTCAGATTTGAATTGAGGCTTTCTGCAGTCTGCATCTGTAAGAGAAGGATGTTCCTCTCCCTGTCGACTCTGAAGGATTTCCCTTCTCATGCGCATGCCTGTCTCCCTGAGGGCTTGGTTAGGACTCAGCTAGCAACATCACAACTGCTTCATTTAGCAGCTGTAACATAATGTTAAACAAGGAGCCACTGTTTAATTATTGATTGAGTTTGCTAAAATGTCAAAACATCTTTGTTCGGCCCAATGGGCCAAATGTAGTGTTCACTTGGATGGAGTTTTTCCTTTAAAGTAATGCTGTTGAGTAGATAACTGGGTTGTTGTTGTTTTTTTTTTTAACTAAACTCAGTGTGATCACAGGTAAACCGGTTTACTTTAGTTTATTTGAGCTTGTAGTTAAACTTATTCATTATAGCCACTTGTGTTTTTGTTTTCTGTAAGATTAACTATTCTACGCTGTAACTCGAAAATAGTACAGTTATTACAAGATGGTATAGTTTAGAACCGTATACATTTCTTTCTAAACACATGAAACACCATAAAATGAAATAATGGTCAAGTATGTAAACCATGTAGTACTGATTTGTGGACTGTTCATTTCTGTGGTCGGACTTTTTTGGCCAGGGTAGAAAGGGAGATTGGTTATGCACTGGAGCCAGAACTGAAACCCGGAATTTTAAAAGATTTTCAACATCGCTAATAACTAAACCTCCAGCCTTGGAATGCAGCTTTTATGTATCTCTCTGTATGTAATGTTGTTGTTTATCCAGTATTAGGACTTAAAGGAGCCTTTAAAGAACGCCACATCCTATGAGCTGGAGGTGTTTGCAGGCTAAGCTAAAAGCAAGTAGAATTGTGAGTTGACAGAGACAACACAGAACAGTCAAAATGTCAAAACAACATTAGAATAGCGCTTTGATGAGTTTTATAGTTTATGGACGAAACCATGTTACAATGTTAAACAGCAGCTGCACCACTCAACAGCTTCACCAGACACACCCAGCATTACATGATTTAGAAGCTTATTTTTATACAGATTTTCCTGTGGTGTGACAATGTAAATGTGGTACTATAGCTACGTTAGTAAAAGACAAACATTTTCTGTGAATTTAGATGAAATAGCTGTTTGTTTTTTTTATCCTAGTAAATAAGAGAATAATTTCTGACACATGGAGCAAACATCCTGCAGCATCAGGGTTGCATTGCATTACATCACAAGTGAATATATTTCCTAGCAGCTGAAGTAGCATTTACAATATAAAATACTTTGTCTCTTTCAGCATTTACTTTTACTTGATGGCTATTCTACCTGAGTTTCTTGCTTCAAGGTCAAGGACTTGATAATGTATTTATAACTATATAAATATTTATTACATATTGAATGTTCTTAGTACTAATTAGAGAAATTCCGCAAAGTTATATTTTCTTGTTCTTCTTCCCAGTGAAGAAAGTAAGGAACATAAAATAAAACTCTCTACAGAGAAAGTACAAGTGAAATTTACAAATTTAAGACAAACTAAATAAACCGTCTGAGCCACAGAGATGTTGCAGTGCTTGGGTATGAACTTTACACTGACAACAGTCCACAATGCTCTGGACATCAAGCAAAAGCTTGCGATCACCTTGTTATCCCCTTAACGTGATGAATAATGCTGGCTTAGGTAGTTACATGCACAACATGTCATACATGTTTTTTGGAGTGAGAGTAAGATTGTTACCCAACACATTATGATGATGCTTACACCAAAAACAGCACTGCAAATGTTTCCACCTGTTCATGTGTGTACATGTAAACACAGGCAGATCAGGTTCTTTTTAGTAAAACTCATTATTAGTGTTGAAACTGTTAATTTCACAGAGCAACAGCAGCAGCTTTGGTCCTGTTTGTGAGTCTACACTGGAGACGTTTGGGTCTAACATAAAGTGTAGGTCACCTGCAGTCACGCAGGTAAGTGTATGAAAACAGACATAAAGCCTAAGAATACTCTTTAGGTTGTGTTTAGGATTGTGTATTATAAAACATAGTCCTGATAGGGGATGTATCATGTAGAGTAATTTTCCACACAAAGGACAAATGTCCCATTCGCAGGTGAATTTTTGACAACAGAAGACAACAACATTTTACCTCAAACCATGCTGTGTTCCGACACAACCACGTTTCAACAAGCATATGCCGTCTGAAGGCCTCGATTGTTGGTTTCCATGGTTTTATATGAGGAGAGAAAGCTGATTGCTGCTCAGTTCCAGTCCAGACATGCTCTGCTGTCAATGCGCGCCCTGTCCCCTGTGTGAAAGGGGACGTGATTGGACTCTTGTAAAATGTGCCAGGCTCCTGTTAAACACACAGGCTGCTCTCTGAATCATGAAAACATCAGCAACACACCTCTGCATACTAACACGCACACTTTCACACAGATGGTTTGAGTGTGTTGAGAGTGTTATAGCATGTGTCTGTCTACATGTTAGCAAGAGGTGTGAACCTTCACCGGTCTCACAATATGATTTATTACAACTATCATGTTAACGATTTGATTCGATACGATAAAATATCTCAATGCAGCCCATGAAGATTTCTACACTACTTCACATTTCGTTTTCAAATACAAATACAAGCAGTGAGATGTAAGCTCCGGTTTTCATTTAACAAAATCTGAAAATGTAAACAGAAATTGTGACAATTACATTAAATTGTAAACAGAAATAAATAGTATAGGCCTAGCCTATGCCTACAAAACAATCTGCGGTGCTATGGTATACAAAATAAAATCTATAACATAAAATAACAGCACTGTATACAGTGCACTTCCGGAAGTGAAGTGGAACCCATTTGACAAAGTGAGCCGTTGTATTTAATAAAAGGTTAGATGGACTTTTTCAGGGCATGCCCACCCTGTTTCCCAGGGGGTGATCACAAAGATGTTGGTTACCATGGCGCTGAAACAGGCTGAGTCATTAAAAGACAATGAGATATGGCAGAGCCACCTGTGGATCCCCACTCTGGGGATCTGTCTCTTCAGTCAGCTAATGGTTTCTGTGAATGACTTTCTCAAAGCCTAATTGAAGCCAAGAGGATTCTGTGTATCAGGCCCAACTACTCATTATACAAGCCTAATGCCTGAATAGACCAGTCGGTAGTCCAGGTAATTACTGGGCAATAAAGTTTAATACCATAATGACCTGCATTAGGTGACTAGAAAGTAATCAAACTGGAAGAAAACAGCATTATTTGAATGTAGCAGATAGGTCCTAGATTTTAGAGGACTTAGACACATGAAAAATCACAATTATACTTCTCTTTCATGAAGATACTGTTCAGATTGTGTTCAAACTATGGCTGCATCTAACAATATTATTATTATTATTATTATTTTTTTAATCTAATGATACATTTTTCAATGAAACTTATGGTTATTTATTGATAATTAAGCAAAGGATTAAACAAACTTTCAGAACATGACCATAAGTTTTATGAGACAGGCTAGTGCAATTATTACTTATTTAAAACGTAAAAGCCATGATAAAGAAGCCATTTAAAAGATGAACTTTCTCCTTCTGCTACTGTTCATGCGTGCTAGGTTTAATTAGGAAAGGTGTTGTTGACTATATTCAGATGGTCTACACTCATTACTACGCTCGCATTGTCTCTAAAGACGCTTGACATGCTTCAATTGAAGCCCGTAACACACGCTGGCCGCGGTGCAAATTTCTTCAACTCATTAGATTATTAGTTAGCTCCCTGTAATAAATAGTTTCCGTCTCTTCATTTTGAGGTTGTGGAGCCCCAGGATGTTTTGCTCTGAGATGCTCATGTGTAGCAGCATATTGCCCTCCACTTATTACCATGATCACAGAACAACGTAAGAGAGTTGGATTACATTTTGATCGATGTCAATTTGGACTTTAGAGAAAGAGATTTATGTAATAGCTCAAGCTAAAAAAAAAAGTACTCTTACGTAACTGTAAATACAGTGAAATTGGGGCTAATATGTGTCTGTAACTCAGAAACTGCAGCAGCATGACCTTATCATTTTTAAATATATATTTTTAGTTATGTTTCACATTTTTATGGCAGGTGTAAATATGATGCCCTCACATTCCACTGTTGTTTAATGAACTACCCCTTCTACCTTCGGTACAACAATGCTTCTGGTATAATTTAAGGAGTAGGCTGTCATTTGTAGTCACTGTTTAAGAGCATAGGTGTGTTAAACCCTTTGATACTGACAGATTATTATAATTACAGGAACAACTAAAATTTTAAGTGTAACTTCATATTAAGTCCTGCTGAAGTTATTGTCCAGACGTTGACCTTTTGCTCTCCGAAACTGAGCAGACTATCATCATAATTTATCAAATTCATGGTGACTGTTAGTCTGCCTGCAGTGACTGTGTGTCTGGGAGAGACACTCACACAAACACCCACGCTTATCTTTCAATATCTGTGATGGCTTTTGATGACATAATGTATTCCTTATGCTCTTACCCTAACCTTAACCGTCCATCCATTATCTTACATGCTATTCCCATTAAGGGTCTCTAGGGTGCTGGAACCAATCTGACCTGTCACTGGGCAAGAGGCAGGCTACACTTTGGACAAGTCATCCGTCTATCACAGGGCAAACCTTTCCTAACCCTAACCACTGCAACCAAAAAACAGTAACCTCAGCCCTTTAAATAGACTTTTGGAGTTGTGGGGAGCAGTCATAGTGTTGTAGTATGTTGTTGTCAACACAACAAGATAAAATTTGATGATACATCCATAGAAAAACATGTATATACACATATTGTCTTGCTGTGGGCAGTGCTTAGTTAAATATAGCAACTAGTGGTGATGGATCCTTAGTCACACTTCAGGTGTTTTTACTCCTATCATGCCACACACTGGTCTTCTCCTGCTCTAGCTCTTTCTCTCTCACCATCTGCTGAGTGGATGACTCATGCTTATGAGTGGATGGTATTTTCTCATGGCCCCGCCATATCATGTGTGTGTGCGCACATGTGTGTGTCAGTAAAGTGGAATGTAGGTAAACTCATGCGCACAACTGTTTATGAATGAATGGTGTAAAGATAGGTGAGATAAATATGTTCACACCTGTACACATTTTGACTCCTGCTGTAATTTTTCCCACAGTCTCTCTCTTTTTAGCAGAGCACACCCCCCCCCCCCCCAATGTAATGCTTTGTTGCTATGGGTGATGACACAGTTTGCAGTTCCTATATAAAGCCAGCAGGGTTGGAAAGGGGAGGTGTAGTCCAGTGTAAGAGTTTTGGGACTGCTGAGCACTATTGTACACTGTGTAGTAACCAACTGTTGTCCTCTGGGTCCATTGGCTAGTTTCAGCTTGGTTTTGTGGCATGGATCAATTCTAAAGACTGAAAACCCCACACACTAATAATTAGATTAATGGTTTGGAATTACATTGATGGATTCTGCAAGGCAGCTGTACAAGGCACAGTTTTCCAGCACTGTATAATGGAAGACACAAAGAAAAAATAAATCAATTAAGTTAAATAATTTCTAAAGGTATGATTTGATAAAATCCATGTCCAAAACTCAGGTCACCCAAACTAACATAGCTAATGTAGTAGCTACCAAACCCTAGTCACCAATCAACCTAACGCACATCTTTGGATGGTGGGAGGAAGCTGAATACCCTTCCTGCAGTGAGACAACAGTGCTAACCACTACACTACCATTACACCTATTTTAATGTACATTTATGTAAACAAAAGAAGGTAACGGAAGAACATCAGAAGTGTTCTGGTTCTAGAAGAGGCTGAAAGTGCAACATAAGTGTCCATGGTTTTGTGTCATGGTTCTGAAAGACAGAACTGTGGCAGACCACCACCACCAACCAGCTTCCAGCACCAGCATCACACCTCATGCAAATTCAATATAGTATCCTAGATGGGATGTGATGTCTGTGGGTTATACATTAAGAAAATAATACCGTCCATTTATCCCATGTTAAACATTAGTATCCTGATTAGACTGGACTCTTCCACACAGTATTCAGTATCCTTGAAGACCCCAAATGACCCATTAGTTTTCGTAACAATGTTGTTCTTCCAGAGTTCCTGAACTGGGGAGTCTGCCTGTCTCTCTGTCTGTGTCAGCTCATAAAAACTGCAGCACCCTGCCTCTCTACTGCCTCCTTGTTTGTTTGGTTGTGTTGATAAGAATGCACAATGTTCTGTCTAGCTGATGCTGCTGTAGCTTTTAAGGGGCTTTGGGAGAAATGGTGACAATTTGATGTTTGAGTATCATTAATTTGCTAGGGTTCTGACTTTCTTTTTGGTAGGAATTATATGGAGAAACAGTAAAATGTAATCTTAATAAGTCCTAATAAGTGGGATAAGACTCTTCAACTCGACTTTTAATGGTAGACAAAGCTCTATACTGCACCAGCTCTCATGTATTTTCATGGGGTTATGTTGTGGACAGTACTTGGTACTTTTCTGGTATCACCTCCTTTTAGTTCAAAGCAGGCAGAGGTAATACCAAAAGGTGACATGAAACCACAGCAGACTACTGATTGGTCAGCATTATTATTTGCACACTTCTTTGTGTAGTTTGTTTGTTTGGATTTAAATGGTTTAAGGGTTACCCAGAAGTTTGGCAAACTATAGGCTAATCTGTTGTGGAGATCAGTTAAGGAAAAGGCCAGCTGTAAGTTGAATATTATTTGGCGTGGTAATTGTAGGACATAGGGGATTTTAAACTTAATTTAATACTTAAATTAAGAGAATAATTCTTTTGTCGGCTGGGCCTCTCCTTTTCCACTTATGATCACCTCCATATGGGCTGGAAACACTGCATCCTCTGTACCTCACCCTAAGCAATGGATGGATTAATGAGAGAACAGAGGATGGGAGGGAGAGGGGAGGCAGAAGAGACTGGTTTAGGAGGTCAGAATTTTATAAATTGAGTTAAAAACTGAAGATGTGGAGAAGGACTGATGCAGATGTGACTGGGATGCTCCCCAGGGTACCTTTTCTTCTCTGGTCTTTCTTTTCTTTCTCACCCTCTCATCTATTTTCATTGCAGGCACTTGCCCTGGATTCCACACCTAAGCTTGGAAACACCTTTTTATTCTTCACATGTTTGTACTATTTATAGGTTCTGTTCACATGTTTTGTTTTAGCTTCATAGCAGTTATTATTCTGCTTCACTGTGGAAAGAGTCTGGCCTTTCAGAATTTTTTAATGCAGAAAGTGCAAACTGCAAACTGCATGTCAAATTTAGAGAGAAGTGGAAACTGAGAAAGAAATCTCTCTGCTGTTAGTCACTTTACTAATGAATCTACTCCCAGCCAGACTCCAGCCAAACGTTGAAGCGTGTGGCTCAGGGGCATGCTGTACACATGTACCTTTTTGACAATTTGCCTTGAGGGAAATGGGGGGCCAAGCGAGAGAATTATCGTAATAGCAACCAGCTCATTAAGTGAGCAGCTGAAATGTTTACAGTCACAGTAATTACGTAAGAAAGTGTGAGAGGAAATGGTCTGTTCAGACCAACAAAATACCCTTGAGACAAAAATAAAATTACGCTTAACTGGCAAATTACTGTACAGTCAGGAAAGTGACATAAAACAACAACTTTCATGGAATTAAATCCTTGAATGGGAATACGCAATAACATGAGGAACCACTGCAAATTTAATTTATACTGAAGCTTGTTTGATATCATTGATTTAGAGAACTAATCATCATAGGAGTTTGTGGAATCAACAAATATTTTTTTTATTAACTTAACATAAAAAATCTTCTTTTTAAGTCTTTTTAAGCTACTTTTTCAACATTTTTTTCAACTATTTTCTAGTTTTATTGTCAAGATTTATAAAGATTAGTTGCTCTGTCTTGAAGTTTGTTGACTTGATGAGTTGAATGACTGAATGACTGAGAGTTGATGCAACCCATTAAGTTTTTTTTGAAGAAACACAACTAGCATGTTAGCAGACCTCCCATCATGCACTGTTAGAGAGTTAGCTCTGCATAGACCAGGGGTCAGCAACCTTCAGCATTAAGTTCCCACCAAATAAAACACATTTCGACACGCAAAACCAGCTGATCCCTAAAATTGAGAAAACACTGCATATATAGTTTCTTTAAACTTGGAGGAAAAAAATATGTTGTCTGCAAACATTTCATTCATATGTTCAGTATTTGCCACTTGTCATTTATTAATTATTATTATTTATTGTGAACATATGATTATTATGTAATCAGGTAGTAAATACGTTTGCTAAGAAAACGTATTGTTTAGTTTTGTTTAGTTGCATATGAACGTCATTTTTAGGAGACAGAGGACTGTAATTTATTATATTTATAAAATAAAGGAACTACAAACAGAAAACTAATTTTATTTCCCCTTGTAACCCATCTGTGCTCCTGTCATGGTCGGTGCCTCATCAGTAGTGTTTATTTAACTCCCAGATGTCCTCCCCTCGTGGTTGGCCTTTTGATATTAACTCAGTGATGTCTTCCTGTGGCGTGTGTCCTGAGTTCACACATCTGCATCATAGCGCTATGCGCTCAATATCACTTCCATCTTTTGATTCGTCACAGGTGATTAAGTACGCTGGAGCTGAATTAATGCTTTGTCAGCAATTACAGCAAATGACTATGTCCATGAATCATTAAATGTCCCAATGTCATAAGAAACTTTGCTTTTTTTTTTGGATTTATCCGTGTTTAGCTTACCGGTGGTCAAAAGTTTAAAACAAGTCACTTGCCGGCGGTGACAGGTGACAACCACTACAGTGCTGTGACCCAAATTTCGATCTGAAAAATATTTCAACACGTTTCATTTTATTGTTACAAGATCTCCTTAGTCTCCAAAATAATAAATATTTACCTTATATTTAAATGGCCATTTATACACATAATTTGTTCAAAGCCACCGGTAGCCGCTGCAGACAGAGGAAAAAGCCGCACGCAGCTGAGCAGCTGTGGGTTGCTGACCCCATGCATAGACTGTTGTTTTTTGTAGCCTGAAAAAAATATTCATGATGGAAAATTGGTAGTGTGTCTTAAATATGGTACATTACAGTAAATCCAGCCATGTTTTGTTTAAATAATGAAAACAGTGTGCTAACTCTTACAATTTAACGTCACTAGGAGCAGTTTGATGCTGATTCTGGTAGAAATTCCCTTCAATAGGAGACCTAATTTGGTTATGTTAGGAGAACAAATTGCATTTTCCGACTTGACACAAAAACTTAGGGCAGCCCTTTCACTCATATTGTTAAGTTGAAACGGCAAAGTTATATTTTACGGTGTAGGTCTTGGTCTATTTCAGCACATTCTTTGTATACATGAGGGGATTGTGGTTGCATCTATCATAGTTTTCTGGAGCCCAAGTACCAGGATCTGACCAGTGATCAAAAACACAAATATTCTGTTTAGCACACTGACATAAAGAAAAGCCCGAAAATATATTCATTCAGTCACAGTAGACTGTCGACTCAGTTTTCAGCACAATCCCTGACTTCATGCTACCTTACGTAATAGTAATTCCCATAAGCAGCACATAGTGAGGTATGCGGATTACATTTAGAAAAAAACAGAGCTTTGACATCGGATTAATTGTCAGCAGCTACCTAAGATACGGTAAGTTGAAGTAAGGTAACTTGTGATCCCCCCACCCCACCCCCCCTTTCTATTTTTAGACAAGTTGGTTTGTCTGCTTATGTAACTTTGTCTGATCAGCAGTGAAATGAATCTCCATTTTCACCTGTAGCAGTGATATGGTGAGTCAGTACAATCCAGCGGTGAGTCCAGGACGTCCACTTTGCACCCACACCCTGCTCCCCCCCACCCCACTATCCCACCCCCAGCCCGATCCTGGATATGACATCATAGCAGCGAAGCCCCCTGAGCTGTTTTGTTCATCTTTGAAATCAGAAGTGTTTTTTAACATGAGAATCAGAGCTTCATTAACATTAATGAAGGAGATGAAAATATTTTTATCTCATTTCCCATTCTCTGTTGCTATTCTCGTCAGATCTGCAGCTTTTTCTCTATGCTGTATGCTTGTGTGGCTGTGTGTGCGTCTTTTAGCAGACATGTACTGTCCACTTATCTGACTGTTATCTGAACAGGTTTGTCTGTGAAGCTGGTTAAAGTAAAATGAAGTAAGTTATGATTTTAAAATCAAATCTATTCATCAGACATGAACTGAAACCCTGAACAAACACATTAACCAGGTGAGCTGCATGTGAGAATGTAAATGTTTGTGTCAGACACATTGGAAGTTACCTGGACTTTTTCCCACGAGCCCTGCTAGTACAAAGTCCACTGTGTCATGTCACTTCATCCGGCAGCAAGGGTAAAATAACTGTCTCCATGTTGTTGTTGTGAGTCTAGACCAGACAAAATGTTGAGAAGCATTATTTATGTAAACACGCTGAAGTAGAGGTTGACAGAAACTACTACTGGCTGAGTGGGGGGAAAAAAGTCAGGGGAGAGTAAGTGGTGTGTTCAGTGGAAGAGTTAATAAGGAGATGTGGGGGGTCAACAGCAGTAGATTACACCAGTCAAGTACTTAACAGGCAGATTTTCACATGTTAGTGTGATTGTCTGTTGGAGCTGCAAAACCAAAGGAACAATGCATCAACACATAATGTACAATAACCTCCATGATGAATGTTAATGTTGTTATTACTGTTAAGTGAAGGATCACTGTGCACTTTCTTTTCCCAGTAGTGCTATTAGTGTCTGGCCAAGAGAAAACATCTTAAAGTAATTTTCCAGCAACCCATTGAGCCAATGAAGAGAAAGCAACTATGTCATGCCTGCTTCCCTCTGTGCTCCACAGATGAGTTCTCATGCTGCTTTTTGTTCTTCATCGGGGGTATTTATGCTGAATCAGCCTCCACACATATGCAAACTGAACTACATTCACCACATGAGTATGTACAGCGTGCAAATGTGCATGAGTTTATATACTTGTATATACTTCTGACATGTGCACATTGTGGTGACATGGAGAGAGTGTGTGACTGTGTAGTGGTCCCCAACTGCAATTTATCATAAGCAATAGGAAAATGTTGACATACTGTCTGTCCAAGCCAAATCACCAATATCAGCAAAACATGCAGTAAGACAGTCCTTTTTTTCACCACTCAGTTGTCAACTTTTTAGTTAGAACTCAAACATTTTTATAGTATCTCGTAATATGCCTTAAATTATAGCATAAAGATGTTTAAAAATTCACATTAAACGTAAATGTAGGTTGAGTTTATCCTCTGCAGCAGCTGTCCGTGTGACTACTGCTCTGAGCCTCTGTGAATAATAAAATGATCTTACTCAATTTGAGTAGTTTAATAGAGGTGTAATCTTTAAATCATGTGCCTGTAGATATGTAAAAATCCTCAGCTAGAGAGTCATGTCATGAATGACTTACCCTGCCTTTGTTTCTGTTCTCCTCTCTGTTACCTAGATAGATGTATCACGTGGGCTGACGTGTTCTTTACTCTTCATTCGGCTGTCGATTCATCTTCAGCTGCTGTAGGTAGTTCAGCTCCTGTGCTGTCATAATGAAGCACATTAGCAGAGGTGTTAGTGTTTGTGAGCGCTGGATTGGAGAAGAGCTGCACTTACGAATCCATGTGTGTGTCACATACACACAGGAGATAAATGTTTCAGGGCTTTTTTCAGAGCATGGTAAATACGTTTTGCTCACACAAGCAGAGAAGTGTTTCGTCTGTCACTGGAACCCCCATTTTCATGCATTTCCCTACATGAAAGACATACACCTCAAAAAGTGAGGAGATGAAGGTGTACTTTATGCTGCTGTCTTATCTCCCACGTTTCCTGGCTGCCGGCTTACTGACAATATTTAATAAAATAAAAAATTACAAAAGTCATCTTTGGGGAAAATAACCTGATCTGTGCAGTAGTTTGGGAACACTAAAATATTTTGTAGTGGTTTATGAGCATTTGTTTTCAAAGGTTAAAGTGACCAGAGGAAAACTTCCAGTAACAGATCTGGCAGAGCGTGTTGTACTCACATACTCACACACTCACTCACTCACATTTTGCCCACCCGTAATCACAGTTGAGAACATCCTTCAGGCTGTTATGGATTTTATATTATTTGATTTTGTGAGATGTATTCAGTCAGAAAAATGCCAAAGAATGAAATGCAGAAAAAAATCTCAGATTGGTAACAAGCTCTCTGGTGCCAGATGAGTAAGCATCAGGAAACCACAGTACACTGTGGGGGGTGGGGTGGGGTGGGGGGGATGACTGGTTCAGCTGAAATGAATGTTTGATCATTTGCAGATAAATGATGTGTAATAATTTCCTCTCTTTGTGTCTTATGTCCGTGCAGTGAACAGAGTATCTGCCAGGCGCGAGCCGCTGTCATGGTGTACGACGATGCCAACAAGAAGTGGGTCCCAGCCGGGGGTTCCACTGGCTTCAGCAGAGTCCACATCTACCACCACACAGGCAACAATGCCTTCCGTGTAGTTGGGCGCAAGATCCAAGATCATCAGGTCAGTGGACGGACTAAACTTAGGTGTTTCAGAACACATGCATTGCAGCTTGTTGTGGGTGGGGCTGTGTAGCTTCAGACTAGTCAACATGCCCAGGCTCACCCCTTGTCCATCATGGCATTAAAATCAGCAGGTGCGATGTGGACGATCACTGTATATGGATCACAGCCTTCTGTTGGGCAACACACGCCGCCTCTGTTTTATTTTGTCTCTGTTAGGCTTCAGAGATTGTGAGATGATGATGGCATTTCTTAATGTTAAACTGCTTTCTTACAAACAACTCTCAAAAGCAAAAAATACAGTAACTAAAGTTGCTAACATGGTCCAGGAAAGAGGAAATTAAATAACCTTTACTTTAATTTTTTACATGGTAAATTCTAAGAACTTAACTGTAATTTCTCCAAATTCATGGTTCGGTTCAGACTGCCATTTTTTTAGTGCCATGGTTCAGTTGTTACCTCAGTCCAGAGATCTTTTTTACATTATAAAAAACATAGGGGAATATAAAGTCCAACAAAGGTCCCTGACTAGAATTAAAGTACAGATCCAGTTGTAAGGGAAGTGCCACTGGAAACCCGATAACACAGCTTCTGATTATGAATTCATGATAAAAAACTAACATAAATGACCAATCTCACTCACTAATAGACTTTGAGTTTTGAGAGCAGGAAAGGGAAGCGACTGGCTTGACCGGCTGTGTTTGCGTTAGCGCTTCACACACGAGCAGCTCCAAGCTGATTGTCAGTTTGTGTGACACAGACACTCATAAGATCCACATTCGCTCTGTGTTTTATTTGCCACCATCTACAATAAGCATCTAGTGTTACACTGGCTCGATCCCTTCGCACATTTATTGGCTGCTTGTTTTATTACTTACTCCATCAACAGTAAAAAAAACACTGATATGAATCTCGTCTCGCCTGCCAGAGCCTCATCATAATAAGCACATAAATTGATAATAGATTATGTGTAGTCTGGTTAAAATATTTTTACAACACTATACCTTGTTTTTTATAAGCTAGCAGATTGATTAGAGGTTTTTGCTAGTAGAGCTCTTTAGAGGCCAAAGAAACATTGTGCCTAAACATTAGACTTTAAAGGCTTTTTTTTTTGTGAACATGTTAATCCATCACTTTCACCATGTGGTTTGTAAAATCTTAGCTAACCACAGGGCTCTCGCTAAGATAAGCTGTGGACCATGAAGTTCCTGTTAGGGAATGTTTGGGATTCATTCTCTGACTAGTTCTGTGCGTGAGATGACACAGTGATTATGCGATTAGACTGCACGACACATCTTTTCAGGGTATTTCAGCCAAATCAGTTGAACAGTCACAAAATAATGCACATTGACCCCATTTTCATGGTGCCAGAAATGTACAGATGTTTTTATATATTAGGACCCTTCAGGTAAAAATTATTTTTCCACATTGTGTACATGGATAATGCTGATGGAATGTGATGGAAGGACAATGTGTTGTGAGTTAATGGTCCAACAGGGTTGTTCATACTGTGCTGTGAGCCCTGTTCTCATATGTGCTGTTGAGTTTTGACTCTTTAGTGTCAAAGAGCAATGTGGCAGGTCACCAGTGGAAATACAGATGTTACATTAATGAGCATATCATTTATTTATTGTCTCCCTGTTATTGGTATCACTAGGTGGTGATAAACTGTGCCATTCCCAAGGGTCTGAAGTACAACCAGGCGACACAGACTTTCCACCAGTGGCGTGACGCCAGACAGGTCTACGGCCTCAACTTTGGCAGCAAAGAGGATGCCAATGTATTTGCCAGTGCCATGATGCACGCCCTGGAGGTGCTCAACTCCCAGGACACAGGTAAGACTGCCTTACACTGTATGCACTGTTGCAGTATTACTGTGTAACTTAGTGTTGTGTGTCCTGTTGGTCCAGTTTGTTTAGGGCTGTTCTGCCACTGCATATTTTTACTTTTTTTTTTTTACTTTATTATAGCAGCAATAACAAGAAAGCTGAAGAAGTAAATAAATGCACAAACATACTTCTGATTCTGAAAAAGGGCACAGCACTTCCGTAATAAAACAATGTTTCCAATGTTCTCAAATTCAGTCCATGGTTATTTTAGTTTACTTGGAAAGATCCCAGCAGTGTCTTACATCCCTTCATAGAGATGTATGTACAGTCCTCACTTCTGACAACGTGCTTCTGGCAAACAGAAGCAGACGCTTCACGGTTTTACTTTTAAAGAACCAGCACACAAAGGCAAGAAGAAAGGAAATATCCGTCCTAACTACCATCCTTTGTTGATGGTACAGAGAAAATGCTTGATTAGCTTGGCAGCATCTGTAACACAAACATTCAACCAAACTCTGATTGTTGATTGGCACATCATGTTGCCAGTTTAGTGAGTGTGTGCTACAAACATCTACCTCAGTGTGACAGACATTCCTCTGAGATTAACTTACGAGACGGAAAATGTATCCACCTTGCCGTCGCCTCATTTCATACCTTGTCTACATGAGTAGACAGGTTGATGACATTTCCTGTTTTAAGCATACTAATCACTAGATGACTTTTGCCAGTTTGTTCAGGTTGACCCAAAAAACCCGCAGGAGTTTACAAATTACTGAATCATACGGATTGACTCTTGTCAGAAACGTGGTTTGAACCAGTGTCATTTTTACAGTATTTATCACCGGTTTGTGAAGCAGTAATTTCTTGCATAAAACGTCTTTGATGTTCAAGCGGCTGATCTGGTTAAGTTCACTGCAAAATATATAACAACAAAATAGCTATCTCCACCTACTCTTTTTTTTGTTATATTTGTGATATATTTATTAGGTTTTTAATACATTCGACCTTAACATTCACTGCCGATTGAACTCACCCACACTAGCAGCAGTTTTTGATCAAATTAGGCCAAATCCAATTTACTTCCATCATTTTATATGAGGTATTCAGCCTGTTTTTTTTTATTATGTGGTTGGCAAAATATCTGGAATATCCACCTATCATAACCTACTAGACTTCCTAAAAAGGACATGATTTGTTTATTTCCTTTGAGAGAATGAAAGATCTGTAGAGAAGACAACAAAACAAGGTCGTTGTGTTTACACCAAAGGTCTAAGGGATTTACGTGCATTTAATAACTGTGCATTAAGATGAAACTGGGGTTTGGAAATGCATTACAGCTGCTTCATAGCCACTCTGTGTGCAGCAGGATCGGTGTAGATCGTGGGTTTGAAACATTCAGTGGCAGGATGCTTGTATCACAGGCGATGGAAGCATTATTAGAGAAATGCAGGATAACTAAAGACACGTGTCAACCATATAAATGTTTTAAATGAACAAGAGCTGCTAATGGGTTTACCAGAAACAATGATTAGAGTGAGATGTCTTAATTCATCTCAGGAAGCTTGCCACAAAGAGAGAAGGCTGCGGTTGTTACTTGCAATTCAACAGTCTCGACTTCCCTTAATCAAAACTTGAATTTCAAGCTGACAGTCTGAAAGCACAGCGGGCAGTTAATGATAGATGGCTCCAACAGCAGCAGTTAATGGGACAATGCTTCTTTTATTGCATCACTGAGCATGATTGGTGCCAACTTGAAATCGTTTATAAAACCTTTAATTGAGCATAGACCTGAGCATAAAAAGGAACGACCTTCTGATAAGAGGCTGCTGGTTCACATGTGGAAAGATGAAGTATTTATCACACGCCCGTCCACACAAACCGATCTGATTGTGCCGCAAATATTTGTAGGCTGTAACGTCAGTGGAACACCATGACCTTGGTTCTCTGAAACATGCACTCATTATGTAGCTTTATCCTTTGGCTGTGTTATCTACGTTTGCCTGCCTGCTGGAAGGCATGAGAGGGGGGAGGAAGGGAAGAGAGGGAAAGCATTGTTTTTCTATGTTCAGTTCAGTTACACTCACAACACGAACACTAATCTTCAGCCGTCACATTTGATGCTGCATATCTCTCTCCTCTTCCTTTTCTTTTTGTTTTCATTTTCTACTTTTAATCCACAAAGATGCAGCATGTTGTTTATAATTGCAGCCTCTTTGTTATTTATTTTTTATTTGTGTGATCCCAGATGAGACTGACATGACCCACCCATACCCCACATCCTCTCCTCTCTTCTTCTCTGTACTCTGCCATCCCGTCCTCTCTCCTTAAGCCATGCCTCTCATCACACTCTAATCACATCCTCTAATTAACATGATAGGGATGCAGCCCATTATGCTAATGGTGTGGAGAGATGTATGTGTGTCAGGTTTGTGTGTGTAACAATAAAAGACAGAAAAGAGCAGGAAGCATGATCCTCATGCCAATTTGATAGTAGGAACAACAGTGTAACTCTGTGAATGATATTAATTTCCTCTGCTTTGGGTGAGCTAACACTGTTGCTTCATGGTGTGGCAGGATTTTAACACTGAATCCATCGAATCACTGATGGAGGTGAGGTGATTGCCAGGTCCACACATGGCTATGACTTAAATAGGCGCCACCAAGACCAGCTGTCAGGACAGAAATACATTAGCAAAACAGTGTGGTGAAATAGGAGAGATGAAGTGAGGTTAAAAAAGTGGACATGTTGGAGAAGGAAGAAGGGAAGGAGAAACTGGGTGAGCAGGGGGTCAAAATGTAGAAATTGTGGAAAAAGACAGAAAGTAAGGGGATTAAATGAAAGTGCCAACTTTTACATTTACGATACTTTATTCTGGCAAATCTCTTATCCTGAGAATGAGGGCACTTTCACACCTTTCTAACACTCGTGAAACGTTTTTGCTGTTAGGGACAGTAAAAGGAGTACAACAGTGGAAAGACTTTTTCTTTTGAGTTTTTATCTTGGTTGCATTGGGTTTGAGTGTCTATTCTCTTTTCAAGTTGTTATACTGTACGTGAGTAATCTCGTTCCATTTGTGCCTTTCTATTTATCCAGTTCTCAGTACATGTAGTTTTTGCGTATAAAGGCACAAAAGAATTGCTACTACAACAATATGTCTATATTGTACTCAAAATAGAATATGTAGTGAATAAGTGAATAAAACACAGCATGGTATGTACATGGATCCAATATGTCATGTTTAAAAAAAACATGTCTCTTAGTGTCTCCTACTAATGATAATAATAGTAACTTTACCTGACTTCCTCCTTTGCTATTTTCATTATTCATTACTAGAGGTGGTAGTAGACTTTGTTATGTGAATGTAATTGTACTTTGTTATTTTGAGGCACTTTCTGAAAAAAATAACAAAACAATATACCCTGTTGTCACCTAAAATAATTTTACCCACAACTGGCAGGTGAATGAATTTGGTGTGTGTGCGTGTGTCATCTCACATGTGCTGTCAGCAGGCTATTGATCAAAGCACAGCATAGTTTCCATCTTAGGGAAGCAAGTAGATGAGGCGACTGTGGACATGTGGAAAGTGTGTATGTGTGTGTTTGCATCTATTATAATTTAAATAATGGCCAAACACAGTTGTAGCTTTGATAAGTTCACCACTAACAGTATTTCATCACCTGGCCTTATATCACTCAAACAATGCGCATTTGCACTTCCTTGCCAAGTCACAAAGAGAGCAACCTTGTCCTCTGACTCTGGGGTTAAGCAACGTTTCAAAACTGTGAGCTCACACACGGGCGAGTGGAGATCCAGTCACGCACACTTTGTTTATCTATGTTTCTCCTTTCTCCTAAAAAGGCGAAAGTAGAGCGGGATGCAAGGCCTGGGATCAGGAGAGGGAGGGATGGGTCACAAGTCGTCAGGCGTCTGCCTGTGTTGTGGTCTGGTCAGTAATCTGCTCCTGTCAGGTCACAGCAGGGAGGGGGAGAGGATAGAGAGGAAGACAGAAATGAGGAGGTGAAGAAGTGAAGTTCACAGATATAAAGATGGAATGAGCTGTAGAGGAGGTTTGATTGGTGACTACAGCAACCCCTGATTCTCATACAAGAAACATTTCATGATACACGATGATAACACTGACACCTTGCCCTGCTAATGTCATCATATAATATCACCCCCTGCCCATTAGCTTTTTAAACACAGCCATTTG
This sequence comes from Ctenopoma multispine, assembly GCA_034779795.1. Taxonomy (NCBI): domain Eukaryota; kingdom Metazoa; phylum Chordata; class Actinopteri; order Anabantiformes; family Anabantidae; genus Ctenopoma; species Ctenopoma multispine. The sequence continues at coordinate 2,514,394 of JAUYWH010000016.1, forward strand.
AGTTATATTTTGTGAAAGATTAGAAAAACAGTAATGTCCTAGCTTAACCTGTGAGGTTGTGTTGGATGGGTTTGAGTTTCAACAGCTCACTGCTTATAAAAGTACTTTGTTTTAATGTGTTATGTAACGGTAATTGTAAAGTACTTCACTACTAAGAAGTAGAGCTGTGTATTGGCAAGAATCTGGCAATACAATATGTATCACGATACAGGCATTATGATTCAGTATATTATATTGCAATTCTGCAAGCAAGGCGACATATTGCGATTTTAAAACATCGAAAGTTATTATAGTATTAGTTTAAATACAACACAAAATGAAACAAAACCAAATATCTTTGCATTTAAACTGTTAATTAAAAACCGTTACAGTATTTTTGAGAATCAATCACAAAACGAAATATTAGGGCTGCAACAACACATCGAATAAATCGATTAAAATCGACCACTAAAAGCGTTGGCAACGAATTTTCTAATTGATTTGTTGAGTTGCGCGACGCGGAGTTATTTGATTTAAAAAAAATAAACTTTAGTTAAGCGCGTAGTGGAGTGAACACACTCGGTCTCTCTTGCGCACTGACAACATGACAAGTTAGCGTTAGCTCGTTAATAACAGTAGTAAAGCAGGTGTGGTATAGTTTAGGGCTGCAAGGATTAGAAAAAATGATCGAGACATTTTATCTAGAATTGAGGTTTACGTCATATAACTCGCGTTAAACAGCAATTTCCGTTTGTTTTTCACACGGACTGTTATAATTGACGCGCATTCAACAAAGATGGTTAAGCAGGACAACGGCAGTTCAGTGTTTACATTGTAAAACTGAGCTGGCGTACCACAAACATACAGACTTGACAACATTACTTATGTTTTTGCAGAAACATCAGCACGTTAACAAAGCGGAGCATCAACAAGGCGACGTAACATGACGTAACCCCAAAAGACACACACACCGGCGCTTCATCATAAACTATACAGCTGATTGTAAGCAAACTAAACCATCTACTTCTATGACTTCAGCGCATTTTCCTTGTTATGTTTCTAGCAATAAACAACATTTTTCTACAGCTAGGAGAATTCTGTATTCAGAATTGTTTCTGCGTTTGGAAACGTCGCGTAAAAGGATCCATATGAACATTTACACAGTGAAAAGTTCTGTGTATTTCTGGAAACGTTACGGGGGGGCCAGGGCGTTTTAAGACAGAAAGTGATGAACCTAGGTTTCACGCTGGGGAGACAGAACTGGGTTGGAAATTAATGTTTTTCTTGTTTGTTTTTTTTGTTGTTTTTTATTCAATTCATCGATTAATCGAAAAAAATAATCGACAGATTAATTGATTATTAAAATAATTGTTAGTTGCAGCCCTACAAAAGTAGTGTAGTACTTGAGCAAATGTGTACTGGTTACCTTTCCACCAAATAGAGGTTAATAGAGCTAACAATTAAACACAGAATGAGTTCTTCAAGCACTCTTGCCAAACGAGCAGAAGCTAATTCTTTGGTCTGTTTGTCTGGACAGCCAGACTCAGACTTGGCAGCAGCCTGTCTCTATAGAGATATGTGAAAAGTTGCTAACTAGGGTTCATCATTTATTTTCTGTCTGCATGGTCCCTGCCAACAATACACCATGTGGCTCTCAGTCTTGTGAAACCTTGGTGGAGAGGAGGGGGGGTTGAAACCTGAGACAGGCAGACAGGTAGAGACACACACAGAGGGATTCTTTATCCCCGGCCCATAGAAACAGTCGACGTTCCCCGATCAGAATGAGTTTATTATTGCAGATCACGAGGGTGAAGACATGATGTAAACATTTCGGGGTACGACACTTACTCCAACCATGCACCATATCAGTCTGGCATGCGTTCGTGTTTTCAGATCGCACCCCCACACACAAGCTCAGAAGACATCCCCCCTCTCCTTTCCTCTCATAAGCCTCCATCTGTCTGCCTGCCCCACTTTTCTTTTTCTTGATGAGCTCATGGTCTGGGGCATCAGACTGTAGTTTGGCATAGTGGCATCTACACATTGCAACACAGCTGGACAGCAGCAGATAGAGACTTGGACATTGGAAAGATTGAAAGGTGCACTAGTGAGAGGAAATATCTTAGAAATAAAAAAGAAGAAGCAAAGAAGAGAAAACGAGTAAGAGAGAAAAGACAAGTTGGTACAGCAGGGCAGAGACAACTCAAGAGAGGTCAGAGGTCCCACAACTTTCTTACACACTATTGCTGTTAGTGTTGTAAACCAAAGACTCTCTAAAGTCCCACTACAGAGGTATCGACCAACATGCCTTCTGCAGCAAGACTCCACAGATTCTCCCAGGATCAACAGAAGATCAGCCGTGCTCAAATCATCCTCAGGAGTGAGTAGTCAACCTGACAGGACTGTTGAGTTACCTTGTGAATCATGCTCTATCACCTTCTTCACGGCAAGTTTTGCCTGTTTTGTCTTTGATTTTAAATGACAAAGATGGAAGTGCACAGGTATAACTGATGATTTGATTTTTCTACTTAAAAATTATTAATTACTGCTTTTCTTTATTTATTATTGTATGTTTAATACGTCTGGTTTTTGGACACATTTTATAAACTACACAGTTAATCATAATTAAGAAGAATGCAGCCCATAGTATCAATAATGTATCAAGAGCAGGGGGACTGACACAGACGTCTCACAAAGAATAGATTTATAATCACTGTTTACTCTGTAAGATACAATTTTATAAATGTCATAGATTGACAGAATTAAAAGCACACAGTCTTTCAAAGAATATTAGTTTATGTACTTATTATATGACTATTCCATACAATGAGGTATACAGATTAGACATTGTAAAGAGAAAATGTGCATCATACAGCTAAAGTGAATACCACACTTTTGTTTTACCACTACTTCATTATAAGTAAGTAGTAATTGGTAAGTGAAAAATCCACGTGTTTCAGTGTGTATTTAATCACTGTTATGTCCCACTAGCTTCAAACACATTTTAGCCGGAAGCGAGGCCTCCGTGGAGACTGGCCCCAATTGGCTACAGAGAAATTCTGTCATTTCATTGGTTAAGCTGTGCTCTAGTTGTCATGTAGCAACAGTGTAGGAAGCCTGGAGGGAGGACTGACCACAGTTGCCATGGTCTCCTGATCTTTGAAAAAGAAGAACGAGCTTAATGTGATATGTGATCTACAGCACAAACATGTCTTTGTGTTACTTAACCTTGTGTGTGTATGTGCGTGTGTTTCTTTAGCACGTGTGCATGTTGCACACTATAATACATACACAAGATGAACAGAGCCACGCAAGGCTGGTTTCCCTCTTGATTATCTGTCAACCCAACCAATCAGAGCTTTGTAGTCAGCATTGTAAACGGCAAAAAATGTTCACAAACGGCTGTGTTTGTTAACAATGTCATTTCATTGTCAGAATATACATTTTTCAAAAACATAAACCCTTAGAGCGAGAGATCCCTTAGATTTATTAATTGTGGCAAGATACTAGAGCCCCTTTCAGACATGTACTCTTTTTCAAGGACACATATTTCTGTCACTTTGAACACAGCACATGTCTGAACTGCATAAATAAGAAAATGCACAGTCGGGCCTCTCAGTCCGTCTGTTTCCAACCATAGCCCTTTGAGGCCATGGCATCTGTGGTGTAGTAATGAAAGGGGAAACCAACAGCTCTGTTCATGTTCATTTCCAAAGTTGTCATTGGAGGAAACATTTGTTGTTGATGGAGGAAGATACAGAATGATGACATTACAAGGGAAACACACTGACAGACAGGCTTTCAACAAATGTAGTGCTACCCTTGGTTGGAAATTCAGAACCCAGTTGACTGTGCACATCAATTATTTTATTGCGCTGAAAAATGCTGATCTAAAATCATTTGTATTTATGGCAAATATTGTACCATCACACTTGGATGATCAAGCCAACAGTGTTAGGTATTCCAAGCCTGAAAAGGGCTAAAGATACAAGATAATGTGAAAATGACTGAAATAAACAAATTCTAACTCAAATAAAATGTTCCCTACATTGTGTAGCAATGAAAAAATTTTCCTTAATGCTGCTCTTTTGTTCGGAGCGAATTGTTGGTAAGATCATTATCCCTGCTGAGACATTTACCTAAACCTCAAACCTCTACAACTTTTTCCAAAACTCAAGTGGAAGTAAACAAAACACTAAAAGCAAACAGCCAAGACCCAAGCTATAATTTTGGCCATCTTCATATTTTGGCTGAGACGAATAAAACATTCACTGAACACCACAAGACTTGAGTCATGTAAATGTGTTTCCATCCTTTAGCCTCTGGCTAATAACCCGTCACATTTTCAGTTTCTGCAGCTTGTCATTGCTTTCTCACGAGTTGGTTGTCCTTTCATCTTCCAGTGGCCAAATGTACTGGTTTCTGGCTCCAAGCTAATTAGTGTTATATATTAAGTAACACAGAAACAAGGTAAAATCCTAGGGTTTAAAGTTTTCTGTGTGGATAGTTTATTGAAGTCGTATCAAAACCAGCAGTTTATAATCAGTGCATTTTATGCCACTGACCATAATTGCATATTTCTCGAGTTCTCTAAAAGCTTAAGGCAGGCAGGCATCATTAATGTAACTGACAACTAAAATATCTCTATAAAGTATTCTTTAGCTGTGATGATGAATTATATACTAGTTTCACTCTCCTTGCTCTCAGTTTAAAATGATCTGCTGCTGTCTCTTTTAATTTAGCACTGCCAAAATGAGCCTTTTCACAACTTATTGAGCTTGTGAAGTTGTGAATGATCTTAGACTCGTTGCAGCGGAGAAGCTGATGAGGCAGATATGTGCTCCACTACCCCATCCTCTGCCTCATTTCCGCATCAGTTCATCATGCTTTTTTGCTTTTTTCTTTACCGATTATTCAAGTTTTCATAATGAAAAATGTGTGCGGGGAGAAAAAGATGTAATGCTGTGATAAACTACATCTGTTTGCAGTGACTCTTTACCTTTGTTGCCTTCTGGTTCTGTAGCTCACAAACTCGAGTTCAAAGGATTTTTTTTGTTGCCATTAGCCTGGTGAGCTGATGATGAGTCATGCAGGAATATATAATTCATAGCAGTATTGCTTTTGAGTGTCTAAAAGATGCTTACGGATAAACTCTAGGTAGCAGCTCAACAGGAATATCCCAGCAAGCCTTTTCACAGCCTTTCTCTCAAAATGTCAACTATGATTCACTTATGACGAGGAAGAATATAATATATACTGTTCAGACCAAACAACTGTTACAGTTTTGTTGTTTTTTTATGTCAGTCTTATACTTCTGACGGAACATGCAATTTGAAACTGATGAAGTAATGGTTACTACACTAAGGTGTCAGTCGAGGTTTTACCTTTTTTAAGTTGGTTTAAGAACTCTACACATCTAGTGTAACTCATTGGCGGAAAATGATGGCCTAGCCATGGCCAGTCATCTCGTCATGTGTGTGCTTAAGTGTAAATGCACCAAGATTCACAGGTCATGCATCTTTCCAAAGCTTCCCATCACTGGCATATATTGCTCTTAAAATGTCAATATCATCCGCTGGATTTATTATTGGGACAGTATATTGTTCAACTAAAGTAGATTTTGTGACAGGATTATCTACAACCATGTGAGTTTAAGCATTAGAGTCATTTCAGTCCATGTCATACAGTGACTGAAGAGGCTCAGAATACAAATTACCACACAAGACATGTAAAGAAATCTCTGACTATAACACTGCAGTCTTATATGAGGGATCTAGTTTGGTCCAGATTCTTTTTAGCCAGTTTTTGTTTGTCCATGATGGAGAACACATCAAGTCTCTACCCCCAGTCTCCCAGTGTTAACTTAACCCTTTAAAGCCATTTAATAGGACACCCAGTCTGTTGCGAGGCAGATCTTAAACTATAATAAGTAAATATTTGCAGGTTGTGTCACCGTTGTCATATGATCCCCACGTCTGACACTAGTTTTGGGATCATCCACACAGTGTCACCCAGATATTTTGACAGGGCACAGGGTTGGAATTACATGCCCGGTAGTCATCCATAGGGGGTGATAGACATGTGGAGCTGGGCGAGGACACATAGGTGTAGATGTCGGTATCCCACTGACCTTCCAGACATCCTGACTCCCATGAGCCCCAAAATAAACATGTAGGAGAGTGAAGGAGATAAAGATATTCACAGAAACAGGTGGAGTCAGTGCAAGTCAAACTAGATCCTCGGTGAATCGGTCTCTTAAAAATCTCTCTGTACTAATATCCAGTGCTAATTAACAATTTAATTATTGTTCTTTAAGACAAAGACATGATTGAATGCCCTTAACACTAGATGAAGACTACATTTTCATTTTGTTAACCTGGCTTTTTTAAAACCCTGCTGCACATGTGATAAGCGACTGAACATGTTTTTGATAACGTGTCATTAGGCTAATTTACTTAATCTTCCTGGAACTTTAGACTGCTGTGAAATGCATGGAAAAGACTCTTACTCCAAAAGAATATCCCCTGACTTTTCTAACCAGAAAGCTTCTGGTGGCGAGGTTTGTGTCCCTAAACACTACTCATTAAGAGCTGGAAAGCCTTCGAGCCCATACATAGTTTGTCTTAAAGTAACAAAGTAATTGACAAGCTTTTGATTATGAACCATCTCAGAAGAACATTAGTTTTAAAAGGCCAAAGAAATGCCAGAGTGATGCATTAAGGACTGGGAGTCAACATTTTACAGCTGCAGTTTATCACATCTCTGCCAATATTTAGGAAGCCTCTAGAATAATTTGGAGGTGCCAGCAGATTTTGTTCAGACAGTTTTAGGAGATCATAATAACATTGAGCTAATTAAAAGATTCAAGTTTAGCTTAACATTTTTTGACTGACTTTGTTTCACAAGAAAGAAGAAATGGCATCTCTTTTTTTAGCATCTCAAATTGCAGCCATGCAGAAGTAATTATGTAGTTATTTATGCTATGATTTGATAGCACAAATATATAGGTGGTATTACAAAGTAAATGTTGGTTAATTTATGTCCCTCATCCACCAAGGACTCGTGTTAACAATTAATGAAGCTGGAAAGAGAATTGGACAGTGGAAGGGAAGGACTCCCATGTTTTCCAGACGTGGTCAGTAGACAATGGCTTGCCCATTGTTTACCTGCTCATTATGAGAATGTAGCTATGTATTGATTCTTGCATATACAGTATATCTATGCTAATTAGCTATCTGAGCTACAGTATGCATCTTATTTTCCTGCTCAGCCTGGGATATATACTGTAGCTACTGTATAGTTTGCTGTTATTTTTTTAACCAGCGGCAGATCTTGGAGGATGACCTCATGAGATACCTATGCTTCTGTATAGTATGTATGTTTTGTTTTTTTCAAAAATGTGGTAATCCTGCTGTCTGACCCTTTGACAGGTGGCCAAAAATTACCTACATGTGGACATTAGTTTGAATGTCAGGTTGACTTTAAAGAGTGAATAATTTCCTTTACATTTTTCCACAGGAGGGAGTGTGTGACTCCATCTCCAGCAACATAGTGTTTGACTGCAGATTATTTATAACCCCTAACTGTCTGTCCTACAGTTTGTTTGTCTCTAAGAGGATGATGGATAGATAAGTGAGCAAATGCTCATCGTACACATGCGTGCACAGAGCACCTTGACCTGTTGGCAGTTGACAGGGTCAGCTACTCAATTATACTTACATAGATGAATGGCAGGTTTGATGACAGGTTGTTTCTCTACTGGTAAAATGGATTAGTGGGAAGGAGAATGACCCTGACCTTTATCCTTTCACTCATTTTATTCACACAGTCAAAAAATGTATATGTTATAATGAAAAAGAATAATATGAAATTTAAACTTTAAATTGCAGCGTATTGTATTAGTATCTACTAGCATTTACAGAGATCAGGATGACTATGGAGGAGTTGGTACAAGAGTTGGTACAAGTGACTCCCTGTTCCTTCTGGCCACATGTTGAGATGTTCCTGGACAAGACACAAATACCCCATAATGGCATCATCATATATTGACCTCTCCAGTTTCCTCACGTGCATCAATAAAGTCCATCATTAAATTCCTAAAATACTTTTTTATATGTTATTATGATGAGTGACTTTTTCATGGGTGGCACGGTGATCCACAGGATAAAATCCACTAGTCAGCCGGTTACCTTTATGTGCGGAGTTTGCATGTTCTCCCCATGTATCCATGTATTTGAGATTGTTTATCAAAAGGTGTATATCAATGGGCAATGCCAAAAGCAGTGCTAGTAAGAACCCACCTCTCTCTTTAACTTCACACAGAGGAGAGAGATACCAGGATAAAAATTGTGAAGAGGTTGAGGTATACAGTGCAGCCTATGCAAGGTTCTTTTCTGACTTTCTGTTAATCTGTTGCGCAAAAATATTTTGCAGCTAGAGTCTGACTTATAGGCAAACAAACAAATGTTTAGAAGGTATACGTTCGAATGATAATACTTCATCTGTCTTAAACAAATCATTGATGATCTTAATGCCTTAGTCATGCAATTGAAAATCTTCTTACCCATTCAAGGGGGGAAGGCTAGGTATAGTATAGGCTTGAATAGATTATTTACATCAGTCCCTAGATATCTAAACACAGCCATCTGCAATATTTTTATTTCTAATATGAAGTCTTGACCTTTACTTGACTGATCCCTTCTGATTCTGTCTAGACTTGGATTACGTCTTAGATTCAGCCTGAGCAACCTTGACTACAGCCCTAATACGAAGGTCTTCAAACTATAGTGTACAGTTGATCATCAGCAGCCTTATGATGATACATGATGTAGAATGATGGGTCAAGATGGCAGTTTTATAACTTTTAAGATAAAATGAATAATTATAATACAAATTAATAATATAGTCCAAATACTTTCTGACGCCACTTTGACATGTGCTTAGGAGAAGTGAAGTGAAAAGAGGTAAAATCTGCCGAACACACTGGTGGCACATAATAAATCCTAACGTCTGAACAAATAAAATCCAAACCGTCATAGCTAGAAATACCTCCTTTTTTCCATTTTAGCACTAGTTCCTGGGATCTCAATGAATAATTTAGTTAAGACATTATGAGGAACATTAGACTTTTTACCTGGTTTCTCACCACCATATTCCTACACACATATACTGGTAATGATATTGAGCGCAGCACTGTGTCCTTCACTGTGTCCAGTGTATGAATAATAGATTGGATCCAGGAAGTACAAAGTTGCCGAGCAGCCCATCAGGTAGAGTCCTACCACATCCTGCACACTGCGCTCCCCCTCCCACTATTTCAATATCTTTCTCTGCCTTTTGTCAATTTGTTTTCCTCCCTCTTTTTTTAAAATCTCCATCGGGATTTCATTCTTCCGCAATCTGCAGCTCTCTCTCTCCATCTTATGTTCATCTCTTCCTCCCTCCCACTCTCTATCCCTCTCTCTCCTCTCCCTTTGTTTCGATCAATTATACTTTACCGGAGAGCCGGCACAAAGAACAACCACACCCGGTATTTCATCGTCATCTTTAAAGGTGTACCATCAGGATATTAAAGCGTCAGTGGATAAAGAAGTGAGCTGGGTACTGCAGCAGAAGAAGGCTCGATGTTTTGTTATTAAAAACTGTTCTTTTAATATCTTTACTCGGTGGAATTTCAGTTCATAAGGGTCTCTGGGAGATTATGTATGATGCAGAGCTAAAGCACAGGAAATTGGAAGAAGAAGAAGCTCCAGAGCCTGAACAATGGTTTTGTATGTGACCTCCCAGGATTGTTCTGAGGGAGCTGGGTTTGAGGGAAAAGCTGGCAGCAGGGTGCTGGTCACACTGAGGCCTGGCAGAGGGTCAGACATGGCCCCACATGGACTGTGGCGCTATGTTTGCTGTCACAGGAGGCCTGTTCTGAAGCTGCCTTCATGTAGGTATTCAGGAGAGATGGGAGCATTTGTGGCTGCTTTGCTGTTTGTATGTATGTTTAAAGAAAAATGCTGTGCACTTTTAAGTTGTTGTAGATATTAGTTTTAAGGTTATCTGCATTGTCTTTTCATTTTTTTTCTCTCCTTAGTCCTATAAACTACTTGTACTTTTGTTGAGGAGATGAGTTATTGTGAACACTCTTTTTTTTTCCTGAGGTGCATTTTAGTACCTGATACTGATCTCATGGTGATCTCATGTAGTTGAGTCCTGTTTTTCTTTTTCTAATTTTGTCTCTAAATAGCAGACTGCCTCTCTTCAGCTTTACTTTGTGCTCTGTCTCTGTCCTTTTTTTTCCCACCAGTGTGGCAGATAGTGTTTTTGGAAGTGGGCCAAGCCTTAAGGCCATTTCATGTTTTCTGCATCCGGACAGCAACAAGAGTCCATTGTGACATGTGTGACATCAACATGTAGCACAAAGGTCCAGACTGTCGGCACTGTAAACACTGACTGTGCATGCACCAGATCTAAACTCGTCCTGATGGCAAAAAGTTATTGATTTGTTAAAACATATTGTAATATTTCCCAAAAATTATGTTCAGTGGCAGCTGGACTTGTTTTAAGTTCTTGAAGAGATTTCACCTTTCATCCAAGAAGCCTGATGAACTGATTACTAGTCATTTTTCTGGACATCCCATCCCATCCAAAGTGTGTATAATTTTCTGAAAATCCCTCTTTGCCAACAGTGTACATGTACACCATGACACTCTTGGCTAGTAGCATGCTATGGTGTGTATGTGCGTGTGTCCACTTTCATCTGAGTGAAGTGTCAAGTGTCCGTTTTGAAGGCAGTGTTTTGAGAAGCATTTCAGAGTCTGTGGTTCTAACGCAAGTATGAAAATTTCTGCAATACAATTCTTTGTTGTGAAAGTTAAGTAGACATAGTAATAAAAAGCTTGGTCTAACAAGAAAAACGGGTTTAATTGAATGCCAGGACCCTGGTCGTATCTTAAGTCTTCCTTCCTGAACAGCTTTTAGGCTATGTGGTCCTACAAGGCTGCCTGTGCTCTGTCATTAGCAACTACGCTCTATTAAAGCAGACAGTAACACAATTACACCCACAGGCAGCGGAAGATTGAGATGAGAGACCACGTCAGCAATTACACTCACCGATACCGACTCCCCTTGGAGCTTTTCAGTTCAGCCCATACAAAAAGGAAACCATCAGGATGGCATTAAAATGAGATGTGTATAATCGTGGCAGGCGAAGAGCAAGATGTAGAAATAGTGTTATATTCGTCTCTTGAAGAGGTGACCATTGATATTAAAAAGTGGAGGCTTTGGGTGTGGTGTCTGGAATAATACACAGGACTTCTTCAGAGAGCTTATTAAAGCAGCATTGATTCACAACTTCCCCACTGAATGTTTGCTGAGATAAAAAAAAGAAACTTGAAAGAAGAAACACAAGTCACAGTTCTAAGTTAAATTATCACAAAACTCAAGTGAATAAACTGAAATGGTGACTGTGGGCCCTGCACTGACTCATCAGGCACTAGAGTTGTTTCCAATAAATCTTCTTGCTCAGGGCTCAGTCATTATTACCTAAGGTCACAGTCAGTGCACACTGGGCTTCTTTATTGTTTTGTGACTTCTTCTTCTTGTTTCCCTCTGAGATTAGTCTCTTCATAACTTATTTTGTCTTATTTTTTTTAATTTCTGCTGCCATACTCGGCATAAATGGGTTAGGTGATTTCAGGGTTTTTACCAGGAAGAAAACCTGTTTTCTTATTTCACATTTGCTGGTGGCTGTTCTTTATGTTTAGTTTTTTCATGGTTTAAAAGACCTAAATACAGTTAAAAAAAAAAGATTATTGTTTTGACTCAAACATGATTATGATTGATTCTGACATTTACTGGAGCATTATTCTCACTTTGGAGGTTGTGCATCTGCTGCTGCGCCACCAAGACACATATGAGCACTATGTGAATGAAGTGTAGCAGGTCAACATGTGTGTAGACCCAATGAGTACTTGATTGGATTTTATGGCCCACTTAGTGTTATTGGCGTATATGTTTGGAGCTTATTTGAAACATGTGAGTACAATGCAACATCTGTCCTACTGAACTCCACCACAAGTCACTACCAACCAGGTTTTTTCTTTCTTGACTTTAGGAAGGGTTTTGAATACTGCTGCAAATGCTTTTACATGTACCTGAGACTTACGTACATTCAGTTTCCACACTAGGCTATACGTCCGACTGCAACAGTGTTTTTGGCTGAAACTGTGACTGTCCAGCTGCACATACCTATTCTGTTTAAAAATTGTGTAATCATCAGTGTCTAACAGGAGCTGTGTGTTGTTCCCTACAGGCCCCACATTGCCCAGACAGGGCCCCCAGGTTCAAAATGGCCCCACACCAGAAGAGATGGACCTGCAGAGAAGGTAAGGTTCATACAACAGAAGAGTTCCAACAGTCAGGCCAAAATCATTGTAGCTCCAAGAGGGTGATTATTTATCTATTGAGAAAAGCAAGATGTGACTTTGCAAACAAATTCTATGTATTAGAAGTCATTGATTGATTCTTATAAATAGTATTTATATCAATTAGAAAATAAATGATTAATAGTATTGTATAGCTTAGGGTGAGTTATATACAGTGCTGAAAGTAAACCATGAATCAGCCAAGAAATACATTTTAATTTGTTGATTTGTTAGATGGTAGGAAGATATCAAGCTGTAAAACACAGCGTAAGATACTGTAATAATTGATGTCATAATCCTGCCTTATTTAATTTTGGTAAATTAGAACAATTGTGTTGCATACACCTAACTCAGCTGTACTGCTGCTACTAGCTCCCTAGAACATCATTCTAAATCCACTCTGCACAAACTGTAGCACATTCAAATAGAAATAGTATGTTTACCTTTTGAGATAGGGTGGTTTGTTTCTTCTCCATCTCTCCCTCTCTCTCTGACTTTTCTGTCCTTTTTAATTAACTTAAAATAATGAAGCCACTTATCAGTGTTGTACATGGTCTGAAACATGCACTCAGACAAAACTTTGTGCACTCACAGTTGTTTTCTCTCCCCATACAAGGCCAGTCTTTCCCTCAGGTAATCTGGAATCTGGAATAGCTAGAAAACACACACACACAAAGCTGTATTAATGGAGGCCAGCTGTTGGCCAAGGTTGAGAAGCTGTTCTCCAGAAAAGGATTTAAAGAGTAGTAGAGTATGTAGCTATCTCTCTAATATTTTTAGTATAAATATGCTGCAAATGTATCAGATATCTCAATGTGGAGAGGTGCTATCAAAGACTTCTGTGAGCCAGACTCATTGAATAGGCTGGCAGCAGAGCAGAGATATTCCCTTTCAAACGTTTTCAAGCATGGATCACCTGTCTAACTAATCAGAAATGGCCAAAATCAGGCACGGTAGATCAAGGCTGTCAATATCGTGTTCCTTTTTCTTTTTTTAAACTACAGAGTAGTAGTTTCCAGTGTCATGGTGGCACTAAGATCATAGCTTGATTTTCAGAATGTGGGTGTTTAATCAGAGTGAACTGCTTACGGTTTACAGACACTTTATATATACATGCTGGAATGAACACACACTGCAGTGGTGCACGTACATTCAGCCTGGAATCTCTTTCCAATCATGTTGCTTCACAGTGACAGCTGTAGAGCCAGACAAAAGCATGGCGTGAGCATTTTGAGCAGAAGGGCAGAGACTAGGGGGATATCTTAAGATGGTCAGAACATTTGTGTAACCCATATACAAACAGATGACAAATGAATAAAGCAACATGATCACACACAAGCCTGCAGGAACATAAGGAATGCAGATGCTACCATACATACATAGTAGGAGGTCTCTGTTTATCCCTTCAGACGAATTTTACAGACTTCAAGCTGTTCTGAAGGCTCGTGACAACACCTTATTAAGGTACTCAGTAATTTGTCTTCTTTTATTTTATTTCTCATTTGTACATAAAGGCATAACTCTTGCAATAAAAGTCTGTAATTGCTCTCATCTTAACTTTCTATTTAACACAAACCCAGATTATCCACATAAAAGAAAAACCTAAACAATAAAAAAAAACAACCCTGCAGCAAATGCCGCCCTAATAATGTTCCTCTGAATGTCCTGCTTGTTTAAAACCACTCTAGACCTTCAGTAGTTTACTCAATAGTGGGCAGAAAATTGCATTACCACTAACTGATTAAGGGAATTTTATTATTACAGGCTTGCATGTGTGTTACAATACTGTGTATTAACAGTGGCACTAAATTTCTGTTTGATTAGACTGAACACTGGACTGGCTGAAGCTGTGGATTCATGCTTTTGCCTGGTCAGCAAACTTGCTGGAGAAGCAGTTTCATCTGAATGCTGTTGTCTCCTCAGGGGTCCAGAGGATACATGTACTTACAGTATTATGGATAAAGTATAGCTCCAATCTTTTTCTCTCTTGTCTTTCTTTTTCAGTTTCTTTTTCTGTCCTTCAGTGTTCTTTCACCCTTTTTCATTTCTGCCTTTGAATTACTTGTGTTTTTCTTCTCACCTCACTTCCCCTGTCTCAGCTTCCTCTTTCCCCTCTCAGTTCCGGTCATGCTCCATATTTAGCTGCTGATGACAGGACAGTGAGTGGATCAGTGACTGAGGTCATCTGCTGATACAGAGACTAATATCAGCCCATTGGCAGAGTGAGCGAAGGGTGCGTTAGAGCAGAGTGAGAATCGAGTGAAAGAAGAGATTAGGGTGAAGGAGGAGTGAGGAGAGGGTAAAAATGAATCTCACAGTAAATCTTCTGCTTCTTTAAATGGAAAGCTAACATGCTGCAAGCTTTGGAAGATATTGAAGTCTTGTTGGGCCATTTCTACATAATTGTTTAGCTTTATCTTAAGTTGACATGTGACATAAGATTCAATAGTGTCCGTGTTCTCTTCTGTAGCATCCGCTTCGCAGTCGTGGTGTCACTCTTCCTTCAGACACTTCAGAAGCCAGGTTGTTAGCCTGTATCCCAAAGCCGACTAGCTCAACTGGCATCAAGCACGGACACCTTTCACTTGGCACTAGTTTGTCAGGGATTTTTACTCCTACGTCTGACTTTCCTGTGGCTTTGCTTACAAGTTAACATTTGCCACTTTACTCTAACAGACACAGCTGACAACCTGCCTGTCATTGTGGCATTCAAGCAGTCACCTGTGCTCAAAATCTTTTGAGCTCTGCACCCTTTGGACTGGAATGTGCTCAACCCACAACTGATAACTAAATTATGCTAGAAAAAGATGAGTCAAAAGATATTGATATCTTTTGACTTTCAGCTCAAACTCAAATGTGTTGCCATGTTTTCCACTCAGTTACAGAGATGTTTCCATCAGGAATGCATGTAACGCTGAGACATGGAGGAAGAGAAGAAACAAATGAGCATAAACAGGAAAGAACATGTTCCTCCTCCTTTCCTCTTTCCTTTGTGTTATTAAAGAAGATCCTCTAACCAGTGAAGAGACCACCTCATTCCTTAGTGACCACACATGTTCAGTCATACACATTCCAGACTCATTAGTGTGTTCTACTCTTGCTCACTTGTGGGTCTCCGCTCCATGTGAGGAGTAAACACTGAGAACATTCATCTATGGAAACTGGAAAATGTCTCTATAATAGGATTTTCCACGGGCTTACGTGACAGCAGGAAGCTAGGGTGCACATCTCCCTTTTCTTTCTCTGTCTAACCTCCACTTCCTTCTACGAAGACCTCCTTCTATTCTTCTCTCCTCCTTTTCAACAAACACATACACGGATGAGTAAGCGTTAGAGCACCCCAGCCACGCAGCTTCAGGGATGATTGGCGGATTGATGGAAATATTCATTCGCATGTGTGAGTTGATTCATGGATGGCTGAGGGAAAGAGAGCGGATGAACCACCTGTTCAGAAATGCAGGGTGCTACCTTCAGATTAAAAAGACATGAGCTGGAAATAATAGGCTGTGGTATAAATAGCTGTGCGGCGCGTGGGAGCATGGGAGTGTGTGTCAGAGAGAGAGAGGGAGGGAGAAAGGAAAATGTGTTGCATCGTCTTGAATGAAAGTGAGCATGGAGAAATGGAAGAGGGGGAAGGTATGTGAAGAAGCATGTGGAGATTTCTGTTGGTGTTTCTCTGCTGGTATTTTACAGACACAGGATGAAAACACCAGCAGCTACTGATGGCAATGTGAACATATGTTGACATCCTCATTTGTCAAGTAACTGTCATAACTTTAGATATGAACCCACAAACATATACCCACTCGCATCTAAAACCAATGTGTTAGCTTGTCTTTGATAGCAAGGTTGTGGTTGATAGAGAAACACAACATATGGATAATGTGCATATCCTGTATGTTGTGTACTTGGACTTGATCCTGACTTTTTCACATCCCTTTATGTGCTTTGAGAAGAAGCCAAAGAATCCTGCTCATATTTAGTCACATGTTGTCATTGCTCATGTGTTGGAAGCAGGAAAAATTGGCAAGATGAATTGACACGGGCTAACTTGTGATAGCTTAGAAGACTGTCTCAGAGTATCAGGTCTTGAGAGATGTTCCTTGTATACAGTGATCAGTACCTAGAAAAAGTGGTCCAGTGACAGGGTCATAGAAGCTGAAGACTGATGCGTGAAGGATAACCTATCTGGTCCACTCAGAAGAGCCACTGTAGCACAGACCGATGGGAAAAAAAAAAAAGAAAAGGTAATGCTGGCTATGACCAACAAATGTCAGCACACAGTGCATCACACTTTGCTGCAAAGGGGGCTGTGTAGTCAGCATGCCCATGCTGACCCCTGTCACTGTGAGAAAGCGCCTACAATGAAAAATGAGGTGGACCATGGAGCAATGGAAGAACGTGACCTGGTCTGATGAGTCACATTTTATTTACATCATGTGAACAGTAGAGTGTGTGTTCATCATTTACCTGGGGAAGAGATGTTACCAGGATGCACTGGGATGTTAAAAAAGCAAGTCAGATCCATCAAGGCCCCAACTCCTAACCCACAGGACTGCTGATGTCTTGGACCAGGTACCAGAGGTCAGAGAGCTTGTGTTGTTTATTGTGTTTTGGAGATACATTTAATTTTTGCCCACTTACCTTTTTCCATTGATCTAATAAAACATAGTGCTGACCAAGCAAGCAGGCCGATTTTGGACGGAGTACAGAGTGACTTTTTTAAAAGGGCGAGAGTGTTGCCCTATGTCCAGCTCCAATTTCACTCTGATGCTCAGACCACAATTCAACAATTAAATTCAACAATAAAGGATCCCAAATCCTCCCTGATTCTCTCTGACTCTTGAACTCAAAGTATTTTATTGCAAAGAGGAACATGTGTGCGGATGCATGTACAGTATGTGCATACTGCCCACACTCCCTTAGCAACAGTTTCCTTGGCAACTCTTGACAGGAGGCAAGTGAGATGCCAGTTTAACTGTGCAGGAGGCTGTGATGTTTCCCAGCAAAGCAGAGGGAGACGTGGAAAGACGAAAAACGTGCTTCAGTGTAAAAGTTGGTTCATGTTACTCAAACTTATGAAACGGTACTCATTAGTTCATAGAGTGCAGACTGTTCTGTATTTATACACTTTTCTTTGTTGTTCTTCAGAATCTTTATAGTGGAGCTCATGCTGGTCATCACTGATACAACACCCCAAAACTAAAATTTGACTTGTTCAGTTGGTTTTGAAACTTTTTCAGTTATCTGGCAAACAATAAGTGTTTTCATTTTTACAATAAAACAAAACTATGTTCAACTATACTATATAATAAGATCTAAATATGGTAGGTAAGCTTGAATGTGGTGGAATCAGGGAGTAATAATATGCAGGAGACAAGGTCATGGTTGTGTTGTGGTAGATGAGGCCGTGGATTACGGACCCTTACACCTCTAGCATTTAAAAAAACATACAATATCCTCATTATATCAATAGGAAATGTAAAAACATATTTGCAATGAGTTTACTTGTATAGAGAATACGTTTTTCCCAGGCGGAGTTATCTGATTGTGTCTGTGGTTCATTTGAGCAGTGAAGATCTCGTGTATTTGCCATTATTCATGAAAGTGAGTTGTTACTACTTAAATGTTGGCAATGAAAGAAGCTGCTCTCACTGAACAGGAATGTGTGTGCTGAGAAGGCGAGCATTACTATTGTATGACATCCAGTGAAAAGCTGCGCTGTGTTATAAACTAATCAAGGTGTCCCTCTGATAATTAAAACGATAGTGTCCTTATTGTCCCTAAGTGTGACTCTGTACACTTAGTCATAGGGGCACATAATATACCAACACAAAGACAACATGCACAAGACAAATTAATCTGTCGTTGTTAGTTTAGGTTTCTCTGTTGAAATGTGCTCCTACAGCAAAAGTCCCTCTGGAAAGAGATGACAGAGAAGCTTAGATGTTAAGCAGAATGAAAGGTGACAGGTTGGCAGTGTGTCCTGTTAAAATGCTCCAGTACAGGATGGTGAAGTGCAACTGCTAAATTGTTCTAGGGGGCTCTACAGCAGTGCCTCAGCTCTAGTAAACCAGTACCACTGGTCCTCCACAGTAACTCAAAGTGTTATCTTCCTGTCTTCATTAATCTTGCATGCATTCTAACACGTGTAACACACCAGTACAGATCTAAGTTCCTATACATACACAACATAAATTTTACGCATCAATACCTGAAATATCACATCTAGTATGTTAGTTTCCCACATTGCATGAGTTGAATCCGGACTCTAATACTACAGCCCTGGTTAAAGAAGCATATGTATAACGTTCAAGTGTATCTTGTTTCCTTTAATTATGTAAAAGCTTTTAGTGTTCCCTGGACCACAGTGGACTCCATAATTGTGAAATGGAAGAAGATTAGAACCAAACTGTGTAACCGGGCAACAACCCAAAGTTCAATCTAACAGAGCTTCAGAAGTCCTCTGCAGAGAAGGCAGAATTAGCCGAAAGGATGGCCACCTCAGTAACACTCCATTAGTCAGGCTTTTATGGTAGAGTGGCTAAACAGAGACAGTTATTAGTAAAAGTTATATGAGATCCTACTTAGTTTGCCAAACTGTATGTGAAAGACTGAGAGCCTGAGAAAAACGTCCTCTGGTCTGATGAGACAGAAACTTTATTCTTTGGGCCAAACGCCAAGCACTGTTCCTGGCAAACACCAGGCACTGCTCATCATCTGGCTGATAGTTTGCGTTAACCAACCCACCAACTTACAAACCTGAAACAGAAAAGTAGTGTGTTATCTGCCACATTGCTGGTATACAAACTGTTGCAGCTGTACCACTTACAGCCAATGAGCATGTGTCTGCTGTGTGTTGGCATTTATCTATTCTAACAAAGTAAAGTGCAGCATACATTACGAATGCAGAACTCCTTCAAACCTGTCTGATTAGACTGATGTTACTACTATCACACTATTACATCATGAGAAACACTGTATTTAATCATGAAAATGGTCTTCTGCTGTTACACTTCAGAGCATCCCACTGAGATTCATTTGCTATCGTAGAGAGCATCATCATAAAAAATGAGAGTTCCCTGAAGAGGCTGTAAAATCCTCAGAGACATGGCCCTGCCACACTTAGACCGGCCATGAATCCGGGTTACCTCTCTGATTCTCTAATTACATCAGTGGAGAGCTGAGACTCCGTGAGAACTGGGGCAGTGTGTGTGTCTGTGTGTCTGTGTGTGTGTGTCTGTGTGTGTGTGTGTGTGTGTGTGTGTCTGTGTGTGTGTGTGTGTGTGTGTGTGTGTACGTACAGCTGTCCATGGAGAGACCAGTATACAGAAGGCACAGGAGCACATGGGTAGAGAGAGAAACCCCTTGGATCTAAATGGAGATAAATATTCTGCTTCTTGAGGTGAAAGACATCTAGATAGAGAAGCCCCAGTGTCAGCATGTTGCGTTATGGTGTACATAACTCAATTTAAATTCCCATTATTTTCCATTTCACTGCATTATTGACAGATTTGACCACCAGTAGTACATTTAGAGAGAGGCTCTCATAAGTTAGAAACTAGCCCCTATAATTTGGAGATACAGTTAACGCATAGTCATTTGCCTCCAGATTCCAAGACTGCTTGGCTAACATGTCAACCCCAATGATGTTGGGGGAAGGTGGAACATTTTTCAGAAACATTTTTATTGATATGTTTGTTGATCTGTATGTATAATCAACAAGATAAATGTTATTGATTGATTCATTAAAACAACTCTTTTGCTGTCTTGCAATGCCCCTGTGGGTGTTTTTTTTTATGCTGGCACTGCCAATTTGGCATCATTAAATGGAAACTTACGAGAGAATCGCTGAACATAAATCTGCTACTAAAGTTGGCAGTGAGCAATATTCTAAGGCCAGACATTACAAAACGACACATGGCAGCAACCCTGCGTCTCTAAAGCAGTGGGTATTGAGGTCGTCCCTGAGTCATTTAGAGGGGAGACAGTTTTAAGAAATGTCCTCAGAGGGAGACATTTTGGATTTCAGCATTTAAAGTGACAACGAGGCTTAAGTGTCTGTATTTCATTATGTAACACCCTGATGAAGGCTTCTAGCTGAAACACACTGATGTCAGCCATGCAATATTAAATGATTTTTATCATGATACCTGAAGACTCAGAGGGTATTTTGTGTGCATATTACTACAGTTTTTTTCCATTAATGAAAAATGCTCAGTGAAGTTTGGCAAAGTAAAACTGTCCAAAGTTATTAAGGTAAGTTAGATTATGAGGTCTGATACAATAATAAACAAACAATGCTAATAGTCTGACTAGTGTAGTTTTCAGTTAGCACTAGATCGCAAGGCTTGGTAACAGATTTTGGTGGATATGTCTGTTTTTCCATAAAAATATTTACCTCAACTTCACTTTTTTACCTAAACTTCACCTTAATCCTGCCAGTTATGTTGTATGATGCTTAACATGACCGCAATCTTACTCTAACCATAAATCTTACTGTTATTACTGTTGTCATTACTGCTCAAATATGTACCTTTTTCCCATGCTCAAATGTAAGTTTGAAATTCTAGTCCAAACATGCTTGGAGACTTAAGTGCGTGTGTATCTCTGGTAGAGCAAGGTTTGAGTGTGTCACTTGGGCAGATTGAAAGAAAAGGGAGTGTGTTTGCATTAAGCAACTTTAATGCTGATAATTGACTTTTAGCTGTGAGTCAACTTTCAGCAGAATAGGATGAGAGAGGCCAGATGACCTGACAGCATTTGTCAATGTGTGTTTATTTCCTTGTCTGCACAAATTTTGTTCAAATACTGTTCTTATGTGTGAGAGTGAGAGTGCATGTTGTCATGTCATGCTTTATTTAAAACGAATACAATTTATTACGGAGGTAAATCATAGACCATGACAGTTGAAGATTTCCTGGCAACCTTGTGGGTGTTTGAACCTGACAGAACAAAGTTCCCACAGCCTGCATTTGTCACCTCCCCACTTTTTTTTTTTCCTCTGGTGCTCACATACACCATCTCTACTAGTACTTTGTTCATAAAAACTCTTCACACCTAGTCATTTTGATGACAGACGTCTTTAGTACTTTTCCTTTTACAAGTGTACAAGACACTGCTGCAACTGTCAGTGTGAGTAAGCAGCAGTCCTGTAGATACAGTGTTATTTTAATGTCTATCATGTAGCTGTTGTACAAAATATTGTGGAAGCTGTAAAAGGGCATTCCTTCAAGGCTTCTATGCATCATCAGTGGTTAGTGATGGGGTAAAATCCCACACTTCAGCTATGATGATTTCTTTTGTTGTTATTGTTGTGGTTCTGAATATATGATATAGAATATTCTGAAACTTGTCATCTTAGATTATCTATTAACAGTTTTTTACAGACCAATAAATGAAGAACACAGTTAAATTGATAGGCTTCCTGCCCATGTTGCCAATGATTCAGACGGTATTTTCTGTCATTTCTTCTGCCGGGTGATTTTGAGTCAGCCTCTGAAAACCCTTAGTTTGAATAAGCTATGCAGTTCCACTACTTTTTTCTGCTTCCTAATTGTGATGAAAAGCTGGACCCGTACCCAACATGCAAACTGAATTTCAAGTTGAGTTTGGTCAGTGAGTGGCCCTCATCATTAGACAGCACAAACAGTGTGCATGTGTCTTCACTGTCTGTACCTGATCACCTAGTGTCCCACATAAAGTAATTGGAGAAATGGTTGTATCCTGCTCTCACCTGCATGCAAACACACACACACACACACACACACACACACACACACACACACACACACTAATGCTGCTGCAGTCTCACTTTCCCAGGCTTTCTGCTGTTACCTTCTGCTGACACCTAGTGACCAAACCTGTACATGGAGGCAAATGTTGCTGAACAGCCCTGAACACACCATGCTTAGCGTTTTATTTTCCTTGTATGCCCACTGTCAGACACACAGCTGGCTCACTGCAGCTATTTGCAGCCACAGGCAGTCCTCAAATCAGTGTTTGTTTTTAATTTGCCCAATTTTTAGCAAAGCTGGCTGTGGTTGCATAAAACCGTAGCTATTGTGCCTAATAGCAATTATTATATAATGACATGTCTTATGTAATGACATCAGTAATTGCCGGTGGGTTAGAGGGTCAGGCCTCACAGTAATTTAACACTTATTTTGTTTTGATTTTATCTCAATTTTTTTGTCTTTCATTTCTCTCTCTTTGACTAGATCTTTTGAAGGGAATTGTTAAACCTTTGATTTTGTACAAGTATAACTCCCAAAATATACAATTTATTTAGTATTTTTGATGTTTCGTAAAAAAATTGGAATTGATTCATTATTGTCAATCCAAATTCTCGTTCTCTCCTCTCCTCCTCCAGGCAGCTTCAGGAGCTGCAGAGACAGAAGGAGATGGAGCGGGAACGTCAGGAGCGGGAGCGTCAGGAACGGGAGCGTCAGGAGCGGGAACGTCAAGAGCAGGAGCGCCTGGAGCGAGAGATGCTGGAGCGGCAAGAGCAAGAACGGCAGGAGAGAGAGCGTCAGGAACAAGAGCGTCAGGAGATGGAGGCACAGACAGAGAGGGAGAGACTGGAGCAGGAACGTGTGGAGCAGGAGCTGATGGAGAGGGAGAAGGCAGACAGGGAGCAGCAGGAGCAGCTTGACAGAGAGCAGCAGGACTGGGAGAGAGTGCGACGCATCTCTAATGCTGGTGAGTGATCCCCTTCAGCTTCCTGTTTGTGAGCTTTTTTCTTTTCTTTTAACGCCAATACTGACACTATTGCACAAAAAGAATCAGTTTTTAAAATATTCATTCTGTGAATGAGATCACCTATAAGAAAAAGAGTTGTACTAATTTGGTATAAGGCAGAGACAAACCGTAAGCTATGTCACTTATTACTGACTATTAACCATATTTCCATCATTATTATTATTTTTCTCCAAAGTAAAATCTTTGAACTGAGGTGGTTTCTGGTATTAATCATGTGTTACTATTTGGACAAAGATATAATTTTATACAACACACTAACCATATACAAAATATACTTTATATTAATTCATTTAAAAGTAATGTTTTTGACATTAATATTAAAAACATATTTTTATTCTAATGTGAAATCATGTATGACAGAAAACACGTCTGCTGCTGCATGTCAATCAAACTGCCAAGCTTAACCAACAGCGCATCACGCTTGACTTTTTTTCTGTGTTGAGTAATCATGTGCTTTAATGTTCTACCACCATCCATAATGTATTATATATCTGTGGCTGTGATCAGTTCTGCTTCTCCACATTGATCATTTCTTTGGCATTATGGATAACAGTGCACATCAACAATAATCTTCAAAGTTAAACGTTGATAATATTGCTTAAGGAAGATGATGAACTCATCCTAGCGACCCTAACTTAGCATAGAAGCAGACAATTGTAAACAGCATCGACGTTTGAAGCAAAAATGCCCCCCTCATGGTGCCAAAAATCACATGACCGCAGCAAATGAAGCTTTATTATACTAGATGTGCTTCTACTCATTTAAAGTATTTAAAAATGTGATCACATTAATAATAAATTAAGAGGTCTCACATTCTGACTAACTAAGCTAACATTGTTAGCTTGTTAATGCTAAGCTAGAGGATCATCCATGCTCAACTCATTTTCCCATATGTTATACAGGTCCTTCTCAAAAAATTAGCATATTGTTATAAAGTACATTATTTTCTGTAATGTACTGATAAACATTAGACTTCCACATATTTTAGACTCATTACTGAAGTAGTAATGAGTAACTGAAGTAGTTTTAAGCCTTTTCATGTTTTAATATTGATGATTCTGGCATACAGCTCATGAAAACCCAAAATTCCTATCTCAAAAAATTAGCATATTTCAT